>CM042836.1:181497301-181589422 GCA_023653725.1 Bungarus multicinctus
AAAAGCAGAAGTAGAAAGCACGCCAAGGTGGGGGGGAGGGGGAGGAGAGAGAAAGAAAAGAAAGGAGAAAGAAAGAAAGAAAAGAAGAAAGAAAGAAAAGAAGATAAGACCCCTAAGAAAAGAAAGAAAGAAAGAAAGAAAGAAAGACAAGAAGAGAAGAAAGAAAGAAAGAAAGAAAGAAAGAAAGAAGGGAAGGGAAGGGAAGGGAAGGGAAGGGAAAAGGAAGGAAGGGGTATGAGTGTCAATTTTATTATAGAGTGACTTTTCTTACCAAAGTTTTTCTTCCTAATCGAAGGCAGTCTACAAATGCAGAAAGTTGCCAAGAACTGATCCTCAGATTCAATCAGAATAACAGAATAACAATAACAATGCATTGCCAAAGCAGCCTTCAAAACCAAACCAGAATGAAATCTAAAGTGGGCTTATTTTTCAAAAGAATCCTATTTCTTAAAGTCAGGCTGGGCTCCATGTTCAGTTCAAGCCTCCCTTTAATTCCATTCTGGGGACAGACTAAGTCACCAAGAGGTGAAGCTGTGAGAAAAGTTTCCAGCCTTCCCTCTTGGTGCAATTCTTGGAGGCGCGAAATGTCGCACAGCTGCCAACATGACACATCTGGAAACTTCACACTGAGCCACCTCTGTTGCTTTAATGGCATGTGGTTTTAAAGCAAAGCAACTGCTGTCACTTACTGGTGATTAAACAGCCCGCTAAACTTATAGCCTGACTCACTTTATCTCCATCATCATAACAGGCATCTTAGTTGGTACTCTAGACATCTGGTGGCAGTGAGTTCCCCACCTCAAAGCAATTTTGGCCAGAGAACAGACAATGCTAGCAACTGGTCTTAATTATTTTATTGGGCTTGAGGCTGTAACAATAAGCTTTTTCTCCCTTCCATCAAAGACTGTTTTTTCTGTCTCTTGCAAAGAGGTGGATTTGTAGCTGTGCAGATGCAGATAGATAAATTCCACAAAACATCCATAGCAAAGTACATTTATTGGTACACCCTCATAACTCACATTTGTGACGAAGTTCTTTAATGACCAATCCTTTGTATATCAGCCTTGCAAGTAAAAGATGGTTATCTCCTAACCCATCTCGTAGTGAAAGAAAAAAGCTGCTATGAGTTCATGAGTCCAGCCAAGAATGGAGGAAACTCCCCAAACCCATCGAGGGTCAATTTAGTGACCAATCAGGATTACAGATGTGGCCATGTGACATGAACTACGTTTCCCAGGATACCTTTAACTGCATTTACCATGATGCATTATCTTAAAGGGACAGCTCATAATTCCTAAGTAATTAGCCAATTCCCATAGAATGGCTGGGACAGCACACTGTTGTTGCTTTAAATGTGTGTTGCCGGCACAGATGCAAAAACTCCAGGCCCTTGATAAGACCACACTTGGAATATTGCATCCAGTTTTAGTTGCCACAATATAAAAAGAGCTATTTTATATCTAATAGTATATAACTAGATGCAAAGGCAGTTTTTCCCCAAATGTCATCACTATGCTAAATAACTAATTCCCACAACACTGTCAAATTGTTTACTGTATTACTATTATTCTTCTAATCCTTCCTAGTACCTACCTCTTCCCACTTATGTGACTATAACTGTGTTGCTTGTATCATTTACAATTTATATTGTTTCATTTGTTTCCTGGTATGATTCCATTGCTTATTAGTAACCTATGACTATCATTAAGTGTTGTATCTTATGATTCTTGATGAATGTATTTTATTCTTTCTTAATGTACACTGAGAGCAGATAGCACCAAAGACAAATTCCTTGCATGTCCAATCACACTTGGCCAATAAAGAATTCTATTCTATACTATTTTATATTCTATTCCTATTCGATTCTATATTTCTATACTATCCTATTCTAATTCTTATTATACCCTATGACTTTTATTAAATGTTGTACCTGATGATTCTCAACTCTTGACAATGTATCTTTTCTTTTATGTACACTGAAGCATTTACACCAAGACAAATTCCTTGTGTGTCCAATCACACTTGGTCAATAAAGAATTCTATTCTAGTCTACTCTACTCTATTCTACTCTACTCTGTTCTATATACTATTTTATTCTATAGTCTATACTTATTCTATTCTATATTTCTATTCTATTCTATACTATATTATTCTAATTCTTATTGTACCCTATGACTTTTATTAAGTGTTGTACCTGATGATTCTCAACTCTTGACAATGTATCTTTTCTTTTATGTACACTGAGAGCATTTGCACCAAGACAAATTTTTTGTGTGTCCAGTTACACTTGGCCAATGAAGTCTTCTCTTCTCTTCTCTTCTCTTCTCTTCTCTTCTCTTCTCTTCTCTTCTCTTCTCTTCTCTTCTCTTCTCTTCTCTTCTATCCTATTCTATTATGTTGAGATTCTAGAAAGAATACAGAGAAGAGCAACAAAGATGATTGGGGATAAAACATATGAAGAATGGTCGCAGGAATTGGGAATGTCTAGTCTGATGAAAAGAAGGACTAGGGGGGATATGATAGCAGTCTTCCAATATCTCAGGGGATGCCCCAAAGAGAAGGCAGTCAATCTACTCTCCAAAGCACTAGCAGGCAGGACAAGAAGCAACGGATGGAAACTAATCAAGCAGAGATCCAATCTAGAACTAAGGAGAAATTTCCTGACAGTGAGAACCGTTAACCAATGGAACAACTTGCCTCCAGACGTTGTGGGTGCTCCATCACTGGAGGTTTTCAAGAAGAGTTTGGACATCCATCTGTCTGACATGGTGTAGTGTTTCCTGCTTGAACAGAAGGTTGGACTAGAAGACCTCCAAGGTCCCTTCCAACTCTTTTTCTGTTTTGTGTAGAAGATGTAGGAGGTTGACTCTGAGGAAAGGTCAAGATTGACATCAGCTTGGAGTTCCCTACGGTTCACAAGAGATCCAAGTCCAGCCCACCTTGAATTCCATTGACTCTTATTTACCGTCAATTTGCTTTGATTGTTAGTAGTTCAGATTCTTGCATAGAGGTAGCATGAAATATACTTGTACTCATTTGAACAATTCTGGTTCTTGTTTTCTTGTGCTTGATGTCATGCTCCTGGAACATGGATCCTTCCATTCCATTCCTTCCATCCACCCACCCACCCACCCACCTACCCATCCACCCACATATCCACCCATCCACCATCTATCCATCTACCCATCCATCCATTACATTCCAAAGGTCTTCCATAATCTGGTACTCTAGAAGAGTGAGCTTTCTGTTCCTCTTTTCTGCCTTCTGGTGGATATCCATATTTTTTGCAGCCCACACCTGGAAGGTTCTAGTCCTGGATCGATCCACAAGGTTTTTCAAAAATGGAACAGTCATGGGTTAATTAAGTTAATTAAGAACAATTAATCCATGGGAGAGCTTGCCTACGGAAGTTGCAGATGCACCATCACTGTGAATACATACACACTGTGAATACATACATACAGTGAAATGGTAGAGGGTCAGAGGTGGGTATTCAGCCAGTTCTGACTAGTTCTGGAGAGCCAGTAGCAAAAAAATTGAGTAGTTCAGAGAACCAGCAAATCCTGCCTCTGACTGGCCCCGCCAACCCCATCTCTTCTCTGCCTCCCGTTGAGTCCCAGCTGATCAGCTGGGTCTCCTTTGGTTGTCCTGCACAGGAGAACGGAGCTGGAAAGCAGGTTAGTGGGGTTAGTGGGGAAGGAATGGGAATTTTGCAGTAGCCGTCCCCTGCCACACCCACCAAGACACCAAGACACACCCACCAAACCCCACACCCATCAAGCCATGCCCACAGCTTATCATCTGGGTCTTCTTTGATTGCCCTGCCCAGGAGAATGGAGCTGGAAAGCAGGTTAGTGGGCTGGGGAGGGAATGGGGATTTTGCAGTATCCTTCCCCTGCCACGCCCACCAAGCCACACCCACAGAACCGGTAGTAAAAAAAATGTTTGAATCCCACCACTGTACAGGGTCTCCTGCTTGAGGAAGTGGGTTGGTCTAGAAGACCTTCAAGGCCCCTTCTGTTATTCTTGTCATATTTCTGTGAACCCTTGACTCATCCTTCACGGCCAGGCTGAGAGCGAGGGTCCTCCTTCCTCCCCTCCCCTCCTCCCCGTGGCAAATCCAATAAACGTCCTCGGAAATCAGCCTCGTTTATTTCATAGGACCGCCTCAGAGGCAAACGCGATGCATCGACTTGAATCCCGAGAGGCACCGACTGCCTCCGCGCTCGGTCCGTAGAACGCAGCAAGCCACGAGCTGAGCCCCCTCCTCTCCCCCCACCCCGGCCAGCTTTCAAAATGAAATTTACAAGGGTCCCAAGGACATTGTGGGGAAAAGGCCAAGGGCGGCCAATGAAACGGAGATGGACAAAGGAGGGGGAGGGGTTCACAGCAATTCAATCAGAGCCTGGCCTTAGCTGTAGACGAGGGCTGGCGGGGGGGGGGGGGGGGAGAGAAAGGGGAGGGGGGTACTCTCCCGTTGACCGCTCTTGTTGGCCTAAAGGCATGGAAGGAGCTGCTAGAGGAGTTGTTAGAGGTGAGGGAGATGGGGAGCCGAACTGAGCAGGAGGCGATAAGAGAAGGTCTGAGAAAAGATGGGAGGGGGAGGGGAAAGGAGGGGCAGAATAAGCGTTTTGAGTTAAAAGGGAGGGTGCTGCAAAGGGGAGAACATGGAGAAGGACCAAAGAGAAAAATGAAAGCAGGAAAATAATGAGAGGAAGGAAGGAAGGAAGGAAGGAAGGAAGGAAGGAAGGAAGGAAGGAAGGAAGGAAGGAAGGAAGAGAGAGAGAGAGAAAGAGGGAGGAAGGGAAGGAAGGAAGGAAGAAGAAGGAAAGAGGGAGGGAGGGAGAGGGAGGGGAGGGAGGGAGGGGGAGGAAGGAAGGAAGGAGAGGGAAAGAGAGGGAGGGGAGAGAGGAAAAGAGAAGGAGAGGAGAGGGAGAGGAGAGGGAGGGAGGGAAGGAAAGGAGGAAGGGAAAGAGAGGGAGAGGAGAGGGAGAGGGAGAGGGAGGGAGGAAGGGAAGAAGGGAAAGAGGGAGGGATGGAGGGAGAGGGAGGGGAGCGAGGGAGGGAAGGGAAGGAGGAAGGGAAAGAAAGGGAGAGGAGAGGGAGTGGGAGGAAGGGAAGGAAGGAAGGAAGGAAGGAGAGGGAAAGAGAGGGAGAGGAGAGGGAGGGAGGGAAGGAATTCTAATTTTAATTACTTGTTAACTTGAACAAGACTCCAAAGCAAGATACCCAGGATTTTGGACTGAATATACACTTTCACGTGGACCTGTGGTTTCTTTGGCAATTACCAGCAGAAAACAAGCCAGCTGAATTGGTGGGCCTGTTTTTCGCTGGCAAGGAAGGGACAAGATGTGTTTTCCTGGGGTCCAAGCAGACGAAGTGATGTCGCTACCCAAACCTTCCTCCATGTGCTGAGCGGCATCCCAATACCAACAAGTCAAGGGAAAGCTTCTTTTGGGGATGTGACTGTAGGCCAGGGCTGGCCCAAACACCTTGCGTTGACTTCTTCACATCTTGTAATGCTCTGAGAACAAGTAACTCATTTTGAAGCATTGAATTATCTCTGTGTAAACCTCCACATCCTCAGACCTTCAGGGAGTGGGGTTTGTGGAGAGGAGGAGGAGGAGAAGGAGGAGGGGGGGAGAGAAAAAGAAAAGAAGGAGAAGGAGAAGGAGGAGAAGAAACAGGAGGAAGAGGAAGACTGAGGGATCCTTAGTGTTCGCTGAGCTTGTTTGTTTTCTTGCAGACGTTTCATGACCCAACTATGTAACATTATCAGTGTTAGAAGGCATGGGTGTATTGGGGGAATGAGGGGGGGGGAGAGGAGGAGGAAGAGGAAGAGGAGGAAACCTTGGTGCTCTCTGAGCTTCCTTATTGTCTTGCAGACTTTTCATGACCCTACTAGGTAACATCATCAAGGGAAAGGGGAGAGTGTGTTGGGAGAATGAGGAGGGGGGAGAAAGAGGAGGAGGAGAAGGAAGAGGAGGGGGAGGACTATAGACTTGTTTTCTTGCAGACATTTCATCCCCCAAACACCTTGCGTTGACTTCTTCACGACTTTGTAAGGCTCTGAGCACACGGACCTCGTTTTGAAGTGTTGACGGTATCTATGTGCAAACCTCCGCATCCTCAGAGTTGGTGGAGAAGGCAGAGGGTGGGAAGAAGTTACTCCTTCATTTCACAGTCAAAGGGAGGGGAGAGCAGATGAGGTCAACAGCAGGTGAAAGGTGAAAGCGACTTGCAGTAAATCAGAGAACTTCTGAGCTGCAGACTTATCTTGGCTCCATCAAAGTTCAATCCTCTTGAAACCGGTTCTGTGGGCGTGCCCTAATTTGTGGGTGTGGATTAGTGGTCATGTGACTGCGTTTGCATGGCTTGCTGACTGGGCATGGCTTGGTGGTCATGTGACTGGCCGGGCATGGCTTGTATGTAAATATTGTAAATATTTATGTAAATATTGAATATTTTATTTAAAAAAAAGAGCAACGTTTACTCAAAATGAGGCAAAGTAGGCAGGCAGATTGAGTTGCTTGCAGAATCACAGAGTCACTCAGAGATCTACCTTTCTGCAATCTGCTGCCTGAGTCTGCATTGAAAAAATAGAAGCTTCAGTCCTAAGGAAGGTTCAGCTCTGCTCTCAGGCCAGTGGTGCCATTTGCCAGTTCTCCGAACTGTGCCGAATCATAACAACCGGTCTATAGAACTGGTGCGAATCCCACCCCTGACATTAAGGCATTCACCCCCTACGCTTGGAGTAATCTCTCAACACACACCCCTCTCCTTCCTCAAAAGCAAGAAATTGGTGGGAAGGATTTATACAGCCAAATATGGATTGACTTGTGCAGACAAAGTTAGTGTCAGCAGTGCCTCCATTCGAAATCCAAGGGGAAAAAAAAAACTTAAGACTCCATTAAAATAGAGGAAAATACTTTTTATTGGATTTGAAGTGATAGCATTGAAAGGAAAACAAATTCTGAGGAAAATAGGCACGGAAATTACATATTGAAAGTTTTCCCAAGTCCACTCTTCCCACCCCCTGATAGTTCAAACTGGACATCCAATCCGAGGTGTGTATAATGTCATGTGGATTACATCTTCAGATGGTGTTTGACACATCTGGTATGCCAAGACGGTTGACCTTGGCCTAGAAAAGATATGTGGATGCCGTTGCGCAGAAAGCAGGAAAGTGTCCCATCTTTTTCAGTTCACACAACTTTGTCCTCCAGCATCCTTCCCCCCCCCCTTCAACATCAAACTATCCCACCCACCCCCGTTTCCATGGCAGCCGGCAAGAGTCAAGCGGTAAAAAATGTCAGGAAAAGGAAATGTTCTTGGAGGCTGACTGTTGGGTCCTCAAATGGCCTGCCTGAGTAACAGAACAACAGAAGGGATCTGTTGTGGTTAGCTGGCAGCAGGTGTGGATGGCTGAGGAAAGTGAGGACTCAGATGAGGGGAGTGGACTGCTGCCTTCAGAGATTGTGGGGGCTGGCAGCAGTGATGAGGGCTGCTCGCAGGAAAGAGCAGTT
Source organism: Bungarus multicinctus (assembly GCA_023653725.1). Classification (NCBI taxonomy): domain Eukaryota; kingdom Metazoa; phylum Chordata; class Lepidosauria; order Squamata; family Elapidae; genus Bungarus; species Bungarus multicinctus. Next base: position 181,504,828 of record CM042836.1, read on the forward strand.
ACAACAGCATGGGCGACTCGGGAAGAAGGCTGCAAGGTAATGGCTCCTCCTTCAAGAAGATAAAAGAGCATTCAGATGTGCATTGAAAACCTGGCTCTTTGAGCAGGCCGGCCTGGGCTGAAGTGGGACTTTTAGAGCAATTTTAATATTTGGAGTTTTAAATTGGGATTTTAATATTCGGGGTTTTATTAATTTATTGGGGGAGGGTACAATCTTAAAGGCAGCCTTAAGATATTTAATTTTCTTTTAACTTTTATAATTGTAGAATGTTTTATAGTTGGCTGTACACCGCCCTGAGGCCTTCGGGAGAAGGGTGGTATATAAATATGTTAAATAAATAAAAGCCAGCTGTGAAAGAAACATACTTTGCAGAAGGCAAAGACGTTTTGAAATTCCAGCCTTGTGGACATTCCAGTATCCTGAGTTTGTATTTGAAGATTCTTATTTTGCAAATTATTTCTTGTCTGTCATCTTTTGGCAAGTCTCGCTCAGTTTGGCAAGGCTTGTGCTTATCACAGCTAATTATTTTGCAGAAGCATTACAAGGTTTCTCTTCCTTTTGGATTGTGTTTAATTTGTCCGAAAAGGGCGTTGGTCAGAACAGGATCTTCTACTCCAGTGATGGCGAACCTGTGGCACAGGTGGTACACAGAGCCATTTGTGTGGTCACGTGAGCCCCAGCCAAACTTACCAGCCTCGAGAGGCCGAAAAACAGGCCTTCCGGAAGTACCAGAAGGGCTGAAACAGGCCCGTTTTCAGCCTCCCGAGGCTCCAATGGCTTCGCTTGAGCCCCCAGGAGGACGAAAATAGCCTTAAACATGCCGAAAATCTGTGCACATGCATGCACAGAGGGGGCAGCGCGCATTGCATTGTGGGTGCCAGCACGTGCGTGCTTTCGGCACACCACAACAAAAAGGTTCGCCATCACTGTTCTAGTGCAACCCCCCTCTCCTCAAGCAGGAGAGCCTACATTCCAGAGAGACTGTCCATTCTCTTCTTAAAAGCCTCCAGTGATGGAGTATTCACAACTTCTGGTTGCAAGTTATTCCACTGGTGAATTGTTCCTGACAGATGAACTGTTCTCACTGTCAGAAAATTCCTCCTTAGTTCTAGGTTGCTTCTCTCCTTGATTAATTTCCTTCCAGGGCTTCTTCTCCTGCCTTCAGATATTGGAACTCTGCTGTCATGTCATCCCTAGTCTTTCTTTTCACTAGACTAGACATACCCAATTCCTGCAGCCATTCTTCATGCGTTCTACCCTCCAGACCCTTAATCCTCTTCGTTGCTCTTCTCTGCACTCTTTCTAGAGCCTCAACGTCTTTTTCATATCGTGGTGAGGAAAACTGGATGCAATATTCCATGTGTGGTCTTACTAAATAATTATAAAGTGGTATCAACACAACGGCATGCAATATTCCAAGTGTGGCATAATCCTTTGTCCATTTGAGCAATAGTAAATTATTAGGTGTATCCTCATCACACGATGGCTTACAGGCTAATGATGGTGTTGAAAGACAAAGAAGAAATAGAGTACTATAAGATATGGGATGTTTGGTATAAGTGGTTAGAAAGAAGACGCGACGGCGTCAATTGATAGCAAATATGAGAGTGTTATTTAATGTTTATATATATATATATATATATATATATATATATATATATATATATATATATATATATAAAAGAGAGAAAGAGAATAGAATAGAATGGAATGGAATAGAAAATGAATAGAATAGAATAGAATAGAATAGAATAGAATAGAATAGAATAGAATAGAATAGAATAGAATTCTTTATTGGCCAAGTGTAATTGGACACACAAGGAATTTATCTTGGTGCAAATACTCTCAGTATACATAAAAGAAAAGATACATTCGTCAAGAATCATAAGGTACAACACTTAATGATAACCATAGGGTACAATAAACAATCAAATCATACTAGGAAACAGTCAATATAAATTGTTAGGATACAAACGACAAAGTTACAATCATACAGTCACAAGTGGGAGGGGATAGCTGATAAGGAGTGATGTGTGTGTGTTAATGTTAAGCTGTTTCTATTTTATCTGGCTGAGTCCCTTTTTTGGGAGAGGGGACGGTATAAAAATCTAATAAACTAAACTAAGCTGAGATATAAGAGTATAAGTGAATAGAATGGAGAAGTAATTGATATAGTTATAGACTTTGTTAATTAGTGTGAACACTGTTACAGAATCGTTGTAAAGAGTGCAAATTGGTTTTAAATGTTGGAACGTTGAACAAATAAATATTTTTTTAAAAAAGAGTATCCTCATCAACACCGCTATCCAGAAGGCTTTCGCTGAATTCTTTCTACTTGGAATGTCATTTCATTTCACTTTTTTTTTTAGTAAACTTGAACTCAAAAAACAAAAACCGCTGAGCATTGGGTTTATAAGAAGTGGTGGTTTACCTCCAAAAAGCCTTCAGCTGCTGGAGCTAATCTGTTGCCAAACAAGCGTTCCATCCTGAAGGAGAACAGAGAGCAATGTAACACACTGAAAATAATTCTTTTGGTAATCTTCATTTCTTCTCTGACATTGACCCTGATGCAGTCACCAAGATATTTCCTGCAGAAGATGGAGGTGTCAATACATTCTGAGAAACTCTAATTCCAAACAAGATCAACAAGATTGTTTACCCTTTTATGAAACCTAATTAAAAAGATAGCATCTTCCACACCTTCCAAAATGAACTGCTAAAAATCTAATCAAGTCCAGGACCGCAGCATATTGAGGTGGGAAGTGCATGGTAGTATTTAATTCCTTGTTTCTCAATCTTTGACAACTATACATTGGGTGGACTTCAATTCTCAGAATTTTACCAACTTTAAAGAGGCCGAGATTGAAAAATATTGATTTAAAGTATATGGTTGACCCACCAGGATTAAGTATGGAACCACTTCATGTTCCCACCTAAAATTAGCATTGAAATTTCTAGGTACGATGAAGAAGAAGAAGAAGAAGAAGAAGAAGAAGAAGAAGAAGAAGAAGAAGAAGAAGAAGAAGAAGAAGAAGAGGAGGAGGAGGAGGAGGAGGAGGAGGAGGAGGAGGAGGGAGGAGGAGGAGGAGGAAGGAGAAGGAGAAGGGGAAGAGGAGGAGGAGGAGGAGGAAGAAGGAGAAGAAGAAGAAGAAGAAGAAGAAGAAGAAGAAGAAGAGGAAGAAGAAGAAGAAGAAGAAGAGGAGGAGGAGGAGGAGGAGGAGGAGGAGGAGGAAGAAGAAGAGAAGAAGAAGAAGAAGAAGAAGAAGAAGAAGAAGAAGAAGAAGAAGAAGAAGAAGAAGAGGAGGAGGAGGAGGAGGAGGAGGAGGAGGAGGAGGAAGGAGAAGGAGAAGGGGAAGAGGAAGAGGAAGAAGAAGAAGAAGAAAAGAGCTATCATCTAGAATGGGTTTTTTTTTAATCAGGCTGCAGAATTTTTCTTTTAAACCAATAAAAGGAGAATATTTGTAGCTCAGGATTGAAACGAGGGGTTGTTGATGCTCTTTGAGCTTGCTGGTTTTCTTGCAGGCATTTCATTACCCAGCTAGGGAATATCTTCAGTACTAGGAAGAAGTGAGATTTGTGGATGAGGAGGAGGAAGAGGAGAAGGCCTTAGGAGTCCTTAAGGTTTTTTGAGCTTGGTGGTTTTCTTGCAGAAGTTTCATTACCCAAATAGATAACTTCTTCAGTACTAGGAAGGAATGGGATTTGTGGAGAGAAGGAGGAGGAGAAGGAAGAGAAGGTGGAGGAAGAAGAAGAGAAGAGGAAAAGGACTGTTGGGATTTGTGGAGCAGAGGAGGACTGTGGGGTCCTTGGTGCTCTCTGAGCTTGGTTGTTTTCTTGCAGATGTTTCATTACCCAGCTAGATAACATCTTCAGTACTAGGCAGGAGTGGGGTTTGTGGGGAGGAAAAGGAGGAAGGTTTTGAAAATAGACATGACACTAGCCATCCTCATTTAATTTTGCAAGGTGCTAAAATGATCACACACCTGCCCTCTCCATCTTTAATTGGACTGCAATCTTTGGCTTTTTGAATTGTGTATACCGTTTGTATCTTTTATGATGGTAAGCCACCCAGAGTTACCCTGAGTTAAGAATTTTTACAAATCCACAAATTTATTGGAATATATAAAATGTTCACCATCACCTCATTGTCATTTTCACTGAGGGGTTTCCAAAGCCCTTCTCTGCCTGGCACTCCAAGGGCCACTCTGGGCTGAAGAGAGAGCTGCGAGGAAATGGATCTGGGCCGACAACACCGGTTTTACTCCCGTCTGTTTTCGTCCGTCCTCATTCCGTCAAGTTGCATGGAGGTAGAAACGGTAGTAAGATGACAGATGAGAATGCAAAGCAGGGTTGCTAAGGACCAGGAAAAACAAAACACAGGAAGCCTCTTTGAAGGAACAGGACAAGAACGGGCATGGACCTGGTAGCATAGGTTGTCCTTTCAACTGAAAAATTTGGACCGTTTCCACGAAATACCCTGTTTCCACGAAAATACAACCGACCCTGAAAGTAAGTCCTAGCTTGATTTTTACACGTGCATCCAATATAAGCCCTACCCCCAAAATAAGCCCCAATTAAGATCAGGCCTATTCGAGTGCATGGGTAAAAATTAAGCTAGGATGGGGATAGCGGGGTGGAGCTGCCTTACTACTTACCTTTGGACAGTTGTAACCAGGTCTCACACAACTTCACACCTGCCTCACTGGCCTATTTCTTCTGCAGCTGGCAAGGCTGGTAAGGCTTTCCTGAAGGCCTCTGGAACTGATAACAAAGATTTGGATCGATCTGGAGTTATCGGCTGTTATTGGCTGCAGAGGCCTTCAGGAAAGCCTTGCTGGCTGCAGAAGAAAAGTTCCTGAAGGCTTCCAACAATGAAAAAGAGGCCGGGGATGATGTGCGCAAGTGAGGTTAGTCAGTGGATGACATCCCCCCAAAATAAGACCTGGTGCCAAAAATATAAAACAGGGTCTTATTTTCGGGGAAATACAGTAGATGCCACACATATACCCACACCTTTCAAAACGAGGAGGCCTTCTGCCAAGATCCACCCACCCCACCAAAATTTCACACTCGAAGGATTGAGTTTCCCAATTTGATACTCAAGCTACCAAAAAAACCCCCACAAGGCGTGAAAATCCACCTGGTCAGGGAGAGAACCAGCAAAGAAAGGAGACCATGGATGGTGGGAATTAGGTTTGCAGGTGAATTTAGTGGTGACAGCTTGTCAGAAGCTCTAGGGCTTAAGAGTTGGGGAAGAAGAAAGGGAAGGCCCATGTATTTAGGTCATAGTGCCCACCCACATTCTTTAAGAAGGATCCTTCTCTTTGTAAAAGTTGCCAAGAGAATCCGTGCGAAGCACAACTTCTCTTACCAAAACAAAGACAAAACATCTGGCAAATTAGTAATCCAGGTAACCCTCGATTTACAATTACAACTGAGCTCCAAAATTCTGTTGCTAAGTTTCATGGGAATCAGTTAAGGGGAATCAGGCTTATGCTTCTTGTAGCTGTGCAAGGACCAAGGCTAGTTCCCTGTTTGACTCCTTCTCCCTGCCAGGCTGGGAGTTACCCAACCGATGCACACAAAATAAATTGACAAATGAACGGCTCATAGTTCCCAAAAAACTTCATTTGGGAGGAGGTCATAATGGACCAAGTAATAATCATAAAAGACCCTGGGAATGTTAAGGAATTACTGGTGTTTTTCTCTTTGAAAATGAAAATGGGACCTGATGGTTAACTTTCACAAAGAAGCTGCTCAACGTACAACAAGATGTAAGAAGACATCAGGAGGAACATGATTGCATTTCTGGATAGGATTGGATTTTTATGACAAGACTCAGAGAGCAGAATTCAGCCTTATCAAATGATGCCGACTTATTTACGTGAGACAGTGACAAAGCTCAGAGACTATTACATCTTGAGTGCTCCTAACTCTTATAAATGATAAAACCATCACTGATATTTATGGTATTCGATGAAGGCAGCCAACTGTAGGTTACTCGATAAATTCTGCTTAAGGAAAAATATGAACACGGTCATAAACAGAACAACCCTAGACATGCTTACAGAACCGTATAAACTTTTTTGGAGGTTTACGGGCTATCAAAAATGATGGACGGTAATGATTTTCCATGAAACAGAGATGTGTTTTGCATTAAGAATAATCACAGTATTGTTCTTAAAATGCAATGGGCAGTATCTTCCAAAGATACAATCAACCTGGGCTCCTGAGAGCATGAATGAGAACGGCATGTCATAAATAAATATCTTTTTTAAATAAAGAAATAGAATAACAACTCCATCTGAAAATGGTTTGCACGTTACTATACACTGACAACATTCCTAATCATCTGGAAATTAATAGCTTACAGAAATAGACTGGCAAAATCAGAGGCTTCCTCTACGGACAAAGAGATCCCTTTGCTTTGTTTGATTACAGAATCTGATCTTAGCTCGTTTCACTCTTGGAGGAACATTTTCAATTCTTTGGTGGATCGCAGAGTGGAACAAATAACCATGAAGATGGTTCCTAGCAGGCAAGTGGAATGCAGAGAATTTTTAGAGAGAGTTTAGAAATTCACCGAACATAGAGATGGAAAGGAGGAAATATGCAGAAGTCATAATCTTTTGTTTATGTTGGGAGTGAGACAACTGTGTTGACAAGGAAGGTGGAGGAGTTGAAGGGCCATTTCTGGAGTTTTGACATGGAGAATCTACCTAGGCATTCTGAACGGGTTTAGGATAACTCACCTTGGCCATCTCACCTTGGCCAATTTGCCATGGCCAACTCAACATGGGAGAACTCATGATAGGACCATTCAAAACAGGATAACTCAAGAGAGGGACAAATGCATTGCAATGGGCCTTGTCTTGGTTTGGGTTTGAACCTTCTCAAGTTAGAAGCCCCCGAGATTGGGGTGAGCTAATACTCTGCTTGAGTTATCCTGCATAGTTAACCTCTCTTGAGTTAAAAGGTAAAGGTTCCCCTTGCACCTACGTGCTAGTCTTTTCCGGCTGTAGGGGGCGGTACTGCTCTCCATTTCAAAGCCGAAGAGCCAGCGCTGTCCGAAGACGTCTCCGTGGTCATGTGGCCGGCATGACTAAATGTCGAAGGTGTATGGGACCCTGTTACCTTCCCACCAAAGTGGTCCCTATTTTTCTACTTGCATTTTTTACGTGCTTGGTGGTTTTGTAGCAGACGTTTCATTACCAAACTAAGTAACATCATCAATGCTAAAAAGGAGTGGGGTTTGCTCTCTGTTTTATATGCCAGAGCAAGCCCACTAGAACTGATGTTACCTAGTTTGGGTAATGAAACATCTGCAAAATAACCACTAAGCACAAAGTTGCTTCAACTCCTGATGGCCACACAAACACATTTACTCTGTTATCTTAGCAACAACTTCCCAGCCCAACCAATAACCCACTGAGTCTCTTCTCCAAACTTCACCAGGTCTGAATCTTCTTAGCTTTTGTGGGGTCTTTGGTGCTCTCTAAACCTGATTGTTTTCTTGCAGATGTTTCATTACCAAACTAGGTAATATCATCAGTGCTAATGAGGGGGTTACATAATATGGTAATGAAACACCTGCAAGAAAACTACCAAGCATAAAGAGCAGCAAGGATCCCACAGCCCACACATCCTGAGCTGCAAATATTATCTTCTATCAGTTCAAGAACTTGCACAAAAACCCAGAACGTGGGTGAATTCAGATTCTAATTCTTAATTGGATTATAGCAAGGGTAAGCAACCCGCAGCTCTGGAGCCGCATGTGGCTTTTTCATCCCTCTGCTTGTGGCTCCCTGTCGCTCAAAATATGTATGACACCTGCCAAGTAAGGCCAACCATGGATAAACCCAAGAAAAGAAAAGTTTCAGAAGGAAACATAATGTTTAATTCAACTACATATGCTAGTTTTGTGGCCGTTAAGGAAATAGTCAGGCGAGTTTTTGTGGCTCCCGGTATTTTCTTTTCTGTGGGGAATGGGTCCAAATGGCTCTTTGAGTGTTTAAGGCTGTTTAATGTTTTGTGCAGGATTCTGTGGGATGGTTTGGGATGGTGTGGGGTGGCTTGTTCTGGTGGGCGTGCAGGAAGGCTACGTAAAATCCCCATTTCCCCACCACTAACTTGTTCCAGCTCGTTCTCTGTGCAGGACCCAAGAGACCAGCAATTAGCTGTGGCATGGCTGAGGGTGGTGTCTGTGGAGTGGGTGGGCGTGGTGTTTGGCTTGGTGAGGCGTGGCAAGCGGGCAAGGAGTACTGTGGGGGCAGGGAAGGCTACTCAAAATCCCTTCCCTCCCCACCCCACTCACTGCTTTCCAGCTCCGTTCTCCTGTGCAGGGCAACCCAGATAGACCCCGCCATAGCTGTGGGCATGGCTTGATGGGAGTGGTGTTCTGTGGGTGTGGCTTAGTGTCTTGGTGGGCGTGGCAGGGGAAGGCTACTGCAAAATCCCCCTTCCTTCCCCATCCCACTAACCTGCTTTCCAGTTCCGTTCTCCTGTGCAGGGCAACCCAAGAAGACCCAGCCAATTTGCTGTGGGCATGGCTTGATGGGAGTGGTGTTCTGTGGGTGTGGCTTAGTGTCTTGGTGGGCGTGGCAGGGGAAGGCTACTGCAAAATCCCCCTTCCCTCCCCACCCCACTAACTTGCTTTCCAGCTCCGTTCTCCTGTGCAGGGCAACCCAAGAAGACCCAGCCAATTAGCTGTGGGCATGGCTTGATGGGAGTGGTGTTCTGTGGGTGTGGCTTAGTGTCTTGGTGGGCGTGGCAGGGGAAGGCTACTGCAAAATCCCCCTTCCTTCCCCATCCCACTAACCTGCTTTCCAGTTCCGTTCTCCTGTGCAGGGCAACCCAAGAAGACCCAGCCAATTTGCTGTGGGCATGGCTTGATGGGAGTGGTGTTCTGTGGGTGTGGCTTAGTGTCTTGGTGGGCGTGGCAGGGGAAGGCTACTGCAAAATCCCCATTCCCTCCCCACCCCACTAACCTGCTTTCCACCTCCGTTCTCCTGTGCAGGGCAACCCAAGAAGACCCAGCCAATTAGCTGTGGGCATGGCTTGATGGGAGTGGTGTTCTGTGGGTGTGGCTTAGTGTCTTGGTGGGCGTGGCAGGGGAAGGCTACTGCAAAATCCCCCTTCCTTCCCCATCCCACTAACCTGCTTTCCAGTTCCGTTCTCCTGTGCAGGGCAACCCAAGAAGACCCAGCCAATTTGCTGTGGGCATGGCTTGATGGGAGTGGTGTTCTGTGGGTGTGGCTTAGTGTCTTGGTGGGCGTGGCAGGGGAAGGCTACTGCAAAATCCCCATTCCCTCCCCACCCCACTAACCTGCTTTCCACCTCCGTTCTCCTGTGCAGGGCAACCCAAGAAGACCCAGCCAATTAGCTGTGGGCATGGCTTGATGGGAGTGGTGTTCTGTGGGTGTGGCTTAGTGTCTTGGTGGGCGTGGCAGGGGAAGGCTACTGCAAAATCCCCCTTCCTTCCCCATCCCACTAACCTGCTTTCCAGTTCCGTTCTCCTGTGCAGGGCAACCCAAGAAGACCCAGCCAATTTGCTGTGGGCATGGCTTGATGGGAGTGGTGTTCTGTGGGTGTGGCTTAGTGTCTTGGTGGGCGTGGCAGGGGAAGGCTACTGCAAAATCCCCATTCCCTCCCCACCCCACTAACCTGCTTTCCACCTCCGTTCTCCTGTGCAGGGCAACCCAAGAAGACCCAGCCAATTAGCTGTGGGCATGGCTTGATGGGAGTGGTGTTCTGTGGGTGTGGCTTAGTGTCTTGGTGGGCGTGGCAGGGGAAGGCTACTGCAAAATCCCCCTTCCTTCCCCATCCCACTAACCTGCTTTCCAGTTCCGTTCTCCTGTGCAGGGCAACCCAAGAAGACCCAGCCAATTTGCTGTGGGCATGGCTTGATGGGAGTGGTGTTCTGTGGGTGTGGCTTAGTGTCTTGGTGGGCGTGGCAGGGGAAGGCTACTGCAAAATCCCCATTCCCTCCCCACCCCACTAACCTGCTTTCCACCTCCGTTCTCCTGTGCAGGGCAACCCAAGAAGACCCAGCCAATTAGCTGTGGGCATGGCTTGATGGGAGTGGTGTTCTGTGGGTGTGGCTTAGTGTCTTGGTGGGCGTGGCAGGGGAAGGCTACTGCAAAATCCCCCTTCCTTCCCCATCCCACTAACCTGCTTTCCAGTTCCGTTCTCCTGTGCAGGGCAACCCAAGAAGACCCAGCCAATTTGCTGTGGGCATGGCTTGATGGGAGTGGTGTTCTGTGGGTGTGGCTTAGTGTCTTGGTGGGCGTGGCAGGGGAAGGCTACTGCAAAATCCCCATTCCCTCCCCACCCCACTAACCTGCTTTCCACCTCCGTTCTCCTGTGCAGGGCAACCCAAGAAGACCCAGCCAATTAGCTGTGGGCATGGCTTGATGGGAGTGGTGTTCTGTGGGTGTGGCTTAGTGTCTTGGTGGGCGTGGCAGGGGAAGGCTACTGCAAAATCCCCATTCCCTCCCCACCCCACTAACCTGCTTTCCAGCTCCGTTCTCCTGTGCAGGGCAACCCAAGAAGATCCAGCCAATTAGCTGTGGGCATGGCTTGATGGGAGTGGTGTTCTGTGGGTGTGGCTTAGTGTCTTGGTGGGCGTGGCAGGGGAAGGCTACTGCAAAATCCCCCTTCCTTCCCCATCCCACTAACCTGCTTTCCAGCTCCGTTCTCCTGTGCAGGGCAACCCAAGAAGACCCAGCCAATTTGCTGTGGGCATGGCTTGATGGGAGTGGTGTTCTGTGGGTGTGGCTTAGTGTCTTGGTGGGCGTGGCAGGGGAAGGCTACTGCAAAATCCCAATTCCCTCCCCACCCCACTAACCTGCTTTCCACCTCCGTTCCCCTGTGCAGGGCAACCCAAGAAGACCCAGCCAATTAGCTGTGGGCATGGCTTGATGGGAGTGGTGTTCTGTGGGTGTGGCTTAGTGTCTTGGTGGGCGTGGCAGGGGAAGGCTACTGCAAAATCCCCCTTCCTTCCCCATCCCACTAACCTGCTTTCCAGTTCCGTTCTCCTGTGCAGGGCAACCCAAGAAGACCCAGCCAATTTGCTGTGGGCATGGCTTGATGGGAGTGGTGTTCTGTGGGTGTGGCTTAGTGTCTTGGTGGGCGTGGCAGGGGAAGGCTACTGCAAAATCCCCATTCCCTCCCCACCCCACTAACCTGCTTTCCACCTCCGTTCTCCTGTGCAGGGCAACCCAAGAAGACCCAGCCAATTAGCTGTGGGCATGGCTTGATGGGAGTGGTGTTCTGTGGGTGTGGCTTAGTGTCTTGGTGGGCGTGGCAGGGGAAGGCTACTGCAAAATCCCCCTTCCTTCCCCATCCCACTAACCTGCTTTCCAGTTCCGTTCTCCTGTGCAGGGCAACCCAAGAAGACCCAGCCAATTTGCTGTGGGCATGGCTTGATGGGAGTGGTGTTCTGTGGGTGTGGCTTAGTGTCTTGGTGGGCGTGGCAGGGGAAGGCTACTGCAAAATCCCCATTCCCTCCCCACCCCACTAACCTGCTTTCCACCTCCGTTCTCCTGTGCAGGGCAACCCAAGAAGACCCAGCCAATTAGCTGTGGGCATGGCTTGATGGGAGTGGTGTTCTGTGGGTGTGGCTTAGTGTCTTGGTGGGCGTGGCAGGGGAAGGCTACTGCAAAATCCCCATTCCCTCCCCACCCCACTAACCTGCTTTCCAGCTCCGTTCTCCTGTGCAGGGCAACCCAAGAAGATCCAGCCAATTAGCTGTGGGCATGGCTTGATGGGAGTGGTGTTCTGTGGGTGTGGCTTAGTGTCTTGGTGGGCGTGGCAGGGGAAGGCTACTGCAAAATCCTTATTCCCTCCCCATCCCACTAACCTGCTTTCCAGCTCCGTTCTCCTGTGCAGGGCAACCCAAGAAGATCCAGCCAATTAGCTGTGGGCATGGCTTGATGGGAGTGGTGTTCTGTGGGTGTGGCTTAGTGTCTTGGTGGGCGTGGCAGGGGAAGGCTACTGCAAAATCCCCCTTCCTTCCCCATCCCACTAACCTGCTTTCCAGCTCCGTTCTCCTGTGCAGGGCAACCCAAGAAGACCCAGCCGATCAGCTGGGACTCAATGGGAAGCAGAGAAGAGATGTGGGCGGGGCCAGTCAGGGGTGGTATTGGCCAGTTCTCTGAACTCCTCAGAATTTCCGCTACCGGTTCTTCAGAACTGGTCAGAACCGGCTGAATACCTTCCTCTGGTTTAAGGTTGCTGACTCCAGGGTTATAGAAATGCAGTTGCTGCACAGTACGAAATGGAACTGAGAATAACCATAGCTCTGTTCAACCACAGTTAAACCAGATTTTTCTGGCTAAAGTCCACATGGAATCCACTCAAGGGATGAATCTGCAGCTGGCAGAATCCCTGTCTCTGATTCTATCAGCTCTTTTTCTTGTGCATTTACTCCAGAGTTTCTCATGGGTCTAAAAAGACTGGGAGAAAAAAACGCGGGATCTTTTTCAGGCAGGAGCTGGCGAGCCCCAGGCTCCAAAAAATCAGAGTGGAGGCCAGATAGGCGCGTTGCTACAAGCTGGAGAGGGGGTGGTAGCGGGCCCTTAGGGGAAGGAGAACCCATTCATCTCTTCCTTCCTTTCCCCGTCATGAAAAAGGTGATTTTCCTAGCCCGAATTCCTGGGGCATCTGGATAACATCTGTCAACAAGGGTGGAGAAGAGAGGCAGGGAAGCCAGCCCTCCCCCCCTTCCTTCCCCTATGGAGTGGCAGACTAGTCGAGGTTGGCTTGAGGGCCAAGAGGCTGCAAGTTCAGGAGAGCTTCCAGCCTCAGGTGTCCCTAAGAAGGACAAGAGTTGATGGGATGGTGGAACTCTAGCTTTCCAAGGAGAAGCCAGGGGCATCAGGGAGGGTCAAAGGAAAAAACACTGCTGTTGGGAAGGGAAGGAGAGAATGAGAGAGAGAGAATGAGAGAGAGAGAAAGAGAGAATGAGAGAGAGAGAATGAGGGGGGAGAGAATGAGAGAAAGAGAAAAAATGAGAGAGAATGAGAGAGAGAGGAAGAGTGAAAGAGAAAGAATGAGAAAGAGAAAGAGAGAGAGAGAATGAGAGAGGGGGAGAGAGAATGAGAGAGAGAGAGAAAGAGGAGAGAGAGAATGAGAGAGAATGAGAAAGAGAGAGAAAGAGAGAGAAAGGAGAGAATGAGAGAGAGAATGAGAGAGAGAAAGAGAATGAGAGAGAGAATGAGAGAGAATGAGAGAAAGAGAGAGAATGAGAGAAAGAAAATGAAAGAGAGAGAGAAAGAGAGAGAGAAAGAGAGAGAGAAAGAGAGGGAGAAAGAGAATGAGAAAGAGAGAGAGAGAATGAGAGAGAGAGAAAGAGGAGAGAGAGAATGAGAAAGAGAAAGGAGAGAATGAGAGAGAGACAATGAGAGAAAGAGAATGAGAGAAAGAGAATGAAAGAGAGAGAGAAAGAGAGAGAGAAAGGAGAGAATGAGAGAGAGAGAAAGGAGAGAGAGAATGAGAGAGAGAAAGGAGAGAATGAGAGAGAGAATAAGAAAGAGACAATGAGAGAAAGAGAATGAGAGAAAGAAAGAGAATGAAAGAGAGAGAAAGAGAGAGAGAAAGAGAGGGAGAAAGAGAGAGAATGAGAAAGAGAGAGAGAGAATGAGAGAGAGAGAAAGAGGAGAGAGAGAATGAGAGAGAGAGAAAGAGGAGAGAGAGAATGAGAGAGAGAAAGGAGAGAATGAGAGAGAGAATGAGAGAGAGAGAGAGAATGAAAGAGAGAGAGAAAGAGAGAATGAGAAAGAGGGAGAGGGAGAATGAGAGAGAGAGACGTGCATATCTGTTGGATCTCCTATCGCCTGGAGGGTCCTTCCAGGTTAACCTGCTCCTTTCACCCAGACTGCCTGTCTCCACTGGTCATTTCTGAAGGCCCTAGAAGGGCTTTGGCAGTCTCACCTGGAGGGCACAGGTGAGGCATTCCAGCCTCCCAACAAAAACTGTTCTCCGGCCCTGCCACCACAGCCATCCCTTTTAAGGAAAGCTTCCTGTGGGTTATGGGGTTTCTATGGAAGTCCACTAGTTGTTAACCCCAAACAAATAACCTTTTCCCTTAAGCTGCTGCTTCTGCTTCTTCTGCTTCTCCTCCTCCTCCTCCTCCTCTTCCTCCTCCTTCTCCTCCTCCTGCTGCTGCTGCTGCTGCTGCTGCTTCTCCTCCTCCTCCTCCTTCTCCTTTCCTTCTCCTTCTTCTTCTTCTCCTTCTTCTTCTTCCTCCTCCTCCTCTTCTTCTTTAAAAAAAGAAAGAAAGAAACCCATTGGAGTAGGCTTGCTCTAACTCTTTTTCCTTCTTCCCTCCCTCGCTCCCTTTTTTCCTTAATCTTTCCTTCTTTTTCTTGATCCATCCATCCATCTGTCCTTACTTACTTCTTTCCTCCCTCCCTCTTTCCCTCTGTTCTTTTTCTTGAGCCTTCCTTCCTTCCTTCTTTCCTCTTGATCTTTCCTTCCTTCTTTCTTTTTCTTGACCCTTCCTTCCTTCTTTTTTATCCTTCCTTCCTTCTTTCTTCTTGACCCTTCCTTCCTTCTTTTTTATCTTCCTTCCTTTGATCCTTCCTTCGTTAATGATTCTCTCCCTTTTTGTGATCGTTCCTTCCTTCTTTCTTCTTGATCGTTCCTTCCTTCTTGTTGTTTCTTCCTTCTTTCTTTTCTTTTCTTGACCCTTCCTTCCTTCTTTTTTATCCTTCCTTCCTTTGATCCATCCTTCGTTAATAATTCTCTCCCTTTTCGTGATCCTTCCTTCCTTCTTTCTTCTTGACTCTTCCTTCTTTTTTATTTTCCTTCCTTTGATCCTTCCTTTGTTAATGATTCTCTCCCTTTTCGTGAACCTTCCTTCCTTCTTTCTTCTTATCGTTCCTTCCTTCTTGTTCCTTCCTTCTTTCCTTTTCTTGACCGTTCCTTCCTTCTTTTTTTATCCTTCCTTCCTTTGATCCATCCTTCGTTAATAATTCTCTCCCTTTTCTTGATCCTTCCTTCTTTCTTCTTGATCGTTCCTTCCTTCTTGTTGTTCCTTCCTTCTTTCCTTTTCTTGATCCTTCCTTCTTTTTTTGACCCTCCCTTCCTTTTCTTGATCCTATCTTCCTTCATTTTTAATCCCTCCCTTTTTCTTGATCCTTCCTTCTTCCCTTCCTTCCTTCTTTCCTCTCATCAAAGTAGACAAATTGATATAACTATGGAAGTAGCCTCCCCTTTCAACCTCACCATTCCTGTCCATTCCAGACATTTTAAGAATGATGAGAGGTGTTATCTGACCCACCTATTCAATTAAAGGAAAGATGTGGTTTTGGAAAGCTACCAGATCTGGGCTACAGAAGTCCAAGTCGATACTTAGGATGGCAGCCAAAAGACACTGATTTTTGCCCCCTGATCTGGCACCTAGAATTATCACACCTCAATCCCCAATGTGGGAAAGACTAGGATGTTCACCTTACAGGTAGAAAGAAGTTCTGCTAAAGTGGGAATAGATGTCTTCAGCTTCTTGTTTTATTTGCTTCTTTATCTCTTTGTGGACTCTCATCCTTCTTCTCCATTGTAATACCCGAGGTGGCTTCTCAGTTGGCCCGCAGATTGGTCAACAGTGAGAGATGATGGGAGTTTCAATCCAGCGGCTGAAAGAACCAGATATTTCCACATGTTGGCCTCTCTCTGTCTTCTGACCTATCTATTTCTGTTAAGTTGTCTCTGTTGAGAAGACCAAAAGGGGGCTGAAGGATCTGACCCAGGGTCCTTGGAAAGCCTCTACCAACCCCCTGCTCCTAAGGAGTCTTTCCATCTCAACAGGATGGCAGGTTCTGAAAATGAGCTTTTGCAGCGAATGTCATCTTTAGAATTGGAGCATGACAGCCAGCGGTCAATCCATTCCATTCTCTTTCACACAAACAGGGTTTTTTTTCCACTTTGATTGAAACACCTCTCCCTTCCCTCCTTTTCTTCCTCTTCCTCTCTTTGTCCTTCCTCCCTTCTCCACCTTCCTTCCTCTTCCTCTTTCTTTTTCCTTTCCTACTCCCTACCTCCATCAGTCTCTCCTTCCTTCCTTCCTTCCTTCCTTCCTTCCTTCCTTCCTTCCCTCCCTCTTTGTCTTTCCTCCCTTATCAACCTTCCTTCCTTCTCCTTTTTTCCTTCCTATTTCGTTTCCATCAGTCTTTCCTTCCTTCCTCTTCCTCTCTGCCCTTCCTCCTTTCTCATCTTTCTCCTTTTCCTCTTTCCTGCTCCATACCTCTGTCTCTCCTTCCCTCCTTCTCTTTGTGCTTCATCCCTTCTCCACCTTCCTTCCTCTTCCTGTTCCTTTTTCTTCCCCACTCTTACTCCTTACCTCCAACTGTCTCTCCTTCCTTCCTTCCTTCCTTCCTTCCTTCCTTCCTTCCCTCCCTCTTTGTCTTTCCTCCTTATCAACTTGCCTTCCTCTTTCTTCTCCTTTTCCTCCTTCCTACTTCCATCAGTCCTTCCTTCCTTCCTTCCTTCCTTCCTTCCTTCCTTCCTTCCTTCCTTCCTTCCTTCCCTCCCTATTACATTCTCTCTTTACCTGTTCCAACATTGATTATTTTCAAGCCCAATATTTGACAGTTCTCCTTGCCTTCCTGACACGTTTACCTTGAACGTAAACACAACTCAAACAACCAAAAGGTTTAATCAGTGGAGGAAGAAGGCAACACGTTTATTCCCGGACTATCCTAGCTATCAGGAGAATCTCCTGCTTCCAGACCCAGTGAAAGGAGAAGGGAAAGGGGCTTGCAGAATGGACGCCCCCCCCCCTGACACCTTCCAAACCAAACTCGCTTTGATGTTACCTGCTCTGCAGGTTGATCAGCCCAAACCGAACTCGCTTCCCGGACAGCCAAGCTGCGGCGACTTCTGGCTTCGCCTCCTGCCGCCGCACCGAAGCGAGAGCAGCGCCTAATTAATTTCAATTTATCTCGTAACTTGCCAGCCTGAGATGTTTAATCCTGCTTAGAAACCATTTCTCCCGGGAGGGTGGGGGGTGAGAAGAAGAGGGGAGAGCTCGCTCTTCTTAGGCTGTGATTTAATGGACGCATTAATTGCCCAACGAGAGGAGCAGCGCGGCAGGTTAAGTGACAGATCCGTGCGGGCTGCCAGAGCCTCGCCTGAACTACAATCCGAGGCTCCCTGGCTCCCATCGCCCCGTTTCTTTTCCCCCTCCCCGCTTTTCCTCCTTTCCTCCCTCTCTCCCCCTCTTTGATTGCTTTAATTACGCTCCATACTCCCGTCTTTTCTTCCTCTCTTTAATTTCCTTCCTTCTTTTTCTTCACTTTCACCCTCCCTCCATAGCCCTCTAGATTCTTTTCCTTTCCCTCTTTTCCTTCCTTCTTTCCTCCCTTCCGTTTCTTTAAAGCCCTTCCTTTATTTCCTTCCTGCTTACTCCCCCCTTCAGCCCTCTCACTTCTTTTCTTTCTTTCTTTAATTTCCTTCCTTCCTTCCTTCTTTCCTTCCTTCTTTCCTTCCTTCCTTCTTTCCTTCCTTCCTTCCTTCCTTCCCCTTTGAATTCCTTCCTTTATTTCCTTCCTGCTTACTCCCTCCCTTCCGCCCTCTCACTTCTTTCCTTTCTCTCTTTAATTTCCTTCCTTCTTTTTCTTCCTTACTTTCACCCTCCCTCCACAGTCATTCTTTTCCTTTCCCTCTCTTCCTTCCTTCCTTCCTTCCTTCATTCATTCTTTCTTCCTTCCCTTCCATTTCTTTAAATTCCTTCCTGCTTTCTCTCTCCCTTCAGCCTTCTCCTTTCTCTCTTTCATTTCCTTTTTCCTAATTGCTTCTCTTTAATTTCCTTCCCTCTTCCCTTCCTTCCTTCATTTCCTTCCTACTTTTTCCCTTCTTCCAACCCACTCGGCTCTTCTCCTTTCTCTCCTTCCTTCTTCCCTTCCTTCATTTCCTTCTTTCCTTCCTTTTTCCTGCCTCCTGTTTATCCTTCATTTCCTTCCCTTGTAATTTTCTCCGAGTTTCACCCTTCCTTTCATTTTCCAGGTATCTCCCAAACAACATTAAAGCCAGACAAGCTATTCCGATGGCAGCTAGGGTCTCTCTCTCTCTCTCCCCTTCTGACCCTCCCACTAACAGCCCCTTGAGGCCAACCCTTTAGGGGCACGAAGGGGGCGTTTTGCTCTCTCCTGTCTTGTATCCTTTCTCCCGAGGTTTCCCCCCTACCCGCTCCGGCTCCTCGCTCCCCGCTTGCATCGCTCTTCTTTTGAGACCACCCCTCCAGAAACTGCAACCCACCCACCCCAAAAAAGGGGGTATTTACTCCCTTTGCAAGGCTCCATCAAGAGAGTTTGCTCCCTTCGTTGTGCAGGCGAGGAAATAAAACACGAAACAGAAAGAAACTGAAAACGCCACCCCGCCTCCTCTGTCTCACACCTGGCGTTCTCCGGTGAACTGGATATCCGCTCCCATCATCCCCAGCCGAAGAAATATTATTGTTTCATTGAGCCCAGGCCAAGGTCGTGGTTATACGAGAGCCGAAAGTCCAGAACTATTACCGAGAGGTTTGGGACTTTGGAAATGATTTTCATTATTTCTAACCGAAAACCTGCAGAGAAAGTGGCCGAGTCGGAATTACATTACTTAACGGAAGCAGGAAGGGTTTGTTGTTGCCCCCGTTAAAATAATTGCGGGAAAATCAGATTTTTTTTTTTCTTCCTGCCGCCCCAATTTATGAAGGTCGCCTTTTTGTGTCACAAAAGCCAGCGTTTGTGTTAGACCGCAGCCAGCCTCGATTTTTCCCATTTTCCGGAACAATCCTGAGAAGAGAGGAGGAAGGGTGGGGGAGGAGGGTATATGAAGGACATTCTCCCCACTTCCCCCGCCCTCCTGGTCAATTTTGCGGGAAGGTGCACAGAACCACAGAACCAAATAAATAAATTCACGAGCTTGCCTAAATCACAACGACGCTTAACACGTGTGAATGCAACCGCTCGCTTTTAAAATGACCCGGTTGTTCGATTTAATTCGCTCGCCTGGGCACCGATTAATAAATGTCAGTGATCAAACCTTGAGAAAGCTCCTCGCCGCCACCGCTTTTTTTTTTTGGGGGGGGGGGGGGGGGGGTGCTTTTAAATCATTCCTAACTCTTGGGGGGTGCCTAATTTCTGTAGGGTTTTTTAGGGGGCGGGAGGCAATTTGGAAGTGCGACTTACTTGGCCTGTCCTTTTTCCTAGGCTGGGAGAGAAAAACTGTCCAAAGTCACCCTATTGGTTCATCCCAAAGGTGCTCTTTTTTTCGCAAGAGGCAACTGGACTTTCTTGTTATTCTTGGAAGACGTTTCGCTTCTCATTCAAGAAGTTTTTTCGGCTTTGACTGGATGGTGGGGAATGTGGCATTCCTTGTGTGTCCAATCACACTTGGCCAATAAAGAATTCTATTCTATTTTCTATTCCATTCCATTCTTATTCCTATTGTTATTCTATTCGTGTTCTTATTCCTATTCTATCCTATATTCCTATTTCTATTCCATTCCAATTCATTCCATTCCATATTTTATATTCTATTCTATTCCATTCCAGTCTACTTCTTTCCTTCCTTCCTGCCTCGTCTTTCTCCTCTGTTCTGTTCTATTCTATTCTATTTTATTCCATTCTATACTATTCTATTCTCCTCCTTTCCTTCCTCTATTCTATCCTATCCTATTCTTTCCTATTCTATTCTATTCCATTCCATTCCATTCTATGATCATCCTGTCAGAGCTGAAGAAGCTCCTTGGATGAGAAGCAAAACGTCTTCAAAGAAAAGCCAGAAAGTCCAGTGGCCTCTTGAAAAAGGATCTTTGGAACAACCATGACCTGGATGACTTGAGAATCTCCATAGACATGTTGACTTCTGTGTCCATCAAAGCAGGACTAGAACTCTGGTCTTCTTGCTCCAAGTCCAACATCTTAACCACTAGACCACACTGTCTGCCGATATCCCTCCTGTGTTCCCCTCCCTATGCATGCTTTTGTTTTCCCTCCCGAAGAGTTTCAAAATTGTAAATCTCTCTTCGTTGGTGGCTTCTCTTTGCAAACATAAACCCGGTCTTCACCCTTTCTTCATCCGTGATTTAATTTCTTCAAAAGCATTTCTCTTTTGTTTCTCTTTATTTTTCTTTCTCCTTCCCCCCCCCCCCCCCCCCCGAAGCTCGATGGGAAAAATTGAGATTATTTTGCTGTATTAAAGATTCAGATACCTGAAGCCTTTTGCAAACCTTGAATTAAGGACCAAGTGATATTTTTTAATGGGCTCCTGCAGTTTTTATATAAGTTTCATGGTGGGCATTTTCTTTTTCTGGCTGTTAATAGTTGGCACCAACTTGCTGGCACATAGTACTTGAAATCAAGACTGTATATCCCATGCTAGTCTATACAGAAAATTAAGCCAGTCTTATTACATTTATGGAGCAGGAGGGGGAAAAAAACATATTCTTTATTGGCCAAGGGATTGGACACACAAGAAATTTTGTCTCTGGTACAGAAGCTCTCAGTGTACATGCAAAAACAACAAAGTAATATCGTAAGATACCAATAGGAGAAGGTAATAGGAAAGATGTGAAGTATAATTGTAAAATAGAATAATGGTAGGATAATAGAAGGATAAATAGTAAAAGGAAAATTAACTAACTTCTGAGATCTTGTTTACTTGTCTATAACTTCTAGTAGAAGTTGGAAGTTATAAGTTTTATAAGCCGAAAGTTTTAAGATTGGAGTATTCTAAAATTATAATACAGCAATAAAATACAAACATGGGATAAAGGGGAAGAAAAATGCTGGGAAATTACTGATCAAGTTATGGAGAGCCACTACTACTTGTAGTATAAAGAATTCAAGATTCAATCTTATCCCTGTTTTTTTTTAAATATAAATCTATATTAGTCACAGGTTAAATCCTCTGAATTAAGTGGAATCAGTTTGTGATTTTATAGTGATTAAAAATTCTTGGAGAAAAAACAAAACAAAACCATGAAGGCACCTTGGGAATAATATGCTTTCCAGACTTGCTATAGGTTTACGCTAACCACACCATATTCCCCAACCTTTGCAACTTCCAAATGTGTGGACTTCAGCTCCCAGGGATGACCAATCTGGCTGGAGAATTCTGGTTTTTCCCCCAATAATTTTATGAAGGTACATAAATAGAACTTAAGACAACTACACAATATAACTGGAGAATTCTGAAAGCCTCAACCCAAATTGGTAAATATGCTAGTAACCCAAACTCTGATTTTCTCTCACTTAAGAGTTCTGGAAAGTGTGAAGTAGCTTTTTCATCTAACTCTTACATACCCGAATATATATTTGCAAAGACGCTAAACTTCAAGTTAGCTAAACTTCCAGTTATAATTTCATTTGGCCGGCTGGCTTGTGACTTGCTTAGCTTCGTTGTGCAAACCTAACCCAACCAGTTAATGCAGGCTTTACTTTATGGCACAAACTGAGAAAAAGAAGTGAATGAAACGACAAGGTTAAGCCGTTGTGGGTGCCTCATGTGGGTGCACTCAGGAGAAATCACTGCTAGTGGATTATTTTTGTATTAAATGGAAAGTTGGGGGGGGGAGGTTTAAAGGAGAGTGTCATTTCCTCTCCCTTCTCTCCTGCTCAGCTAATCTGGGAGAAGAATTTATGAGCTTTCAGGCCCAACAGAGGAATAAACATTGATTTTATTGACCTAATTGTGGACGGAGTGACCTCTGCCATCGATCAAGCGAAATGAACTTGGAGAGGGAAAAGGGAGATTAGCTGGCCTGCAAAAGAATACAGCTCCTGATCTCGGAGAGAGCTGAGGATTTTCCAAGGATCTGAGACTCCTGTACAATCGCCTACTGGGCATGCGCGAATATCCAGAATATTCTTATCCTGGAATAAGAATCCTGAAAACGGGAATTAAATAAACAAGGCTGTCTTGGTTGCTGTGAGGGGTGAGGTCGGTTTGCAGAGATGCCTAGCTTAGCAGGTTGGGTGAGCCAACCTGCTTCGTCCTTGTGTGGTTTTCAGCATTGTGGGTTAAATGACAAACCGGGTTAAGCCATATTCCAGTGGGAATAGGCAGCTATTAATGGCTTCTCTGCATTGTGGCCAAGGTGTGAAAGATAAGCACAACCTTTTAACTGTTGTTTGGACCTCTTGTGTGAATGTTCCTACTTTGGACTAGACAGGGGAAATGACTTAATTTACCACCCAGTTCTGTTCGTTGTGTAACAATGCAGTCTTCTGGCTATATTGAAGCCTTGGAGAGAAAAAGCCCATTGATTTAGTCCTGAAAGAATTCTCAATGAATTCTCAATGAAGCCTTTAATTACAACTAAGGCGTACCACATTATCTTGGCGTATTTTTATTGCCACTTTTAATTAAATTAGATTCGTTTTCTTTGATGCTCTTAGCAGAACATCCAAGAAGCTGGTTTAATCCATAAGATTCTCCCTCTCTCCCTCCCTCCTTCTCTCTCTCTCTCTCTCACACACAAACACACACTCACACCCCAGTTCTTCTATGTTGCCTTTTTCTTGTGGCTGCTTTAATTTTTCAGAAGCTTTGTCACTTCAACAGAGTTTGTCTCCAGATAGGGTAATAGAGGTAATAGAGACCAAGATCTCGACCCTCTTCTCTTCTGAGGTTATGAAAAGAAGGACTAGGAGTGACACGATACCACTGTTCCAATATCTGAGAGGCTCCTACAAAGATGAGGAAGTCAACCTGTTTTCCAAAGCACCAAAATGCAAGAAACAAGAAACAACGGGTGGAAACTAACCAAGGAGAGATGAAACCTGGAACTAAGGAGAAACTTCCTAAGACTGGGAGACCGGTTGCAGCTTGCCTTCCAAAGTTGGGGCACTCCATCGCTGGAGTCTTTTAAGAAGAGATTGGGCAGTCACTTGTCTGAAATGGTATAGGGCTTGGTTGATTGTTCTCCCCTGTGAGAACAATCAACGCCTGGAACAGAAGTTGCCTTCAGAAGTTGTGGAAACACCATCACTTGAGACCTTCAAGAAGAGATTTGTCATTTGTCAGAAATGGTGTAGGGTCTCCTGCTTGGGCAGGTGGGGGGTTGGACTAGATGACCTATAAGGTCCCTTCAACTCTGATTATCTGTTATCTATTACCTTCTAACTCTATTATTCTATGTTCTATGATGTATATCTTAAGAGAGAGGGGGACTTCATTCATACAACCATGGAACCTGCCTTCTTTTTCACAGTCCCCTTGATAGTGAATGAAACCCAAGAATCTGCTTTGCAAACCTGCTCAGTTACCACACCAATCAACCAGAAAGAGACCAGGGTCCCATGACTTGGACTTGTGTGAATTCAGGCATAAAACGGCTCTCAGAATGGATGGGAGCAGATGGGTAAAAAAAAATAAAAATTAGGACCATCTCTAATTCCCTAGCTTTCCTGGGCTTTGGGAACCACAACGGATAAGCCAGCTATGGATAGAATACGATCCAAGAAGATATGGAGAAAAAATAGAATATTTCTTGGTGCAAATTCTGGATGGTGCTGGAAGTCACACGTGCCCATGTAAGCTTGAAAAAGTCTGCTTTGAAACAGATGAGAGAGAACAGTTCCAGTTTATTTCAAGGAACAGCTTTGATCCCTGCTCATTCATTCATCCTTTCATTCATTCATGTCTTTCATTCAAACCTGCAAACCTGGAGTGGCTCACAGCAATGACTATAAAGCTTCAAGAGCCATCAAATATAGCATAAAACCCCTAAAAATAAAGGTGTTTTTTTTTCCAAAAGACAATTAAATTTTCTTGGTTTTTTTTTTGGGGGGGGGTTGTTCTCTGAAACTTTTTTCACTTCTCATCCAAGAAGCTTGTTCAAGTTATGTATGAATCAACAAATATGAAAAACATCTCTGGGATAGCCATGATCTGGATAGTTGAGACTTTCCATAGACCCTAAAAATAACCCTTGGCTAGACAAAACCATGAGCTATTTGTGGGCAGCCATATCTTGCCCAGCCCATAATCTCCAGTTTTTATCCTTATCCTTCTTTTACGAAGTCCTCTAGAATTGAAGAGAGTGCTGCAATTCGACCTCAGCTTGGATTCATACAACTTTTGATTAATCTCCAACTCGGGACAAGGTTTAGCAGCTGCTAAGCTTGTCAACCTTCCCTCTTCTTCTCTTTCCTTCGGTGGCTTTAACCTGTTAGGAGATCTCAGGAGAGAGAGAGATCCCATGGGATCCATTTATGGTTTCGGACAAATGCAGAAGTGGAGTTGAGGATGTCCCAAAGGTGCTTTTTCAGGACTTGGAGTTCAGGGTGTTTGAAAGTCAGGTCGGAGTTTCCCCAATTCGAAGCCGAGATTCTAACCACGATTGGAGCTCAGCTGGCTTGGAGAAGGTGCCGAGAGTAGAGAGAGGAAGAGGTGCTGGAGAGAAGAAAGGGAAAGAAAGAAAGAAAGAAAAGAAAGGAAAGAAAGAGGAAAAGGTAAAGAAGGAGAAGAAGGAAGATAGGAAAGAGAAATTGTGCACAAGGCAGACAGCCTGGTCAGTAATATTAAACAGGAAGAAAAGAGAAATATATTGAAACAGCGTTTGCTGTTCCTGTCATCACCGGCCTCAGTTTGAATTCGGATCTCGGGAAATACAAAGTTCACCTGAACGAAGAGTTCACTTGTTCTGCAACCCAGAGAGAGGGGACCCTGTTTGTTCAGCATTGAATTTAATCTGGAGGTGGGGAAGCCTCAAACGGTCTAGTTTAGAACTCCGATCCGGAGTGAAACCCTTTCCACCTCCCGGCTCGCTGGCAGAACGGAGCTAAGCGAGTGAATCTGTAACTCTTGAAATGTAAAAGAAGGAAACAGAAAGAAAAGGAAGAAAGAGGGAGGGAGGGAGGGAAGGAACGAAGGAAGGAAGGAAAGAAAGAAAGAAAGAAGGGAGGGAGGGAGGGAAGAAGGAAGGAAAAAAGGAAAGAAAGAAAGAAGGAAGGAAGGAAGGGAGGGAGGGAGGGAGGGAGGGAGGGAGGAAAGAAGGAAGGAAGGAAGGAAGGAAGGAAGGAAGGAAGGAAGGAAGGAAGGAAGGAAAAGAGGCAGGGAGGGAAGAAGGAAAGAAAGAAAGAAAGACAGACAGATAGATAGATAGACAGATCTTTTATTATTCCCGACCTTTATAATGGATCCTTGGAAACGGAAATAGCTGTCAAATCCAATGGACGCCTTCAGCCCCCCCCCCCCTCCAAAAAAAAGAACGCAGGAGAGGGGATCGGGCTAGAGACCAACGGGGAGGGTGGGTAGGGGGTCCCCCGCTTTTATAGCTCCGCCCTCAGGGAGCCACAAAGGGCCTGGCTATTCGGCCAGAATGCAGAGCTGGCGGGGGGAGGTCTTTCCTCCATGTAGCCCCTTCCCGAGGAAATGGGCAGAGACATATGCGAATGCGGGATCCTAATGCGGCTTTTCACGCCCAGAGCCGCGTGGAAATGTTTGCGTGGCCAGGGCAAATTCGGAGTGTCCGAAACCTGAGAGGGATTGTCCTTCTTTGAAATATTTATTGCCCTTCCTTTCCCTTTCCTTTTCCAAAGCTTTCACTTTTCTTTTCCCTTTTCTCTTTCTTTCTTTCTTTCTTTCTTTCTTTCTTTCTTTCTTTCTTTCTTTCTTTCTTTCTTTCTTTTCCTTCCTTCCTTTCTTCTTCCTTTCTTTCTTTCTTCTCTCTCTCTCTCTTTTTCTCTTCTTTTTTGTCTCTTTTCCTTTTTTCCTTTCTTTCTCTTTCTTTCCTTCTCCTCCCTCCCTTCCTTCTTTCTCTCTTTTCCTTTCTCTTTTTCTTTCTTTCTCTCCTCCCTTCTCCCCCTAACCTCTCTCCCATCTTTCCTTTCTCTTTTTTCTCTTTCTTTATCCTTCTTTCCTCCTTACCCTCTCCCTCTCCCCCCCCCTTCATTTTTCTTCCTTTCTCTCCTTCCTTCATCAGCCTAATAAATCCATCTGTAAAGTTTGGATGCCAATGCAGGTTGCGCTGCGATCTAGGAATTTTCCTTAGATACTTTCTGGGCAAGACATGGACAAATACAAGAACGATCCAAATATTGGAATATTTTTCTCGCAGCAGTTTTATTCAGAAGCTGGTATTTGAACTAAACGGAGGTCTTTGGTAGGCCAAAACCTTCTCTAGCTCGACCCCAGCTGGGGCATCATTTAGCAATTGTATCAGTACCAATTTCAGCTAACTCCAAACGATCTAAAGTGCAGGGAAGTCCGTCCCCCCCTAAATAGGAAAACTAAGGGAGGACTTTCCTTTTCCTATTTGGGGTGGGGGTGGGGAGTTTACAATTGTGGCTAGCAGACGCTTCCCACTCTCCAAGCCACCACGATTTCCTTCTCCCTCCCCTTCAGCCAAATCCTAAAGTCCTCTTGTCCCTTGCTGCTACACACTTTCTCGAGCCAAGTCCCCAAATGGCACGTTCCCTTAACCAGCGAGAGATTGGGGAGGGGGGAGAGAGCGAGGGCTTAGCCAGAATCCCAGGACAGCGTGGATGGAAGGGGAGGGGGCGAATGTCCTCACTCACGTGTGTAAAAGAGAGAGGACACTATTGGGATTTCTCCCTGTGGGTTGGAAAACGCTTCCAAACAAATCAGGGGGGTGGGGGATGGAGAGAGAGAGAGAAGAAAGTGAGAGAGAGAGAGAGAAGAAACTGAGGGAGGGAGAAAAGAAAAAGAAAGGAGAAAAGAGAAAAGAGAGGGAGACAAGAAAGAGAGAAGAAAGAGAGAGATATATAGAGAGAGAAGAAGAAAGTGAGGAAGAGAAAAAAGTGAGGGAGAGAGAAAAGAAAAAGAAAGGAGAAAAGAGAAAAGAGAGGGAGAGAAGAAATAGAGAGAAGAAAGTGAGGGAGAAAGAGAAGAAAAAGAAACAGAAGAAAAGAGAGAAATAGGGAGAGGGAGAGAAGAAATAGAGAGAGGAGAGAGAGAAGAAAGTGAAGGAGGGAGAGAAGAAAAAGAAAAAGAAAGGAGTGAAATAGAGAGAGGGAGAGAAGAAAATAGAGAGAGATGAGAGAGAGAGAGAAGACGTGAGAGAAGAGAAGGAAGAGAAGAGAAGGAGAGAAAATAGCGAAAGAGAGAGAATAGAGAGAAGAGAGAGAGAAAAGAGAAGTAGGACAGAAAAAGAGAAAGGAGAGAGAGAGAGGGAGAGAAGAAAAGAGAAGAATAGAGAGAGGAGAGAGAGAAGAAAGTGAAGGAGGGAGAGAAGAAAAAGAAATAAGGAGAGAAATAGAGAGAGGGAGAGAAGAAATGAGAGAGAGAGACGAAGAGTGAAAGAAAAAAGAAAAAGAGAGAGAAATGGAGAGAAAGAGAGAAATAGAGAGAGAGGAGAAGAAAGAGAAGGAGGAGAGAAGAAAAGAAAATAAGCGAGAGAAGAGGAGAGAGAGAAGAAAGTGAGGGAGAAGAAGAAAAGAAGAGAAGGAGAGAAATAGAGAGAGGGAGAGAAGAAATAGAGAAAGAGAAGAAATAGAGAGAGGAGAGAGAGAAGAAAGTGAAGGAGGGAGAGAAGAAAAAGAAAAAGAAAGGAGTGAAATAGAGAGAGGGAGAGAAGAAAGAGAGAGGAGAGAGAGAGAAGAAAGTGAGGGAGGGAGAGAAGAAAAAGAAAGAGAAGGAGAGAAAGAGAGAGAGGGAGAGAAGAAATAGAGAAAGAGAAGAAATAGAGAGAGGAGAGAGAGAAGAAAGTGAAGGAGGGAGAGAAGAAAAAGAAAAAGAAAGGAGTGAAATAGAGAGAGGGAGAGAAGAAATAGAGAGAGGAGAGAGAGAGAAGAAAGTGAGGGAGGGAGAGAAGAAAAAGAAAGAGAAGGAGAGAATAGAGAGAGGGAGAGAAGAAATAGAGAAAGAGAAGAAATAGAGAGAGGAGAGAGAGAAGAAAGTGAAGGAGGGAGAGAAGAAAAAGAAAAAGAAAGGAGAGAAATAGAGAGAGGGAGAGAAGAAATAGAGAGAGGAGAGAGAGAGAAGAAAGTGAGGGAGGGAGAGAAGAAAAAGAAAGAGAAGGAGAGAAATAGAGAGAGGGAGAGAAGAAATAGAGAAAGAGAAGAAATAGAGAGAGGAGAGAGAGAAGAAAGTGAAGGAGGGAGAAAAGAAAAAGAAAAAGAAAGGAGAGAAATAGAGAGAGGGAGAGAAGAAATAGAGGAGAGAGAGAAGAAAGCGAGGGAGAGAAGAAAAAGAAAGAGAAGGAGAGAAATAGAGAGAGGGAGAGAAGAAATAGGGAAAGAGAAGAAATAGAGAGAGGAGAGAGAGAGAAGAAAGCGAGGGAGGGAGAGAGAAGAAAAAGAAAGAGAAGAAAGGAGAAAAGACAGAAGGGGGAAAAGAAGAAAGGCAGCGCTGCCGCTTGTTTGTGCGCGAAGGTTTCCTTATCACCAGCAGATCAGCAAATGGGAGCCAGGACGAAACGGCTTCCAGGGGGTACCCCAGGCTTCGAAGCCAATGGAAAGGTGGGCTCCGCGATCCAATCGGGCCTCCTTTTCATTCTTCTGAGCCCGCACAGCTTACGCGTTGGCCCCTTTTAACCGTTTCTTCAACCCTAGGGTGCTTAGGGGGAACCTAGGCACCACTAAGCCACATTCTGATTTATTCTCCTTTAACCATCCACTTCAGGGCCGGATAGAGGCAGTTCCTCCAGCGTTCACTCCCTCACACGACCCACGAAGCAAACCCGAGCGTCCCTTTCGCTTCACACCCGATTTTATTTTTATTTTATTTACTTAAAGCCCTTTTCTTGTCCCTTCCCGCCTCCCCGCCCCCTCCCCCCTCGCCCCAGCCGGCCTGAGCCACTCTCCCCGCGGAACCCTTTCAACTTGACCTACTCTTCCTCCCTGCCCTCTCTCTCCCCCCGCCGCCCCCCCCCAATAATCCCCCAAAAATAAAGGTTCGGAAACGTCGCCCATAAAAAGTCAGGCGGACGCCGAGTTTCCTGCAGTCAAAGGCAACCTTTAGGACAGGGGTCCCCCAAACTTGGCAACTTTAAGACTTGTGGACTTCAACTCCCCGAATTCTCCAGCCAGTTCTGCTGGTTGAGTTCCACAATTCAACAGTTTTATGAGTTGAAGTCTACAAATCTTAAAGTTGCCAAGTTTGGCTACCTCTGCTTTAGGAACGTAGTTGGCCCTCGCCAGACGCGCGTTGAGACCTCTCGCACAGGATCATCTCGCCCTAGGAAGTTCGGGGTTTTTTGGGGAGGTGGGTGGGACGGGCTACCGCCACCAGAAAAGCGAGGGAAAAGCGAGGGACAAGCGAGGGAGGTTAGGTTTGTCCCTCAGCAAGGTTAGGTTTGTCCCTCGCTCCAGAAAAGCGAGGGACAAACCTAACCTTGCTGATCCAGTCATCCCGTTCTCCCACCCACCCCGCCCCAAGAGTCTTGGGTGGGCGGAAGTTGGGTGTGGGCACGGGACTCTCCCGCTTGGCGGCTGAACGTCGGAATGATTAAACTGAGTCTCCCTGGGAAGTGTGTTGCTTCGGGTAATGCCGTCCAACGCCCGCCCCCGCTTGACCCCGAAGCCCCCTAGTTCAAACCAAGCTTTAAACCCACCAACCCTTAATCTTGGCCGCTCTCGGCCTTCCAACAGGCACAAACCGCGCTGCGAATCCCGAAACGGGGATCGATTGGAGCTCTTTCTAAGCCTAAGCCGATCCAAACGGCGGGTCCCCCTGAGATTCCCCCCCACCCTCCAAAGGAGAAGGCCCAACGCGGGATGGGAGGACCAGTCCCTACAACTGCCGGCCGGGGCCTCCTTGCAAGCCATCACGGGTTCAAACCGTGGCGGGGATCTGGGGCACTTCCTTTGACACGGACGCGTGAGAATCGGTGGGCAGGAGGGGAGTTATTTCGCCCACTTGGAAGAGGGGTGCGGGGGATGTGGCAGGGAAGGATGCTCGGAGGAAACGGGGCGGAAGGCGCCCGAGTGGTCTCATTTCCTGAAGCAAAGAAAGCTTGTATATTTACACCTGCGCCGCAGAAAGAGAGAAAGAGGGGCCGGCTCCGTGTTTTTTTGTTTGATTTTTTAGTTCCTCCACGCGGTGTGATTTCAAATGCGTTCCTTATGGCCAAGCCTGGGAGCTCATCTGGGTTTAATAAAAGACCCCAACATCCTTTCCTGCCTATGGGCAGGATAACACTACCATACACGCACGCAAAACACACGCAGGGGCATACATATAAATACGTGCGTGTGCATGATGTTTGCAACGTCCGAAGGAAATTTCAGGCTGGTTGGCTGGCTGGCTGCGGTGCTGCTTTTCCCGTGGATAGCCGGTTTAATGGTTTGATAATAAAAGGTCGGTGGGATGGGGTGATTTAACCCCCCCCCCAAGTCTCTCTCACACACACATACACACACACAACCAATTGGGCGAGAGGGCAGGGAGGTCCTTTACAATGTTTTGGCTGGCTGCGGCACAGCGTCCGGGTTTTCTATTTTAAGCCGAATTGGAAATGAAGGAACTTTTAAAAACCCTGTAAATGGAAAGATTTTTAAAAAAAAAAAAAAATTCTCAAGCCTGGCTTTCCAGAACGAACAAGGCTCTATTGTTATTATGGTTCGCCAGGATTATTACTGCTTTTTCCCCACCCCCTTTTAAAAGAAAATAATAACTTTCCTTCCCCCCTCCCAGGAGAATCAGAAAATGGAAAGATGGTTAAACTGGACTGGGGTGGGGGATGCGGTAGAATAAAATGTCCGCAGGAAAATGTAGCATCGGTTTCTTGGTAATTCAGCAAGAAGTGAGCCCCAAAAAAGCCAGAAAGGGTCTTTTCTTTTCCCCTTTCGGGTGGGGCCTGCTTTTTTGACAGAGAAGAACATAAATAAGATAGCAAATAAACGAAGGGATTTTAAATTTCCGTTTTCGCTGTGAAGTATTTAAGTAAGATGGAGCTTGCATGGTCTAAACTAAAGATTTGGACTTCCAAGTAGTTTTCCCACCGATGTGTAAACTGCATTCAAAAAGTATTTGTGCTACCACTGTTTGAAGATGAAAAGAACACTTAAGTTCAATTCTTTCCTCCCTCCCTTCTCCTCCCCCTTTCTTTCTCTTGTCCTCAGGGGAAAAAAGGGGAAGGATAAAAGAGAGGAAAGGAAACATAGAAACAAATCCAAGCTATGTTACTCCTGAAATGTTGGCCTATAATTTCAATAAAATTCAGAAAAAGATTTGCACAGTTGTTCTCCCCTCCCCTCAAAAGATTTGAACCCAAGGAGTGGCAGAGGGTTCTTCCCAACCTTACACAAAACATGCCAACTCAGATACATTAATAAAGTGTGCATATAAAACATGTTCCTATTTGCACATAGGTGCAGACAGCTATGCACAGCTGATTCGTTTGGGAAAAAATATCTTCATCTATGGCCCTAGATGTACATAGCAGATGTTTCTATGAAGATGTATGGATATTGCATGTGTCCTGGACACTGGATGTGAGAAGAAATGTGGAGGAAGGGGAGGGGAGAGGAAAGGAAATAGAGAAGGGAAAGGAAAGAAGGAAGGGAAGGGAAGAAGGAGAAAGGAAAGGAAATAGAGAAGGGAAATGAAAGAGGGAAAGGAAATAAAGGGAAAGGAAAGGAGGGGAAGGAAAGGAAATAGAGAAGGGAAGCGGAAGGAAAGGAGGGGAAAGGAAATAGAGAAGGGAAGGAAAAGAAATAGAGGAAGAGAAAAAGGAAGAAAATGTATCTGTTTATTGGTAGATCCACTCCAATACATGAAAGAAACTACCAGATTCGAAGACTTTTAAGCAAAACGCAAGAGGGGTTTTGTAAAGCTACAAGCGAAATCGAAACCGAGCAGACAGTCCCGCCCTTCCCACGACTGGAGCGCCGCTTCCACCGCCGAGAAAGCGGGCGAAGAGGCTTCGGGATCAGCCCCAATCCCGGAACCCCTCGCCCGGCCGGCGTTTTTTTCGCCCGACCGCCTCCCCTAGTCCCCCAAGGGGCTGGTTGCCGCCGAGCCCAGCAGCGCCTTCCGTGACTTCGCCCGGCCCGGGGTTGGGTGGGCGGAAGCTGAGCCCCCCACGCCGGCCGAGCGGGGCTCAAGCCAAGGGCGAGAGCGCCGCCCCCGCCGCCCTCCAGACGTTCATTAACTCCCCCTTCCTGCCTTCCCCTCGAGGGAGGAAGGCCGGAGGAACTCCCAACTCCCCTTCGGCTGCCGCCCGGGCGCGCTTGGCTCCATTAAAAGCCATCCCGAAAAAACGCGCCTGGCTTCGAAAAACCGGCCCAGCCGAGGGTTGTACAAGCGAAGCCTTTTGAGATCAGCAGCCCCTCCACCCAGGCCCCGTAAAAGAGGGTCGAGAGGTGGGGTTGCCGATAGCAGGTCGTCCAGGGTTCCCCCTAGACTCCTGGAAACAGCCCGAAGATTTGAAGGGGAAAGAGAATTCTGGTTGGGATGAGCCCCTTTTTGTATTGGAGATGTAGATCTTTTAGGAGAGCTAAAGTAGAAGAGGGGGGAGGGAGGGAGGGAGGGAGAGGGAGAGAATGAAAGAGGGGGAGAATGAAAGAGGGAGAAAGAGAGAGAAAGAAAGAATGAAAGAGCGGGAGAGAGGCGGAATGAGAGAGGGAGAAAGAGAGAGGGGGGAAATGAGGGAGAGAGAATGAAAGGGGGAGAGAGGGGGAATGAGAGAGGAAGAAAGAGAGGGGGAAATGAAAGAGGGGGAGAGAATGAAAGAGGGGGAGAATGAAAGAGAGGTGAGAGAGAGAATGAAAGAGAAAGAAAGAATGAATGAAAGAGGGGGAGAGAGGGAATGAGAGAGGGAGAGAGAGTGAAAGAGGGAGAGGGAGAGAATGAAAGAGGGAAAATGAAAGAGGGGGAGACAGAAAGAGAATGAAACAGAGGAAGAGAGAGAAAGAATGAAAGAGGGGGAGAGAGAAAGAAAGAGAATGAAAGAGAGAGAGAGAGGGAAGGAGAGAGGGAGAGAAACTTATTTAAAAGTCCGGCAAAGCGAATTTAGAATTAAACCACCAATCCACTGAGCTCACCTACATCTTAAATCTTGTTTTAGAGTTTTATTCCTTCAAACCGATACTAAACGCCAAGACCTAGAGATTTTCTCAGCGGTGCCACCTCTGAACAAGACTCCCTCTAAACGGCCGGACTACAGAGTTCATCGTTCCCAGCGCTCTGCTCGTGCTGAGACGCTAAAAACCACGGGTTTTGCGGGTTTTTTCCCTCCGAGCGCCGGTTTGGGAACGCTTACTCACGGCTGGTTTTGGATCGCAATAAACGCGACGCATTTCTTATTTTATTTTTTTACTGGTGCCAATATTATTTTTAAAGTCGAGGTTTCTTTTCTCCCGCGTTACCCGGGCTGTTGAAAACTGTTGTAAGAAGCTTATTCAATCACAAAACACAACCCAATTTAAAAAAAAAAATCATATATTCTGATTAGTTGTTTTATAGGAAGCTTGTACTAAATGAACAGGAACAGGCATAGAGAAAAATCTCAGTTGATTTGATGAAGCTGAGGAATATTTCTCTTTTCCCTAAGAAAATATATTCCCTTGAGACCTCTGTGTGTGTGTGTGTATGTGTGTGTCAGAGAGAAGGAGGGAGGAAGGGGGAGAGAGAGAGAAAGTCGGCGGTTCATTCATTCATTGGGGGCCCGGCGCTTTTAATCTTTAGATTAGATAGAAATGTTTAGAAAGGGGACTCTGTCGAGTTTCTGACTCTGGTAGTTCAATGCTTAATTAAAATCAGCTTTTGTATTCTGAGTTTTATCTGCCCCGCGCCAGACCTTCTTCTCTCTGTAGCTGGACCGTAAATCTTAGATCTGAAAAGGCAGCAGAGTGCTTTAAAAACAGCTACGCGTTTTAAAGACGTTTACAAAACAGGGAGGGGGAGCAGGAAGCCAAACGAAGAATTAATTCAGCAAAGTAAACCTTGGGGGATTTTTTTTCTTCTTCTTTTTTCTGGGAGAAAGGAAAAAGGAAAGGAAAGGAAAGGAAAGGAAAGGAAGGAAAGGAAGAGTTAACAAAGGACTCATGAAAGAAAGAAAGAAAGAAAGAAAGAAAGAAAGAAAGAAAGAAAGAAAGAAAGAAAGAAAGAAAGAAAGAAAGAAAGAAAGAAAGAAAGAAAGAAAGAAAGAAAGAAAGAAAGAAAGAAAGAAAGAAAGATTCAACATGGAGGCTATTAGAAAACTGTAGTTTATGCAGTATAAGCCACCTTCTCTTACAGAGAAGATACAGATGTTATAGGTTGTCATGCCCCCATAAGCCAACATTTTTCTCTTTTTAGAAGAAAAAAGTAACTGATGTTGATCCTCACCCAACATTCAAGCGCCAAGAAAAAAGGCACAGGAAGAGGGGAGAAGTAAGAAAGAAAATAGAATAAATAAGAAAGGAGGAGAAACCCAATGATGGGTAGCAGAAAAAGAATGGCAAAGAAACCCTCATTGGGCCCAGGAAGGTTAACTGACAAGATCTGAGTGCAACTGGCTCAAGAAACTGTCATTGACTCACCTCCGCCTGGGTGGTAAGTAACAAGAGGTTGTAAATAGCAAAGTCCATCACCCAAAAACCTGAACGTCTACTTGAGCTCTCTCTTCCCTCTTCATCCACCCTGCTGCTTTTTCCCTTAAAGCAACTAGTTTTCCCACCTAGGAAAGACTCCACCAAAAAGGTGGAAAAGAAATCTATATATATATATAAAATAAAAATCAATAAAAACCACAGGTTTAGGAACACTGTCCTAAAGGAGAGTTTAGCTTCAAGCGGGAAAGGAAGTCTCTACTTTTCTGCCTTGTATCTTTCCTTTCCTCCGCTTCCTAGATCGGTGGGGAGGGGAGGGAGGTTGGAGGGGGGAGGGGGAGTGCTTTCGAATTGCAAAAAAGACATTTGCTTGAGTTGGGGAGCTATGGAAATTGAATTAACAAACAAACAAATAAAAAACAAGGGAGGTGTCTCTTAAATGAAAGGCCCATAGGGGGAAAAGGGAGAAAAGAAAGAAATTGAATAAACAGATAAAAACAAGGCAGGGTATCACTTAAATGAAAGACAGATAAGAGAAAGGAGGAGGGGTTCAAAGAGAAAGGCTCCAAGGGAGACATTTATTCAACAAGGCCGAAGGGTTGTAGAGTGTGAGGCGGACTTAAGGGGGAAATATTGGTAGCTCAGGGTTGAACTGTGGGGTCCTTGGTGCTCTCTGAAACTTGGTGGTTTCCTTGCAGACGTTTCATGACCCAGCTAGGTAACATCATCAGTGCTAGTTTGGGTAATGAAACATCTGCAAGAAAACCAGCAAGCTCAGAGAGCGACTAAGACCCCACAGAATAGAATAGAATAGAATAGAATAGAATAGAAAAGGAATAGGAATAAGAATAGAAAAGAGAAAAGAAAAGAAAAGGAATAGAATAGAATAGAATAGAATAGAATAGAATAGAATAGAATAGGAATAGGAATAGAAAAGAGAAAAGGAATAGAATAGAATAGAATAGAATAGAATAGAATAGAATAGAATATAGAATAGAATAGGAATAAGAATAGAAAAGAGAAAAGGAATAGAATAGAATAGAATATAGAATAGAATAGGAATAAGAATAGAAAAGAGAAAAGGAATAGAATAGAATAGAATATAGAATAGAATAGAATAGAATAGAATACCTTTATTGTCATTGCATTCATTGCATACAATGAAATTTGAAAGCTACTCCAGCACAGTGCCCCAAACACCACATCACAATCAGACTAGAGTATTTAAAAATTAAAATCATCATCATCAATCATCATCCTCTCCACAAACCCCACTCCCTTCTAGCACTGATGATGTTACTTAGTTGGGTAATGAAATGTCTGCCAAAAAAACAAACCAACCCACTAAGCTCAGAGGACAAAGGTCTTCCTCCTTCTAGCACTCCCACTCCTCTTTCTCTCTCCTCTTCTCTGCAAACCCCATTCCCTTCCAGCACTGATGATGAAACATCTGCAAGAAAACCACCAAGTTCAAAAAGCACCAAGGACCCCATGGTCCTCCTCCTCCCTCCTTTCCTCCTCAAACCCCACTCTCTTCTAACACTAATGATGTTACCTACTCGGGTAATGAAACGTCTGCAAGAAAACCACCAAGCTCAGGAAGCACCAAGTGACCTCACCTTAGACCATTTCTAAGGACTCTTATGAGACTTAGGAAGAAAGAAAAATTACCCTGCACCCTTATATGGAGTTTTAGAGCCTAATTCTGTTTGCATGGGGATTGCAATTAGCTACAATATAAGGAAACAAGCAAACACCATCCTCATTTTTCTTCTCTTTTTGACGTATCCCGCTGGCTTTGATCAGGGAGAAAATGCCAATTTCACTGCAAGCCTTGTAAAATCATTGGCTTGAAAAGGCTTCCTCTCTCTGCACACTTACTTGGCAATCTCACTGAGCTGGATTTCCAGAAAATATATTTGAGAGGGGTGAGATATAATTCGTCTTTAAACTCATTTTTTTTTCTTTTCAAAAAGCCTTCGGCGATTCACATGTGTTTGTAAGGCATACAGCTTGTCGGAAACATGAATATGGATGATGTTCACGGAGTCATTTATTCAAATAACCACTTATATTATAGTTCACTTTTTCCAGTCCCTCAGATAAGAAATATTAAAGAGTTCAAGTGTTTTTGGGCCAGGAGTATGCTTTCAAAGCAATGTATTTTAGCAGGAATGCATAGGATCTGATCTGGGAGATAAGAGTGT
The DNA here is from genome assembly GCA_023653725.1 of Bungarus multicinctus. Classification (NCBI taxonomy): domain Eukaryota; kingdom Metazoa; phylum Chordata; class Lepidosauria; order Squamata; family Elapidae; genus Bungarus; species Bungarus multicinctus. The sequence continues at coordinate 181,541,462 of CM042836.1, forward strand.
GAATAAAGTGGATGGAGGCCAGACCTGTGAAAGGTTGGATCATTTATGAACAAAAAGAGATTGGACAACCACTTGTCTGAAATGGTATACTATAGTATCTCTTGCCTAAGCAAGGGGTTGGACTAGACCACCTCCAAGGTCCCTTCCAACTCTGTTATTCTATGGTGGGCACAAAGACCCACCAGTGAATTTAATCCTCAATACTATAAGGATGGAGACCTTTCTATAAAAAAGCTTCTTTCATTAGGAGAACTCAAGAACTTCTCATAACTCACATTCAGGGACAGGGAGTCTCGTTTGGTCTCCAAAGATCTCACCTAGGGATGCCAAAGGCCACAGGTGGGTTGATGTACATCTATTTTGTGTGAAGGAAGATTGGAAGTTTTCTGATAGACTCCTTCTTGATTAGTTTCCAGTCTTCATATCTTCCCTAGCCATCTGTCTTTCACAGCCATAATCATAAAGGTCTTTGAAGATGAAAGAAATTGATCCAGGAGGGATCACAGGGAGTTCTGAGGCTGCAGTTTGGGGAATCTGTGAAGAACAGCCTGTGCCTCCTAGTTGACTCAGATCCTGGTTTTCCTCCAGCAAAACAGACTGTTCTGATGAGACTACAGGCCTCTCTTAGCTGAGGGAGACAGCAGAGGCAATACCAAGCAAATTTGGGCCAATTTAAAAATAAAAATAAAAGGCTATGAAGAGAATAGAAGAGAATATTCATAATTCGGGGTTGAACATTGGGGTCCTTGGTGCTCTCTGAGCTGTGTAGTTTCCTTGCAGATGTTTTATTGCCCAATTATGTAACACCTCACTGGAAACTGATGAGGTTACCTAGTTTGGTAATGAAACATCTGCAAGGAAATCGAAGACCCCGCCCCCATCAAAGATTCAGTCCTGTTTAAGCTGCGAGAAGATTCAGACCTGTTTCAGCTTGGAGAAGAGGCTAAATGGATGAGCAGTTGGACTGGCAAGTTGTTGGTAAGACAACAGAGTTAATGTGTTTGCGTAGCCACCAGGAGTTGAATCAACTTCACCAGAAGTCAGGCAGACTTATAAGAGGAAGATCACTTCCTCCCAAATTTATTCTGTTCTGTTCTGTTCTGCTTTGTTCTACTCTATTCCACTTTAAGACTTGTGGACTTAACTGGGAGTTGAAGTCCACAAGTCTTAAAGTTGCCAAGGCTGGAGACCTCTGTTTCTTCTCTACTCTACTCTATTCTATCCTACTCTATCCTATTCTCTATTCTACTCTACTCATTTATTTTATCTAATATATCAAATTTGTGTGTCTACTCATTCTAGGAACAGTGAAGGAAAGTCTAACCATTATTGGATAACTGTGGAAGTCAACCTTAGCATTTCTTTTATCTTCAAGACCGAATTCTCAGAAAAATGGAGGATGGGAATCAGCTGCTCTTTTGTTGACTAATTAGTAGAATTCCAAAAAGAAAATCCCAATATATGTATATGTTAAACCATTTCCGTACCATTTCCAAGGGTTGAAAAAAGGTGAATTCTGACCCACAAAGATTATGAAACAATAAACCCATAGGTTGTAGAACAGCACAATATTCTTTAGCTTTTTCTATTGTAGAATAACATAGTTACATTAAGAAAATTCATTAACTACAATGGCTGGTTGGATATACAGCACTAAGCTATGCTTTACTTTAATGATAGCCAAGTTCTTATTGGCACTGAAGCCAAAACTAAACAACCCAATTATAGCTTCCAGTTGAGGGACTCCATTAAGCCTTCGAGAAATTTACCAGGCATTCTATTCCAAACATGTAACCAGGCCCAGGATAAAGAATTTAAAGCTAAGCTTGCATTAAATTATATTAAATTGATTAAATACAGCTGATCATTTCCGTGACTTTATAGTTCCCTATTTAGTGTCAGTATTTGGTCCAAACCCCAAGTAATTTTAGGCCTCGTGAATCTTAAAAATTCTACACGGGCCTTTAAGAAATCCAATCTATTTTTGCTAAGAAAGTGGTTCAGCTGATGTTTAAGGAACAGAAGCAAAGAAATTAGTATGTCACATATGGGCTGGTGAGTTGGTGAGACATTTTGACTCCTAATTTGGAAACCGATTCCTCTCTGCACATTTCAGGAGAATCATTGAGCATCTGTGCAAACCTCACCTCTAGGAGAAGGACCTGCCTTCTTTCAAAAGCCTACGGCTTTACTTCCTGGTGTAATTAATGTAAGGTGTACTTGCACACTTGAGTCTCAAGAGTCACTCTAAATCTCTGTCAGTCTGTACAGATTCACATCCGCAGGAAATGAGGCCAACAGGAATTGTGGGAGTTGAAGTCCAACCCTTTTGGCACAGCCAAGGTTGGAGAAGGCCCCTCCTACGATTGAAATGGCAAGCACAGGTCTCTTCTCAGAGTTATCTCCATGGGGCTAAGAGGGCCATCCATCCCTCTGAAGCCAGTGGGAATGAGAGGTTCAGGGGAGGTTCTATGTCCTGATGAAGGTGGGCAAACTGTAGTTCTCTAGATGTTAGTGAATGGCAATTCTAAACATCCCTCACCTTTGACCATAATGGCTGAGGCAGCTGGGAGTGGTAGTACTGCAAAGTCATTATGTTCTCCACCTCCATCCTCCAGCTATTTTAAAACTGTGAGAACATCCTCAACATTCTTTTACTCCTCCTGAAAGACCTAAACTGCACCTCCTCTAGTTCAGATCAACGGCTTCGTCTTCCTTTGAAGTGACTTGATTTCCAACATGAGCAAAATGTCCTTCAGAAGAAAGGAGAATCCAAGGTTCACATTGAAATGGACTATGTTTGTAGATCATTTCGAGTGACTTGACAGATTTCCAACATGAGCAGAAGAAAACAGCATCCAAGAATCATGTTGAGACGGACCACGTTTGTAGGCATGTGTCAACTACTGACGTCAACTTTAAGCCTTGCTCCAAAGCTGACTATTCAAAATTAGATTCCAAAATTACTGTAAGATCCTGATACATGTAAATAACTCAACAGCCAGTTTCAAGAAGAAGAAGGAGCTGGGTAGAGAGAAATAGGGTAGGGGAGCACATTCTGGTTATATTCCTTCCCTTGGGTCTTCATGTATAGACCAAGCCAGGAAATTATTTCAACAACTTGATTGCAAATCCTCACTCAGCTAAAATCTGGGTTTCCTCTCTTTGTCGTTCTTTCCTACTGGTCTAATTTAAGAAATGTTGGAATAAAAAGGCTGTAGCCTTGAAATCCTTCGAAGATAAGGTGGAACTAAAAACAAGTAATTGCCTCTTTTGTGTATGTTTTGACACTAGGATTCATGTCCAAGTCCAATGCTTGCCCAGATCAGATCAGCCTGGCAAGTTTTAATCATAATATATTTATGGTACTTTGCTTCTAGTCTGAACCCAACTTGGTGGGTTAGCTTAGGAATCTATTGAGGAAACCCAGAAAGTGACCAGTTCCAGCATGTTGTGTTGCCAGCGTGTTTTGTGCAGATTTAGGAAATAGAGTCATTCAATAACCAGGATAAAGCCCAACATCTCTTTTGGCTGCAAAGTCCAAAGAATCGCGGCTTCGAAAAGGCTTGTTTGGGTTGCCCAACATCATGAGTTTGCAATTCATGTGTCTTTTGCCAAGCGAAGTGATTGTTTAGACCTCCTTACACATTGCATATTTGTGGCTGTGGTTACTCAACACTTAACGTTAATATCAAAGAGAAAGTTGTGTTATTTTTCATGAGAAGGTACGTCCAGGGTGCCCCGCAATGTTCAAAAAAAGCCACCTAGTTGGTTAATGAAACGTCTGTGCAAGAAAACCAACAAGGTCAGAGAGCATCAAGGACTTCATAGTTCAACCCTGAGCTACAAATAGTCTCTTCTATAGGTTGTCTTCTGCATCAGCTCATTATCCTTCATGACTAAGCACGAACCTACTCCAGACGGTTGCCCAGAAGGAAAACCTGGATAGTAACTAGCTTCCTTCCTTCTCCTTCTACAGTCAACTACAGCTGTAGATAAAGAACAGTTGACTCTCAAATATAATCCATGTGCTCCCCAGATGGCAATCCACAAAGGTTGATGACACAGTCAATGTTTATCTTTAAGGTGCCATTGACTTTTCATAGCAAGTTATTATGGCAGCAGGCAGCTTTATCTGAGATGATCTTAGATGTTATGAGTGAACCTTATTTGATGAATTGAGTAACACCTTGAAGAGCTCCAGTTGTATCACCATTAGACCAGGAAAACAAATAAACCAAGGCCCTTCAGATGTTTGAAGCTGCAGCTTCCATCATGCTCAATCAGAGGAGTGGAACATCATGTTCCAAAATGTTCTAAGCGGTCTTGATCTGTATCAGAGGGTTTTACTCAAGCTGAACTCCCCATGTAGCTAGGAACATTATATCACAGCTTAATCAGCTTCACAAGATCATGGCAAAGATAAAATAAGGGGCTGGAAGGAATTGAGATAAAATAAGGGACTGGAAGCAACTGAGAACATTTGAGAACAAACAGAAGGGCCTGATGGCGGAAGAAGGAAAACCCATCTCTAAAAAATGCTACGATTTGATGGCCTCCAAATGTTCTGGACTTCAGTTCCCATCATTCCTCCTAATAATACATGTTGGGTATGGATGTTGTTGGGAATATTTGAAGAATTACTCTAAAGATACTACCATCGACTGAAATAATCCAGCCTACTTGACTATTTGTTAACCATATCCACTTTCTTAGTTGACTCCAAAGTGGTCATCCCTTCTTTTCTTTAGCAAGGGATCTCTTTTTCTCGTCCAGCTCCTTGGATTTTGCTTTTCACATAGCTAAACTAATCCCTTCTAAAAAGAATTGCAGGTTCCATGGAGGATCCATGACTTGAGCATCAAAACAAACAAACAAACCCAAGAGAAGAATCCCATCCCACTCTTAGGATGTTGAGGCGATCTCCGAAAGACCACAAAAAATCAAGCTGGAAAAAAGTTATTGCCCAACTCTTTCCCAGATTTACGTCTTGAAAAATGGTCATAAGTCACTTTTTCTAGTTTGTAATTAAGCAAACTGTTGTAAGTTGAGAACTCCCTGCGGGCAGCACATCCTCCCACAGTTAACAACTCTGAGAGGGAGCTGGTCTCAATAAAACAATTAGCAAGTGGTTTTTGGCTCTGGCTGAAAATGAAGTTGAACCTAGTCGAATCTTTGCCATATCTAGTCTCAAACCTTCTCCACTACTCATCCAGTTTGGGTCACCATAATATAAAGATGTTGAGGCTCTAGAAAGAGTACAGAGAAGAGTCACAAAGATGATTGGGAAAATGGAGGCTAAAACATACGAAGAACAGTTGCAGGAACTGGGTATGTCTAGTTTCATGAAAAAAAGGACTGTTAGAGTGACAGGATAGCAGTCTTCCACTATTTGAGGGGCTACCCCAAAGAAGAGGGAGTCAAGCTATTCTCTGAAGCACCAGAAGGCAGGACAAGAAGCAATGGATGGAAACTCATCAAGGAGAGACCTAGAACCCAAGGATGAATTTCCTGACTGTTAGAACAATTAACCAATGGAACGGCTTATCTCCAGACGTTGTGGGTGCTCCAACATTGTCTGCAATGGTATACAGTTTCCTGTCTGAACAGTGCAGGGGTGGGATTCAAAATTTTTAACAACCAGTTCTGTGGGCATGGCTTAGGTGGTGGGCATGGCTTGGTGGTCATGTGACTGGGTGGGCGTGGTCAACTCAATATCAATCACATTGAGGCACGCATCTCCTCGCCTGGCCTCTCGTGACTGTGAGGATGCTGCAACAGTCGTAAGCGTGAAAAATGGTCATAAGTCACTTTTTTCAGTGCCATTGTAACTTTGAATGGTCCCTCCACACAAGCAAAGTACCAGCAAAGGAGGGGAAAAAACTCCAGAGAAGTTCCTGAGACAGGAAGTCTAGTCCTGCCAAGAATGTAATAAGGGTTAATGGAGAGGCAGTTTCTGTAAGCAACACCAGAATGTTTCCTTCCAGCCTCCCTTACAGGATTAGGTCAGGAATTTCTTCTAACAACCGGTTCTAGCAAATAGGTGCAAACTGATAGAATCCCACCCCTGGAACAAGGGGTTAAACTTCTAGAAGATCTCCAAGGAAGGATCCAACTCTGCTGTTCTGTTCTGTTCTGTTCTGTACTCCACCGGAGTTGTTGGTAAAGAAAAGGAGGGATGGGCCCACTCATCTAGAGACTTTCTGGGTGATCCAACTCCTTGACCAACATCTTCATCACTACAGCACGTGCAAGGCTAGCAGGGAATTAGGACATTTCCACAGCTAAACCCCATCGGAATGGAGATAAGGTGATGCTTGCGTAGGGAATAAATGGCCATGGTCAGTTGACCCAATTAAAGATTACTTCCTATCTTCACAGGAGGATTAAGCTGAGTTGTTATTGTTTGGCTGGGTAGCTGATGGAAAGTCAATCCTTTGGCTTAGCCTATGAGCCAACATTTTCTGTGTGGCCAGAATAGCAGCTACTTCACCCACCAAATATTGCATGTACTATGGAGGGGTCTTTGATGCTCTCTGAGCTTGGTTGTTTTCTTGAAGATGTTATCTAACTAGGTAACATAATCAGTGCTAGAAATGGGGGGGGGGGAGGAGGAGGAGGAGAAGGAGAAGGAAAGCCTATAGACTAAACATATGAAGAATGGTTGCAGGATTTGTGTATGGTTAGTCTAGAGAAAAGAAGGGCTAGGGGTGACATGATAGCAGTAACCCAACATTTGAGGGGCTGCCATAAAGAGGAGGGGAGTCAACTTATTTTCCAAAGCACCAGAAAGCAAGACAAGAAACAATGGATGGAAACTAATGAAGGAAGAAGCAACCTGGAATTAAGGAGAAACTTCCTAACTGTGAGAACAATTAACCAGTGGAACAGCTTGCCACCAGAAGTTGTGGGTGCTCCATCACTGGAGGCTTTTAAGAAGAGTTTAGTCAGCCATTTGTCTGAAATGGTAAGCAGGGGGCTGGACTAGAAGACCTCCAAGGTCCTTTCCAGCTCTATTCTGACTTGAATAATACTAATGAAAGATGGCAGGCCAAATGGCAGGACCGAAACAAGCCCCACCCCTTTGCGTGACTGAGTGTTTGAGCTACATATGCAAGAAGGGCTGTCTTTGAATCACCACATTCCCTCTGCTCTCCTGCCAATTTTGACACACACCCACGCTCCATGGCTCCTGCTGGCTCTCTCATCATGGTGGCACCCAAGTCTGCTTTTTAACTATATTTAACATAATGATGAAAGATGTCTGCACTTTTGTGTGCAGCTGAGGAAGGCCAAAAATCCCTTTGGGTGCAACTTAAGAGTTAAGGGAAAATTTACTAAGAGTGAGAACAATTAACCAGTGGAACTGCTTGCCTCCAGAAATTGTAGGTGCTGCATTACTGGAGGTTGTTTTTTTTAAAAAAAAAGACTAGACAGCCATGTGTCTGGAATGGTATAGAGTCTCCTGCTTGAGCAGAGGTTGGACTAGAAGACCTCCAAGGTCCCTTCCAACTCTGTTATTCTTAAGTAATAGATGGAAGCTTATCAAAGAGAGATCGAACCTAGAACCCAGAAAGAATTTCTGGACACTGAGAACAATTAACCAGTGGAATGACTTGCTTCCAGAAGTTATGGATGCTCCCACACTGGAAGTTTTTTAAGAAAAGGTTGGACAGCCACTTATAGGGTCTCCTGCCTAAGCAGTGGGTTGGACTAGAAGACCTCCCGAGGCCCCTTTCAACTCTGTTATTCTGTTATGACTTTATGGGCACCAAACCAACACGCAAGATGTGTTGTATGGTGGGGGCAACCCTGGGGTAAACACTTGGTTATACTTGTTAGGGGAAAGCTGAGAAGCAAGTAAGTAGCATCCCATTGCCATATTTTCAAAGCTGAAATTCAACCTTGTCATTCCGTGCCTGAAGGGTGAGTTTGTACGAGGCCTGAACTGGTGAACAAGCAGACAGATGCATACTTTGTCTTTCTTGCAATAGATCCTGAGAACTCCTGCTTTGTTGTTTAGGAATGGATTCTTCTCATTCATCTGCTCCCACTCTCCCTTTTTCCCCCTCTTTTTTCTTTATCCCAAGTTGTCATGAGGTCTTTGGAATTTAGGGAGGGAGAGGGAGGGAGAGAACATAGGCAGACAGACAAGACAGACATGAATAGATGATAGGCAGGGAGATGATAGATATAGATAGTTATGTAGAAGATAGATAGATAGATAGATAGATAGATAGATAGATAGATAGATAGATAGATAGATAGATAGATAGATATAGATAGGATAGATAATAGACAGACAGACAGACAGACAGATAGATGACAGGCAGACACTGGAGAAAGAGAGGAGAGGGGATAGAGGGGGAAGAGAGAACACAGAGAGGAAGAGGGACAGAGAGGAGGGAGAGGTAGCAGATAGGTAGATAGGTAGGTAGGCAGGTAGGTAGGTAGGCAGGCAGATATGAATAGATGATAGGCAGACATGATAATTAGATATAGATAGTTATGTAGAAGATAGATAGATAGATAGATAGATAGATAGATAGATAGATAGATAGATAGATAGATAGATAGATAGATAGATAGATAGATAGGATAAAAGTTAGATAGAGATAGATAGATAGATAGATAGATAGATAGATAGATAGATAGATAGATAGATAGATAGATACTGTAGATAGATTGGAAAGAGAGATGAATAGATAGAGGTAGGATAGATAGATATATATAGGTATAGATGAGAGAGGCAGAGAAAGATACAGATAGATAGATAGATAGATAGATAGATAGATAGATAGATAGATAGATAGATAGATAGATAGATAGATAGATAGATAGATAGATAGATAGATAGATAGATAGATAGATGTGGAGAGAGGTAGAGAGATGCTAGACAAACTAGATAGACAGATAAGATAAGATAAGATAAGATAAGATAAGATAAGATAAGATAAGATAAGATAAGATAAGATAGAGGGGGGCAGGCAGGCAGGCACTGGAGAGAGAGGGAGAAACAGAGAGGAGGGTGGAGAGAATAAATTCTCTACAGGAATAACCCTTCATGCACAAAAGCAAAAGCATCTGAATGCTTGGAATACTTGAAAGAAAAGCCCATCGCCATAACAAAGCCCCTAACAGATGTGGGGAAAACTTAGCTACTCCTTGCAGGCCAGTTTTTTTAAATCATGGCAGCCTTCCATTGAATTCCCCCCCACCCCCGCTACTATATATGGCGAAGACGACGTGGTTTCTAAGGACCAAGTGCTCCAAAGCAAATCCCTCTGAGATAGGTTGGGGCTGAGTTTCTTCTCCCCCCACCACCAAAAAAAAGAAGGCCTGTGGCTTACAGACTGTCCTTGAAGCAGATGTAGAAGTCATAAGGTTGGCTAGCGGGGACAGCCAAGGCAGGCACGAGAATTTTCTGTTAAAATGATGCATTATTAGAGCAACAGTCTTCTCCCGTAATGATGTATGGCCATGAGATCTATGGAGGCTAAGAATGGCTGATCGAAGAAGAATGGATGCCTTTGTGCTGTTGGGTGTGAATTACTGCATATACCCTGGACAGCCAGAGTAACTAACAGAGAGGTGTTGAATCGTATAAAAACCAGGCACATCCCTAGAAGCTAAAAATCACAAGACAACATCTGATTTACTTGTCATGCATGTGAATTCATTGGAGAAGGCAATGATGCTAGGAATGTCGCAAAGCTGTTTTTTTTTTTTCCCCCAGAGGTGTTTCGCTTCCCATCCAAGAAGCTTCTTCAGTTCTGGCGGAATGGCCATTTCCCCGCCGTTCCACCAGAACTGAAGAAGCTTCTTGGATGAGAAGTGAAATGTCTTCAAAACAAAAAGCTGGAAAGTCCAGTTGCCTTTTGAGAAAAAAAAAAGTGCCTTTGGGGACAACCATGACCTGGATATTTAGGGATGCTGGGAATATTTCATGGACTAGGAAGAAGGGGCAAGCCAAGAACATGCTGGCTTTGATAGCATCAAACTGGATGCAGAGTTGAACATACAACGATGGAAAGAAGCTGTGATTGGCAGGGGAACAAGGAGAGCACTTGCCTATAAAGTCACCCAGAGTCAAACACACGGCTACAGGTAGTGTTATGAGGATACCTGATGAACCAATACTAAAGACTTTGTATGGATGTTTTGTGAAGTTTATCTATCTGCATCTGCACAGTAGACAAAATCTACCACTGTACAGAATACAGAACAGTAAAAAAGATGGTTATCTCCTTATCCCTTTCCTCCCATCTCATAGTGGTAGTTTACCATGAGTTCGGGCAAGAGTGAGGAAACCTCCCCCAACCCATCGAGGGTCAATTTAGTGATCAATCAGGATTACAGATGTGGTCACGTGACATGGACTACATTTCCCAGGATACCTTTACTACATTTACCATGATGAAATTCCCTTAAGGGGACAGCTCACAATTGCTAACTAACTATCCAATTCCCATACACTGGCTGGACAGCACAGGTAGTTGTCCTAACAGTTCACTTAATGACCATTCAAAGGGACAACAACACTGGGGGAAAAAAAAGCGACTTACGACTGTTTTTCATACTTCTGACCATTGCAGCATCCCTATGGGCCTTTCAGTGGAAAGAATCAGATGAACCCTTCCTGCTCCCACTCCTCCACAACCTCTTTTGGTGAGAGGAGGCCTCCAATGTCCCTTTAAAGAGACCAAACCCAGCCAGAGAGCTTAAGCGGCCCGATTTCAAAGCAAACAAGCCAAGCTAATCTCCCTCTCAATCAGAATTGAGCTGGGAGGGACCTTGAAGGTTATCTAGTCCAGGGGTCGCCAACCTTTTGGACCTCAGGGACCACCAAGCTCACAATTTTAAATCCCGCGGACCAGAGACCCCAGAAAAATCCCCCAAAAAGTCTGCAGGAAAATTCCCCACCCCATTTTCCTACCGATCGATCGTTCTTTATTTGGGATCACAGGATACGGTCTCCAGCTCCATTCTCAGGGGGAGAGGCAGAGAGAGAGAGAGAGACTTTTGGCTTCATGCAAGGAAAGCAGCAGAAGCAGCAGAAATCTTTCTCTCTCTCCTGGCGGAGTTTGGGGGAGAGAAAGAAAGACTTTTGCTACTTTCCTTGCGTGCAGTCAAAAGCAGAAGAAAGAAGTGGGAAGAAGCAGCCCAGTGGCCAGGCGAGGCACGTGGGGCTAGTGGAGCAAGTTCCCTCCCCCTGCCCTTTCCCCCCTCCCCTCACTACCTCGTGTTGTTCCCAATGCAAGTGACACAAGCCTTGTGTTCCCATGGGCCATGTGGGTGGTGCAGTCTTGTGTCCCCACACAGCCTGGATTAATTGCTTTGGGGGGGGGGACATTTCTCTGTAGACCACCAAAATTTTCCCACAGACCACCAGTGGTCCCTGGCCCACTGGTTGGTGACCGCTGTCCAACCGCTTGCTCAAACAGGAGGGCCCTATAGTACCATTTCAGACAGGTCGGCTGTCTTTTCTTAAGTGAAGGCAAACCATTCTCACTGGTGAATTGCTCTCACCATTACGAAGTTTCTCCTTGGTTCTAAGTTGCTTTTTTCCTTGATTAGTTTCCATCCATTGTTTCTTCTCCTGCCTTCAAGTACTTTGGAAAATTAGTTGAAACCACCCACCCCCCACTTCTCTGGGCAGCCTATCAAATACTGACACACTATCATGTCATCCCTGGTCCTTCTTTTCTCCAGAAGAATTCCTCCCACCGTTCTCCATAATATATAGACAGATAGAATTCTTTTATTGGCCAAGTGTGATTTGGGCACCCAAGGAATTTGTCTTTGGTGCAGATGCTCTCAGTGTACATAAAAGAATCTTTTGACATTCGTCAAAAGTCAAGAATCATCAGGTACAACACTTGTCATGGGGTACAATAAGAATAGTATAGAATAGAATAGAAATACAGAATAGAATAGGAATAGAATATGGATTAGGATATGGAATAGAATATAGAATAGAAAGAACAGAACAGAATAGGAATAGAATTCTTTATTGGCCAAGTGTGATTGGGCACACAAGGAATTTGTCTTGGTGTAAATGCTCTCAGTAAAAGAAAAGATACATTCGTCAAGAGTCAAGAATCATCAGGTACAGTCATAGGGTACAATATTACGGTTTAGTCTCCAGGCCCTTAATCGCCTTCTCTCATCTTCTCGCTTTCCTCCTTCCTTTCATGCTCCCTCCCCCTCTGCCCCTTACCCTTCTTTAAATATGCAGACCAAGGCTTCTCCGTTAAGTCTACTTCCCTCTCTCTCTCTCCTCCCAGCCGGCCGGGCTAAGGCTAGCGAGGAGTTGCAAGCGCTGGCCAATATTTAACTTATATGACTGAGCCGGCGGCTTTCTCTCCCGCGACTTTTCTTTTCTTTTTTTTTCCTTCCTTCGCTCTGTTTGCTCGCGAATTAATCATCCAGCGCGCAGTCGGCGCCAGGGTAGATTTATCCTAAGCGGGGACACGGGGAGGGTGGGAGAGTGGGTGAAAAGGGTCCGGGGAGGAGGAGGGGACGCCAAGCCGCTTTCGCACCTTCCCGCTTTTGATCCGAGATTAGCGCAGCCGCCCCTCCAGGCGGCCAGGTCTCCAGGGGGCTTAGCTCCAGAGGACATTCCCGCCGGGCGGAAGTTTACACACCGCGAGCCAAGGAAGCCTGCTTCGGAGGCCTGAGTCGGGGAACCACAGCCGGGGCCGTGGAGAGCGAGAGGAGAGGAGGAGACCGGCTGGGTGTAGCTGCAAAAACAAAAACTCCCCGTTGGGAATGAGAGCCGAGGACTCTTCTCCTACCGGGTGTCCTCCAGCGGCGCCTGGCTCTTGCCACTTCTCAGGGGCCCCCTCCCTCCCGTCACCCCGATCTCTCCTTCTACCGCCCCCCCGCCCCCCCCCGCTTTGGAGGGCTGTAAGTCCCTCCATATAAGTCATCTTGCTGGCTAAGTTTTTGAGTGGCACTCGGCGCTCTTCCGACTTTTTTTTCCCCAAATGAAATAAAACCACCCGCCGTGGGTGGAGGGAGTCCTGCCTTCCCAAGCGCATTTTTTTGGGTGTGTGTGTGTGTGTGATTTCTTTGGACTTTCTCCAGACTTCCCTAGGCTTCCTGGAATAGATCAGAGGTCCCCAAACTTGGCTACTTTTAAGATCTGTGGACTTCAACTCCCAGAATTCCCCAGCCAGCCATGTTTTCTCTTTTACTCTCCTAAAGTGGAAAGAGATTGCAGAGGAAGGGATTGCAAGAGAGTCAGCTATGCCGGCTGGGGAATCCTGGGAGTTGAAGTCCACAAGTCTTAAAGTTGCCAAGTTTGGGGACTCCTGATCATATGGGCTGTTATGCACTGATTTCCACCAGCCTCTTTGAAAACAGGCAGTAGTTTCTTTTTTCTTTTTTAACGTTACCTTCCCTGAGAGTATCCTCTTCCTTTCTCCATTCCTTAAAGTTTTGCACAGAAGAGTAGGCGGTTTGGGGGTGGGGTGGGGGGAGGAAAGACGCGTTTACGGTCTCTCGCGCCGTCGAAGCCTTCCCTCCATTCCCTAAATCTAGATTTGTAATTTAGGAGGAGGGTTTCGCTTCTGTCGAGAAAGTGAACTGGGAGCAGCGGGGCAGGGACGGGGGGAATTGGGGGTGGGGAGATGCTGAATCCTGCCGCATCGGGGTTGAAATCCCCAGGGACGTTTATTGTTCACAGGCAAAAGGGGTTCACTAGTTAGTTGGGGCTGGAGAGCGGAAATCGATGGGAAACTAAGCGAACTTTGTGGTATTGGTGTCGGAGCTAAGGCCTGGACAGGAGCAAAGGGAAGGGAAGAGAAGGAAGAAAAAAGGAAAGAACACGAGAGAGAGAGAGAGAGAAAAGAGGAGAGAGAAGAAAAGATAAGAGAATAGAGGGAGGGAGGGAGGGAAGGAAGAAAAAAGTGAAGGAAAGAGGAATATGAGAAGGGGAAAGGGAACGATGGAAGGGTATGAACAAGGGATAAATAGGAAGGAGGGAGGGAGGGACATGAAAAGGGGGAAAAGAGGAGGATGTCCAGTTAAATGCCCAGTTAATTCAAGGGTCTCTGGAGGGAACTTCTTTGAACATACAGCCCTCAAAATCTATACCTTGAGCCACCCATCTGCCCCTTCACACAATACCACAGTCCTCTCGCCCCACAAGGGCAGCACCTGCTTCGTTCTTAACCAGACCATTTCTCCGGAATAGGAATTCCTAACACACACACCCCTAACAAATCCTTTTCCACCGCAGCCTGGAAAACCGCCTGAACTTCGCAGCCATTAGAGATCCAGTTCTCTTCCGGGTCAACGTTATAAAAGCTTTTAGGGTCGTGAAGGGTATTTTCGGAGAAGGACGCCCCCCACACACACATCTTGGGTCCCCGCCAGTGAGGAGACCCCCAGCCATGTTTCAAGGGTGTGAAACGAATCGTTTAGAATTAGAACCCCAGTAATCACATGGGGGGAGTGGTGAGGAATGCCCCACACTTTCTCTTCCCTTCGTGGCCCAGTGATTTCAAGTGAAGAAAAAAATATAAATAGACACCGAGATGGGATGCAGCACAAAGAGAGAGAGAGAGACTGTGTGACGTGTGTGTATGTGAATGAGAGAGAGAGAGAGAGAGAGAGAAAGGAGGGGGGGGAGAAGAGAGACAAGAGAGGAGAGAAAGAGAGAAGGGAGGGAGAGAGAAGAGAGAGACAGGGAAAGAGTGTGGTGTGGAGAGAGAGGAGAGAAAGAAGGGAAGAAGGGAAAAGAGAGAGAAAGAGAAGAGAAGACAGGGAAAGAGGCAAAGAGAGAAAGAAAAAGTTGGTGTAGAGAGACAGAGACAGAGAAAGAGAGAGGAGGGAGGGAGGAGAGAGAGAAAGAGGAGAGAAGACAGAGAAAAAGAGAGAGAGGTAAAGAGAGAGAGAAGGGAGGGAAGGAGAAAGAGAAGAGAGAAAGAAAGAGAGAGAAGAAAGAGAGTGAAGAGAAAGAGAGAGAGAGAGAGACGGGGTTTTTGTAGTTTTCTGGATCGCTGGGTCCGTAATGTCAAGTCGTTGGTAACAACATCTAGTCTAGCCTTAATTGTCTGTGTGTGTTTGTTTGTCTGGCCCCGCGGCTTCTTTCAAGGCGACCGGGAGGGAAGGGGAGATATTTTGGGGGGTGGAAATGATCCTCGAGGCTGGTTTCCTGCACAGCTTTCAGCCCCCTGGCGCCGAAGAGCTCTTAGCCTTCGCTTCGAAAAATGCAGTGTTAGGAAAGCTAATCGCGTTAGATGTTCCGCTCCTATCTTGACCACGTTTGCGCCGCCGCCAAAGCCGGCCTCTCGTTTCTCCCTCCAACTAATACAAACGGCCCGAGTGTCTCCAAACACACAATCCTTTTTATCTCTTTCAGGAGTGGAGTAGGGCGGGGTGGGAAGGGGAGAGAGGGAGAGGGAGGGAGGGAGACACACACACACAGAGAGAGAGACACAGAAAGAGATAGAAAGAGAGTGGGACAGAGAGAGAGACAGAGACAGAGACACACAGACACAGAGAGAGACAAGAGAAAGAGAGAGAGAGACAGACAGAAAGAAAGAGACGGGGGGGGAGAGAGAGACACACACAGAGAGACAGAGAGACAGACAGACAGAAAGAGACGTGGGAGAGACAGACACACAGAGAGAGAGACAGAAACAGACAGAAAGAGACAGAGAGAGAAACAGAGAGAGAGAGAGACTGAGAGACAGACATAGACAGACAGAGGTCGTGTGTGTGTGTGTCTGTGCGCGGGCACACCCGGCTGCATTTGGAGAACTTCCCCAAGGAACTAACAAGGCCTTCTTTTTAAATAATAATAATAATAAATTCTGTGCCTATTTTAGGCGCCAGCCTTTCATTTGGAAGAGTCTTCTTCTATCGTCCTTCCTCCCTGAATTTCTCCCGTCTCTGTCTCCCCAGCCCCCCCACCACATCATATGTATCAACCGCTTCTGCTATCTGTTTTTTTAAAAATCAAACCAGGGCTGGGTTCAGCTCCTGATGTGGCTTCATTAACGCTTGTGTGTGTGTGCATGTGTGTTGCCCACAACTGTCTGTGGAAACCTTTCCGCTAATCTAGCGGGCATGATTACCAGCTTCAGACAGACAACTCTCTCCAGCCCTTAACCAAGATTATCAGGAAACAAACTTGGTTTGCCCTTGAAAAGGCAGCCGGTAGGCCTTTCTCTGATTAGACCAGGAGTGTGAAGGGAAAACGTATGTGCGTGTGTTTCTTTTTCTTTCTTTCTTTCTTTCTTTCTTTCTTTCTTTCTTTCTTTCTTTCTTTCTTTCTTTCTTTCTTTTTCTTTCTTTCTCTCTTTCTCTCTTTCTTTCTTTCTTTCTTTCTTTCTTTCTTTCTTTCTTTCTTTCTTTCTTTCTTTCTCTGAGTGGCGCATCATTGGGCGGGCCTACCTCTCTCATCCTGAAAAATGCTTCTCCATCACCTTCTCCCCCCCAAAAAATAAATAAGATGCCGCTGAAGTTCAGGATCCCAAAGTGTCTATTTGACCCGAAGTGCAGCCAGCTAAGGAGGTTTGCGCGGTGCTTCTTCTGAGCTCACCCTGCTGGCGGGGGTGGGGGGTGTCCCACACAGACAACTCCGACCCAGAAGGCGAGACGGAGCCAGGTTTCGCACGGTCAGATTCGGCTCTCCCACAGACCTTCCCACCCACGCGAAACCAGGGGGAAGGAAGCAACTGCTTCGGGTTTCCCCCCGCGCCCTCCACGGCTTCTCTTTTCGAGACCACCGTCCCCCGTTCCTTCTCCAGAAGAACCCGCAAAACAGCCGGGGTCTCCGGTACAGCCCCGAGCCCACAACAGCGAGAGGATGGTAAGCCATTTTGCGCCGGTTCGCCGCATACC
The DNA here is from genome assembly GCA_023653725.1 of Bungarus multicinctus. NCBI lineage: Eukaryota > Metazoa > Chordata > Lepidosauria > Squamata > Elapidae > Bungarus > Bungarus multicinctus. Next base: position 181,558,319 of record CM042836.1, read on the forward strand.
AGGCGAATGGGGGGAAGGAACGGGGGTTTGGGGGTGGGGGAGAAGGAGAGCCACAGGCACGCGCGCGCAAACCCGCCCTCCCCTTTGCTTCCTCCCCCTAGACAGGCTCGGGCCTCCTCCTACGGGGTAGCTGACTACAAGCCAGCCTTCCCGACGCAGCGGTTCACAGTCCGAGGTCTGACAAATCTATCCAACCAGCGGCGGAAAGGCAGGCGGCTGCGTGGGCGGATCGGGGGGAGGCGGAGGAGGAGGTTCCTTCGATACACACACACACACACACCCCGGAGGTGTTTTAAACAACACTGAAAAGCGGCCAGGGCGAAGGAAGGCGAAGTCCTAGAGTGGGAGAACTTGGGAGAGAGAAAAAGCAAATATATATATATATATAATTCAAAGGCGCGTTGCATCCGTCGGCAGAGCGCCCGCGTTGCAGGGGGTCCAACAGGGGAGGGGGGAGGCCAGGTAGGCGCTAGGAAGGAGAGGGGGGGCTGAAACCAGATTGGCGTGGGGTCGGGGAGAGGTGACCGTCCGATCTCTAAAAACGCGCAGCCATCCTTGTTGGGGTGCCTGGAGAGCTCGCCAGCTGCGGGACCCCGAACCCGTCCCTATTGGGGGCGGGGGGTCGCCGCCCTCTACAGACACTTACACACGCGCAGGCGGCTGGGCGTGCTATGTAAACATTGCACTGGTTTGACGCATTTTAAGCACACACGCGTCCACGCGCAATTTCCATTCTCTCTCTCCCCTCTTTCTCTCATCACTCTTTCTCTCCTTCCCTCTCTCTCTCTCTAGCCCGCTTTCTTCTCCACCTCTGGATGCCCTCCGGGCAATCTGTACTACAATTCCCATCCTCCCCCACTTCCTTCGATCGACGCCTACTTCTCCTCTTCCCACGGAATGCAACCGATCCTAATTCCCAACTTCGGATCTGCGACGCCCACCATCACCCCCCCCCCCACTAGGGCTGCGCTGAAGGGGGATGGGTGTTGTAGCCCAAGAGGGCTTAGAGAGCACCCAGAAGGCGGAAAACCGAGGGTCGAAGGCAGCTCATTGGCTTCCAACGGAGCGAATACAACTGCCAGGGATGCATAAGCCCCTATCCTCACCCACCCACCCCAAAATACTCACAAGGAAGGAGAGTTCGGGAGAGGAACGCGGTTAGGGCGAGGGCGTTCCTCCGGCAGCACTCTCGCTGAATCCAGGGGAAGGAGCGCGGCGCGTGTGTGTTTGTGCAACTGGGGTGGATGGAGGGGAGGGGGGGGGGGAGAGAGACGAGACGGGGCTGCTTGAAACCCAACACAGAGGCTTCCCCGGTCTTTATAGACCGCCCTCGTCGGAGGGGGAGAGCGACGTAGGCACAAACGCGCGTGGAAGCCGGGCAGTAAAGGGACCGCTGCCCGTCGGGGGTAGGTTGGTTGGGCAGGCACGCGCGCGTGTGCCAGGGAAGCCGGGGCCAGCTCGCCCCGCCCCACGCGCCCTTCCACCTTTTACGACCCTCGCCGAGACACACGTGCCTTCACTCCCTCCTCCTCCTCCTCCTCCTTCTCCTTCTCCTTAGCCAAAGAAATAGGCCGGGAGAAGGCACTCAGCCGTCCTGAAATCTGGGCCAGGGGAAGGGCGAAGAAAGAGAAAGGGAGGGGCGTGTCTTACTCCCTCTTTCCTCCTCCTCCTTTTCGTTTCCTGGTTCGCTGGAGCGAACCAAGTCTCCTCTGCGAAAGCCCCCTAGAGGCGTCCCTCCCTGTGTCCCCCCCCCCCCAACACACTCTTGCCTGTCTGCCTTTCCAATGTCCCCCCACCACCACCACCTCCGCGGCTGCTACTCCAGCCGCCACTCCCCCTCCTCCTTCCCCCTCCCGCCCTCCGGTCTTGGTGACAGATCCGCTGGGCCCGGAGCAGTAGGGATGCAGCTTGGTCGTTTCCGACACCTTCTTTTTATAACTCGGGTCCCGTCCCACTCCGCACGACCTGTCAAGAACCACGCCTCTGGAGCCTCCCAATTGGTCCGAAAGCGTCAAAGGGCCAATCAAGGCGGCCCGCCGCCCCGCTCGGCAGCCCTGCGAAGGCCACCATACAACCCGGCGCAGCGAAGCGGCAGGGCTTAGAGAGGCTCACACCCGCGCGCAGCACGCCCGCCCTGCCACACCGGCGCACACTCACTCTCTCTCTCTCTCTCTCTCTCACACACACACACACCGCCACCAGAGCGCACGCTCGCTCGCTTTCCCTCCCTCCCTCCCTCCCCCACCCACCCACCCACCCCCATCCATCCACACTCGCGAACGCGCGCGCACCTTCCTTCCCTCCCTCCCAGGCGCGGGACTCGGGGAGCCGAGCACGGCGGCGCTTCCTTCGGCTGGCTGCTTCGCAGAAGCCGAGAAAGGGAGGAGGCGAGGAGGCGGGGGTGGAGGAAGGGAAGCGCCCGACTTAGCTACAAACTCGTTCCGGCTTCCTTCGACTGCGCAGCCGAGCCAAGCCGAGCCGTCAATTTCATTCGCGAGGCTTTGCGCCCCAACCACCACCTCCCCAGTTCCTTCCTCGCGGGAGTGGCGGAGAGAGAGAGGGGGGCGTCTCTCGCACATACCAGGGAGAAAGTGGGGGTGGGGGGGAAGAGAGGCAAGAAGGAGAGGCGAGCCAGCCGGCTGGAAGGAGAAGAGAACGCCCGGAGACCGAGAAGGAAAAAGGGCTGCGGGGCTCCGGGCAAGACAGCTGCGCGGGGGCTGGGGGAGGAGGAGGAGGCGCCAGCTTTTGGAGGATCCCGCAATTTTCCGCCCCGCCGGCTCTCCGGCTTCCTCGCTTCGCCTCGTTCGGACGCTTCGATGAGAAGCCGCTCCGGCAGCTGGAACAGAATGGCCTGGAGTTGAAGAAGGAGCGGGAGAAGGAGAGCCCATCCCGGCGAGGGAAAGGAAGCGAAGGGAAGAAGAGCGGGGGAGAGGGAGAGAGAGAGAGAGAGAGAGAGACAGAGACAGAGAGAGACCAGCAGCCCCAGACCTCGTGCGACCTCTGCGGCAGCAGGGACTGGCCCCCGCGGCTTCTCCGGCCCCGTCCACCTCGTCCCTTCGTGCTTTTCCCCTCTCTTCGTTGCATTTGCCGCCAGTCGCCCGGCCAAACTTTCCCTCTTGTGTTCCCTTTCGCCGATGTAGCAGAGGCGGCGCAAAGCCGAGAAGCTCCGATCCTTGGCAAATCCTCTCCCAAGGATAAAGCCCAGATCCTATTGCCATTAGCAGGAGGCGCATCAGATAGATAAGACCCACGCAGAAATACAAGACACTCAGACGCGCGCGCACACACACACAGACACGCAGAGAGAGGCTTCTTCCCAGCAAAGGGCGACGAAGCGCCGGAGCGCCGTTTCCCCTCGGCCGGGGGGTCGGGGAAGCGGCGAGGGGACGGGACCATGGCTTCTAGCTCGGCGCCGGCTGCCTGGATCCCGCGGTGAGACTCGCTTATGGTGGCTTCACCCGAGCGGCCAGCCCTGTCCCTCGCTTCTTTCGCCCGCGGTGCCCCCGCGCTTCCTCCGGGCCGGTCCCCTCTTCTTCTTCGTCTGCCAAGCGGAGGGAGCCGGGGCAGGGACTAGGCGGCTGCGAAGCCCCGGTGAAGGAGAGAAGGGAGAAGGAGGAGGAGGAGGAGGAGAAGAAGACGCGGCGCCGACGGACTCCGTTGGATGAGTTTCTCCATGCGAGAACCCGTGATCCCTGGGACCAGTATGGCTTACCACCCCTTCCTACCCCACCGGGCGCCGGACTTCCCCATGAGCGCCGTTTTGGGACACCAACCTCATTTCTTCCCGGCTTTGGCCTTGCCGCCCAACGGAGCTGCCGCCGCTGCCCTTTCCCTGCCCGGCGCTTTAACCAAGCCGATCATGGATCAACTGATTGGAGCGGCGGATTCGGGCCTCCCTTTTTCCACTTTGGGCCACCAAGCCGCGGCTCACCTGCGGCCTTTGAAAACGCTGGAGCCCGAAGAAGACGTGGAAGACGACCCCAAAGTCCACCTGGAAGCCAAGGAACTTTGGGAGCAGTTTCACAAGCGGGGCACCGAGATGGTGATCACCAAATCGGGAAGGTAAGCGGGCGGGCGGGCGGGTGGGCGACGGGGGTTTTGCTGCCTTTCTTTTCCTTCCACGTCGATTCTCTTAAGAGAAACTCCCGGCTGTTTCTCTTGCGGGAGGGAGGGAAAAAAAACAAAACGATCGTGGGGGGGGGGGGGGGGGGGGGGAAATCCGACCCTTTTCGGAAGGGCAAAGTGAGCCTTGTCTTGGTGCAAAAGCTTCAATGCACGCCAAAAGGACGCCCACGACCCCTCACCCACGAATCCGCAAAATCGCCCTCCTTCTTGGTAGAAGGAGAGAGAGAGAGATCTGGCTGCATTCGGCGTCGCTCCGGGAGAACTTTTCTTGCGTTCGGAGTTTTTTAAACTTTTACCCCTGAATCCCTTCGGAAAACTCCGCCAAAAAGAGCCGGGATGTTGCTTGTTTCCTTCCCAGGAAACTAGAGAAGGAAAAGCAAGGATGAACTCATGAACTTAAACCAAACCAATAAACAAAAATTTGCCTACAGCTCTAAATATATTCTTTTTTAAAAAAAGAAATCAGCTTTGGGTGCCTAAGTGCTCACTTCCAAATGCAACTTTCCTCTACTTTCCAGAAAAGAAAGGAAAGGATCAGAAAAGGGTGGTGGGAAGTTCCCCACACCCACAGCCAATAAGGTTAGCTAGAATCTGGATGGTGGTTCCTTTTCTTTTTAATCCCAGTTTTTCAATCAGGTATAAGAGGCTCCTGCTCACCTAGGCCTCACTGTTAAATTCTGGCACATTTGAAAAAAAATATATATGGAAGAACAGATTCAAAATTTGGAGGGAAGGATTCGTGTTTTTCCCCCAATGTAATCGCCCCTTGTCCTCTTTTTAAAGTTTCTAAACTGCGGTTGTTGTTTAAAGTAACAACTATCTGTTGTTTAAACAACTGGGATTATTGTTTAAAGCAAAGGAGGGCTTTTCTGTTTAATGCACACCTTAAGAATTAGGAAAAACCCAGCCGTCCTTGAATTATTTCTTTCTAATGCCGGGAAGAAATATAATAGGTTGGGATAGGAAGTTAGGAAGTGACCTTAAGGTCTCGGAGGGTTATTGGGATTTATTAAGACCCCTTCAAAATGGTCTGAAATCAAGGAATAATTGGTGATAAAGAAAACAGTTAAAAAAAAAACGATTCCGAAGAGCTTTGGAGTTATTGGTGTGTTTGTGTGTGTGTTTTGGAGAAATTTTTTTTTTCTCAAAGGGAACCCAAGAAGATTCTCGGCAGAGATTTCTATAAAGGGATGTTGGGCCTAGGTTCACTCTTAACCAGCAAAAAATTTGCGCCAACTAACAAAAAAAAAATTGCATGTTTGGAAATGGGGGGGGGGGGAGTTTGGAAAGCATGAAAGCCGAGGGTACGACATCCCCCAATGTGAGATATAGATATTATAAATTGATAATATTAATATAACACCCGGTTTTTCTTCCTGAAAAGACTTGAATGCTCAGCCTTTAAGGAATAGGATTCCCTGTAAAATACGTGTGTGTGCTACCAGCATACCTTAACTGTTGAATTTTCAAATGGTTCAAGGAAGGAAGGAAGGAAGGAAGGAAGGAAGGAGAAGGGAATGGAATGGAAGGAAAAAAGGAGAAAGGGAGGTAAGAGAAGGGGAAGGAAGGAAGGAAGGAAGGAAGGAAGGAAGGAAGGAAGGAAGGAAGGAAGGAAGGAAGGAAGGAAGGAAGGAAGGAAGGAAACAAAATAATGTAATATAACATAATGTTCACCTTGTTTGTCTCTAGGAGAATGTTCCCACCTTTTAAAGTGAGGTGTACAGGTCTGGATAAAAAGGCGAAATACATTTTATTGATGGACATTGTAGCGGCGGATGACTGTAGATATAAATTCCATAATTCGCGGTGGATGGTGGCTGGGAAAGCCGACCCGGAAATGCCGAAAAGAATGTATATCCATCCGGATAGCCCAGCAACGGGAGAACAGTGGATGTCCAAAGTGGTTACCTTCCACAAACTGAAACTGACCAACAATATCTCAGACAAACACGGATTTGTAAGTGCTTTTAATCGCCTTAATGATTTTTCCCTGAACTCCTAATCTTTCCCCATGACATAATGCTGATCTTCGTGTAGATTATTATTATTATAAACTTTTATTTATTAAACATGAAACCTCAGTCAACTGAACATTTAAAAATGTTCTATTATTATTTGCACTAGTAGTAGTGGTGAAGTAGTGGTAGTAATATTAAAATGTTATTACTAGTAGTAGTACTATTAGCTATTTGCAAAATAGGGTGACTAGGAATTCAGGCCTATTGGAGAAATGAAGCAAAAGTTTACTTCTCTATTAGGACAAACACAGATTTGTAAGTGCTTTTAATCCCCTTAATGAGTTTTCCCTGAACTTCTAATCTTCCCCCATGACATAATGCTGATCTTCATGTAGATTATTATTATTATTATACTCTTTTATTCATTAAACATGAAACTCAGTCAACTGAACATTTAAAAATGTATGGCAGATATCATTGACTGTAATCATTTTATTATTATTATTACTATTATTATTATTTTACTACTGTTACTACACTAGTTATAGTAGTAGTAGTAGTAGTACTATCAGCTATTTGCAAAAGAGGGTGACTAGAAAATGGGGCAAAAGTTTATTTCTCTATTAGAAATCTTTCTCCCGCTTGAAATGGACTGTCAATTGGTACATTGCAGATTTTTTTGTAATAAACTCTGGGTTTTAAAAGGAAGTTGGGGAAGGAGGGTCAGCCCTATCTTTTGGCCTTAGGATGACCTGTTAGAATGTCTGTTTGGTTTTCTTAGGAAGGCTTGGCTCGGGGATGGGAGAGAAGAATAAGATTATGAGGATAGGACGAGGAGAATGAGAATGAAATCGGCCCGAATCAAAATCAAATCGCGCACGGGAATCTCCGAAGCGAAACTAGGCTAAATGGAATACTCTGGCCTTTGTATATTGGGAAGAACTGGTTTCTATTTAAAGTGGAGGAAAGGACAAGAAAGGAGAAAGGAGAGGAAAATATCTCTATTGACTATGATATGGAAAGAACGTATTTCACGTTTATTTTCAAATGCAGTGGTCAATTCATATCACCCTTCCTCCAAATATAATAGTTTCAATATAAAATGAGGTGTTTATATATTGTATGCAGTGTTTTCCCTTTAAAATCAATTAATAGCCCACAGTGGGGATCCTTTCCCTCATTTTAGGCAATGGTCACTTGGATCTGGATCTTTACCAATTGTGGTAGGGGAACAGAGGAAGAGGGCAGTTGGTCAGAAGTAGAAATCTTTATAAAAACATCCAAATAGGCTCCAACAAAGTTCGAGGAAACTACACCGGCAGGGTGTAGATTAATAAAAAAAAGTTTAGATATAACAGTGTGCAGCGCGGGGCTCCGGCCAGTCTCCCCTCAATTAAATCTTGTTCTCTCAACCCCTTTTCTTTCTCCTTTATTTCCCACCCACCCCTTTAGACCATCTTAAACTCTATGCATAAATACCAGCCTCGGTTCCACATCGTCCGAGCCAACGATATCCTGAAGCTACCCTACAGCACGTTCCGCACTTACGTCTTTCCGGAAACCGAATTCATTGCCGTCACAGCCTATCAGAATGATAAGGTAAGAAGGGGACTGAGGTTGGAAAGGTGGGGTGGGGGTGTCCAGCGGTGTGAGCCTCAGATAAGGCTTTGGTTTGAGCAGGAAGGATTTGGGAGGTCTTCCCAATACAGGTAGTGGCACTTGGCCTGCTTCGGTTCCTCTTCGTTTCCTTTTTTCTTCCTTTACTGCTTCAAAGAAACCATGAGTTCAATACCCTGCTGGCACAGGGGCTATTTGGTCAAGCTCATTAAAGAGGAGCAGCGGGTATTATTATGAGGAAGGGTGTTAATTGGATTTGCTGCTCTATGCCTGCCTTGGACTGGGGACAGCCTATGCCCGAAGCTTTCAACTCCCTCCTTGAAGGAATCTTGGCCATGAAGCCAAAAGAAAGCTTTGGTTTCCCATTAATTTCTCAATCCTTTCCTTTGAACTTCTTTTTTTTGTTGTTACTTGGTTGTGTGTATATGTGTGGTGGTGGGGGAGTATTTTCCTTTGGGTGGCGGTGAGGGAAGAAGCTGGCCTCGCTTGGACAATATTTGGAAAGATGGGATATGGGATAATAGATCGGTGGGTGGCTGGCTTGGCGCGATCCCTTCCTTTCTCCCTGCTTATGTGTGAGAGAGGTGGAACTTAAAGAGGTTGAGGTAGCCTGAAAGGCATGGGAAAGAATGCAGTGTCTAACACCAGATCTTGGAGTTTTTATTTGTTCATTGGGTTTCTCTCGCTGTAAATTAGCGGCTTGCAATGGGGCTTTTGTGAAGTTTTAGCAAGTTTGCAAAGAGGAAAGTTTGTTCCAGAGTGGAGGGAAGAAGGAAGGAAGGAAGGAAGGAAGGAAGGAAGGAAGGAAGGAAGGAAGGAAGGAAGGAGGAAGGAAGGGAAGGAGGGAGGGAGGAAGAAAGGAAGGGAAGGAAGGAAGGCTTATTTAATTGCTTTCACTGCCTTGTGGTATGTGCAATTCAGAGCCAAACTGCCTTCTGGATCAAAATGGCAGCAGGTTTGCAAAGAAATTGTGGGGAGACCGAAAAGAGGCAGTTGTGAAGTCCGAGGTTTGTCAGACTTTCTCTTCCTGAAAGCAGAGCCCAGTGCGAGGCAACAGCCTAAAGACAAAGCCCTTAAGGGACACAGTTGGTCCAAGTCCTCTTAGATAGAGTAAGAAGAAAGGGGGAAGAAGAGGGAAGAAATGGATCCAGTTCCTCCCAAGATAAGCTTCATGCTTTGGTCTCTGGTTGCTTGTCTGGAGCTCTTTGCAGAAGGGTGGAATTGAACGACTGTCTGAAGGTGCCGGGACTTACCTAAGACCTCCTCATCCTCTCCAGTAGACCCTTCTCCTGCTCTTTGGTCAAGCCAAAAGTCTGAAAGGTCTACGAATTGAAGCAGATGAAGACATTGATTTTCAGAAGGTTGCAAAAGCCCTGGGTGTTCTTGGTTCACACTCTAAAAAGAAAGAAAAGAAAAGAAAAAAGAAAAGAAATTCCTGTCAGAGTTGATTAAAATCTAAACTTCATTAAGCTGAATTGGGCTTGCACCAAACTCGGTGTTTTTAGGGCTGTGATCTAAACAGGAAAGTGGTGGCTTAAAGTAGTGAGATTATTATTATTATTATTATTTTGCTCTGAAGTGACACACAATGATGACCCTTCCTTCTCCTTTTCGTTCTCCTCCTTTCCCTTTTCCTTCTTCCCCTTCTTCTTCCCCTTCTCCTTTCTCCTCCTTCTCCTCCTCTTCCTCCTTCCCCTTCCCCTTCTCCACCTCCCTTCCCTTCTCCTTCTGCCTTCTCCTCCCTTATTATAAAAAAAAACCCTCCTCCTCCCTTTCTTCTCTCCCTTCTTCTTTTTCCACCTCCTCCTTCTCTTGTTCTTCTCCTATTCCCTCTCCCTATTATTATTATTATCAACATCCCCATCAGCTGAGGCCGTCATTCTCCCCACCCTCAGTTCTGATATTCAGATTCTTGAGTTGCTTCACTTCACTAAACCTATTCAGCATTTTTTCCCAAGCTGGGAAGCGTTCCCAGCCAGCTTTGAAATGAAACCTTCCTTCCACTCCCCATAAAATCAAAGCAGGGGCAGATTGTTTGGGAAAGCTGGAGGAGAATTTGAAGACTGAAGGGCCCAGATATTTTGTCTAGCAGATATTTCTTTAAGTACTTGTGTGCGAGAGAGACAGGCACGCACTGGTTATAAATTGAGATTCAAACCCCTTTATGTAAAATATTTTACTTTAGCAAGGAGGGGAAGCCATACTTTTGCAATTGAATTAAGGCAGGTAAAGCCATGAGACTAAAACATGACTAATGGGCTGTGCGTTCCATTCATTCCAAGAAGAGTCTAACAGTGCACTTGTCTGTGTGTGTGTCTGTGTACGTGTGTATGCACGCGCAGACACACACACACACACACACACACTCATGGAGTGGGGGGGGGGAGTTAGCAAAGCCCAAGCAGCCACTAATTAGCTAAGACTGAGCAAGGAAGTAAGGAAACGACCACAGGAACTTCGTCCCCTCTGGGACCCCCTAATCCTCGCCTGAATAGCCACAAATTTGCAGCAGGAACTATAAAGCATTTTTTTTAAAAAAATTGCCAACCTGCTTCTGAGATCCTACCAACCTCTCCTTTCTATTTCTACATACAAGCTTTTTTCTGGGATCCTGGCTTTTTTTTTTTTTAAAGAGAGGCAGGCAATGTTTGGTTTAAATAAAACAGAGGTTTTCCCTCCCCGCCCTCTATGGATTCCCCCTACCTCTTTCCTGTTATCTTTTGTGTGGCAAACCTCAGAAACATTCTGTACTTCTAAAAGTCACCCCCATGTCGGCACCCAAGGTTTAAATCCTGATCTGTCTTGCTAAGATATTAAATGGTTCCAAACTTCAGCGTATTTGCAGGGTCTCCTACTAGACTCTTACTGCTGTTCTACAGGAGGGTAGAAATACAACAGAAATACACCAATTAGAACAAATCTTAGAAATAGCTAGACAATAAAGAGATAACAGGGTGGGGAAACAAGAAAGCAAAAGTTAAGCAGGAAATCTTCGAGTGTAAATTTTAGTTCTGGCTTTCCTGCATTATAACCACTCGATTTTTAGTCAAAGTATACCATTCGTACATGAGAGGAAATCAAGAGTCTTTTCTTTCCTAAGAATCCAAGTCGGGACAATTGTGACAAATTTCTTTCTTTGTCTTTCTTTTGCCAGATCACCCAGTTAAAAATCGACAACAACCCTTTTGCCAAGGGCTTCAGAGATACAGGGAATGGAAGGCGAGAAAAGAGGTAAGAAGAATACATACATATCAATTTTCTTTTTGGGGGGGTGTGGGGACCCATCAGAAAAAGCTGCCCCAAAGTCCATTGAAATAAAATAAAATAAAATAAAAATAGAACTCTTCCTTCTTTTCTTTTCAGTTCCTACCCCAAAATAGCCAATTGTGGTGCAAAGGTGAAGTGAAAAGCAGGATGAAAGTTTGTTGGTTTGGGTTTTTTTCTTAATTTTTTAAGCTTGACAATGCGCAACCTTCTCTTTGGTGCTACTCAAAGGAGAAACTCTCTCCCAAGTGTCAATGTATAGTTTACGACACACATGGTTCCTATTGGTGACATGTCAAAGTCAGAAAGGGTGGAGGACAAACCACAATAGATAGCCAAACTGATTTTGAACGACTTTCAATAGATTTTGTTGGAAGAGTCTGGAGTTTCTTTCAAAGAAGTAACTCCAACCTCCATCAAAACTGGGAAGTAGGAAATCACAAATAACATGGATCTTCTGGCGGGGTAAGATTTAGGATAAGTGGCGAAAAGGAAAGGAGGGGAAAACTCACACCAATCTGCTTCTAGCAGCTTCTATATGTTGTCTAGTTCCCAATCGGTGTGAAAATACTGTGCTTACAAGACATATTTTTAGTAGGAATATATATATTGGGAACAATTGCATTCAAGCATTAAACAAGAGTTATTTTCTTGAAGCTATTAAGAGAACAGATATCTCCTGGATATTTTAAACAGTCAGTTGATTAGGAATTTCTCTTCTCTGCCTCGTTTAAAATTTGCATTTCCCTCCACCAAAACAAATAAACCTGGATCCTCAATTGCCTGATGTCCATATCTTTTGATTGATTCAATCCACAGTCCTGGTTTTGTACTAGCTTAAACCTTAAATCATGTTTACCCAAAACAGCTAATTAGACGCTGCCAATGTTAGATGTGGTTGCTATTAAACTATGTTTTCCATTGCTGTTAAACTATGTTTTCCAATGCTTAGGTTGTGAACTCATTCTGCTTGGCTAGTTTTAAATTCCACAAAATCAAGCTTAGATACATTGTGTGAATTCAGCTTTTAATTGGCCAACCGCATTTTTAGTCTGTCCAAACTCAGTCTCTGTCATCAATTAATGACTTAAGATGTGATGCAATTATTATTATTATTTAAAGGGGGATTAATGAGATTAAAGATGGTTTAATTAAGCATGGATGAAGGCAACATGTAAACAGAGTTCATCCAGAATGCTGTAAAAGAATTGCCTGATGAGCTTCAACAATTGAAGACAAAAATAGGCACCTGGATAACTGAGGCTCCAGTTTCCATCAGTCGAAAGGCCAATAACAAAGCAGAAGGAGATTGATAAACGCCAAATATTTAAAAGTTTGGTTGTCCAAACTTGCTTTGAGAGGGTGTCAGCCCTGGCAACAAGGTAGTTTACTCAAATGTATGTTATCCTTAGTACAGGTAGTCCTAGGCTTAATGACCACAATTGAGCCTAGAATTTTATGCCACTAAGTTGATACTGCCAGGGTTATAAGTGCCGTTGTAACTTTGACCAGTCACTAAGTGAACTGTTGTAAGTCAAGGACTATCTGTACCATAGACCACCTTAACCCCCTTCTAATACACAACTTTTGGCCAAGATTTCTCTAAAAATTTCGGTTGACTTGAGTTTAAGCTAGGGCAGGCTGGAATTTACAGAGAAAAAAGTTTGAAGCACAATTGTTGGTTAACCTTTAATGGAATGGATTGGTTTTAGTTCAGTGCAGCTGGCAATTGTAGTTGTTGTGGTTCAAACAAGCCACCTTTAAGGTTTAGGGTGGCAAGTTGGACCACACCTGACTAATATGGCCGTCTAAGAGCACAAGAAAGATTTAATTTTTGTTTTTTAGCTGGCTTAAACCAAGGACGCTTGGTATGGTTTGGATGAATCCGTCCTGCCAAAACTCAAAAGAGTTTTCTTTTCTCTTTTCCTTTTCTCTTCCTAGAAAACAGCTGACTCTTCAGTCCATGAGAGTTTACGATGAGAGGCAGAAAAAAGAAACTTCGGATGAATCTTCCAGCGAGCAAACGGCCTTTAAATGTTTTGCTCAGTCAACATCCCCGGCTGTGTCCACAGTGGGTACCTCTAATCTTAAAGGTGAGCCATTTTTCCTCTCTGTTTCCACCCAGGAGTGGTTGCTTTCCTACTATATGGGTCATTTAAAAAAAAAAGTTGGTTTCAAAGTTTCTGTCTGATGGGGATTAACAAAAAAAAACCCTCTGGTTTTAAAAGCTGAGTCTCGAAAACACTCCAGATCTTAAAATTTCACTTTGTCTCTCTCCCTTATTTGTATTTTATTTGGGGTTTGAATACAGGTGAACCCATGTGGGCTGAAACAGGGGACCAGAGACACAAACAGGCATCTTTCCCATTAATTAGGAATTTTCAAAATGTTCAGGGAAAAGTTAAAATCATTGCAAACATCCTTTTCCTCCCCCCAACCTTCTCAACCCCACCTGGCTGCAAAGGTGAAGAGCAAGGAAATCTTGATTTATCTATCAGGGATATTTGGTCTGGAATGGGAGCTAAAAGGTGGTCAGGTTCATAGGTTTATGTCTGCAGGTAATCCTTGACTTACAAAAGCTCATTTAGTGACCGCTGGAAGAAAAATGACTTATGATCGTTTTTTTTTACCCTTAACAACCCTTGCAGAACCAGCCAGTTTATAGACACAGTTTATAAGCTGGTTTCACTTAACAACCGGGTGACTAACTGAACCACCGCAGTGATATCCTTAACAAGGGTGGCAAACTTAGCAACAGTCCTGCTTAGCAACAGAAATGTTGGCTCCCTCATGGTTGTAAGTCAAGAACTATCTGTGCTCAAAAGCTGGTGTTCCAGAGATGTGCACATTTCCTGGCTGTCTAGATTGCTCTGATTTTGCTTTGCTATTGTAGGAAGAAATGCACGTTTTTATTTGACACACTCCTGTTTTTTTTTTAAGTTTAAACATTGGTTTTGTGTGTGTGTGTGTGTGTGTGTGTATGTGTGTGTTTGTCAGGGTGTGCAGCAAACACTGCCCCCAAAATTCCAAGTTCATGATTCTTGCTGGGAATGGAAAGAAAAGATACTGTTTATTCCAACACCAGAGGCCTGATAAAACCTGGGATAAATAGAAATGGGACAATTAATGCTGTTCTTTCTCACTCCTACACAGCCACACTTCAGACGACAGTTTATAATAATAATAAAAATTAAGAAGATAGTTAATTCCATAAATGTCCCAAATGTGCTTTTTTTCCAAAGAGGCGGCTTGGACTTCCTGGTTTTTCTTGGAAGACCTTTCGTTTCTCATCCAAGAAGCTTCTTCAGCTCTTTGGAGGAAGGTCTTCAAGAGAAAAACCAGAAAGTCCAGTCACCTCTTGAAAATAAAACACTTTTGGGGCAACCCTGACCAGGTGATGGAGAATCTCTATAAACATTAATTCCATAAACCAGAACTAAATGAGCTAATTGGTCAGGGTCAGCTATGATTCACGAAACCCTAAATTTTGAAAGAGCCAGTGACTATTTACGATTTGTTTAGCACAGTTTTCTATGCCTTTGGGTTACCCACAGCCACAGCATTTTTTTGTTCGTTAGTTAGTTTTAGGAAAACATCTAGAAAATAGTGGGATGAAATGTCTTTTTCTCTGGCCTGGATTAAACAGTTGTAGTGCCAAGGCCCAAGTAGATCAAACCACAGTGAAAATTAGATCAGAATCTTGAGTTGGAATTGGGAAAGAAAAAAACCTTGGATGACTTTCCAAGTTCAGAAGAAAACTGAATTGTAAGCATGGCACTCCATCTGACTTACTCAACTGAATTAGAAAGCTTTGTACTCAGTGGTTGGGCAACAGCCTCCTCTTCTGAGGAACATCTTGTGGGAAGGCCACTGGGAAGCTCTTTCTCTCTCTCTCTGTTTTTTCTTTCTTTTCCACCATCTCTCTCTCTCTCTTTCTCTGTTTTTTCTTCCTTTTCCACCATCTCTCTCTCTTTCTGTTTTTTCTTCCTTTTCCATCTCTCTCTCTTTCTCTGTTTTTTCTTCCTTTTCCACCATCTCTCTCTCTTTCTGTTTTTTCTTCCTTTTCCACCATCTCTCTCTCTTTCTGTTTTTTCTTCCTTTTCCATCTCTCTCTCTTTCTCTGTTTTTCTTCCTTTTCCACCATCTCTCTCTCTCTCTCTCTTCCCAGACCTGTGCCCCAGCGATGGCGAAAGTGACTCAGAGAGCAAAGAGGACCCCATGGAAGCCAACGAAGTCGGGAAGATCTCTACCACCACGGCCAACCTCGCCCCCAACAGCAGCTCTTCCTTGGGAGATGGAGATGGGACAGACCCTCGAGGAGGAAATCACAGCCCTTCCAAGGCTAATCTCTTCCCACCACCGGACTCGGCCAGCAGCAGGAGCCGGGAGAGCACCTCGAAAATGCCTCCCGATTCCCAACATAGCCCAGCCGCCATCTCTTCCAGCACCCGCAATTTGGCCAGCGTAGAAGAACTCAAGAACCAGGAAGAATGCAGGATGATGAACAAAGAACCCTTCGCGCCTTTAACCGTTCAGACGGACAATCCTGGGCACCTGGCCCAGAGCCACCTGTCCAACCTAACGTTTCCCCACGGCCTGGCCAACCAACCGTTCTTCAACCCCCTGAGTAATGGGCATCCTTTCCTTCTCCACCCGAGTCAGTTTGCCATGGGTGGAGCTGCTTTCTCGGGCATGGCCGGCATGGGACCTCTGCTGGCCACTGTCTCCGGGGCCTCGGCAGGAGTTACCGGTTTAGACAACACGGTGATGGCCACAGCAGCTGCCCAGGGATTAAGTGGGGTTTCGGCAGCAGCTGCTGCAGCTGCCTTACCCTTCCATTTTCAGCAACACGTCCTGGCTTCTCAGGTAAGACGCCTGGTGTGTACATCTCTGTTTGTGTGTTTGTGTATGTGTGTGTCTGGTTCGTGGGAACCTTTGGCTGTTTTCTCATGGAGGTTGTTTCTACAGCTAGGGTTTTTATGGCTTAGGCTAAGGGTGGAGCCCAGTCCTTGGTGGTTTGAGTCCTAAACTTTGGCAAGGAAAACCATCCATGGTTTTGTGCAATGGGTGAACGAGACCCTAGATTAAAAAAAAAAAAAAAAGGATTTAGAAACCACAGCCAGTGGTTTCTGGCTTGATGCAGAAAATTGCCGGTGCAATTTAACAATAAAAATTAAAAAAAACCAAGTTTGCCAAAATAAAGAATAAATAAATAAATAATGCCACCTACTTACAAGTCTTTCTGTTTCGCCTAGGAAAGGGAGGCAAATCTCCCAAATCAATATGAAAGGGGGTGATTGCAGGAAGGGGGAGGAGGGTAAGTAAATTGGCTGCTGCCCTTCTGTGTGGAGTACATGTGAGTTGTTAATTTAAAAAAACAAAAACAAAATGGTTTCCCCCTCTTCCAATTCAGGAAAGTAGAGGTTCCCTTTTGTTGAGGGAGAGAAGGAAGGAGGGAAGGAGAAGGAGAGAGAGAGATGGAGGGAGATGGAGAGAGATAGAGAGGGAGCTACAGTTAGGAATTAAAAAAATAAATTCTCCAGTTAGATTGGCCATCTAAACAAGCATTCCTTCCCTTGTCAGTCCAACTTGTTTCCCAGGCTGCAGAAAATAGGAAGAGGAAGGTGTGTTAGATATGTTTGCCACCTTGAGTAATAATAATAAATAAACGTGGGATTAAAAAAAACCTTAAAAATATTTAACTTATTTAAGGAAGGAGCCAGCAGTGTTGGCCCAGCTTGACTCCTGCTTAAATTTGCTTCGGTTTTCTGCAGCTCATCCTTGGCCTATGTCCAGCTATGAGGTTTATTCGAGGCTTCAGGTATAGGGGAACCCCAAAAAGAACAGGTTGTTTCACAAATCGGATTAAGGGCCGGTAATCAAGTATCAGCTTGTGTACCTTCCCATCTCCCGCCTGACATTCCATCCTTTTTTTCACCGTCTGAAATTAAAGCGGGGATTTTGCTTCGGGGGATCATATCTATAGTATCCAACTCGAGAGAAATGCGCTTAAACATTGGAGGCTTTTCAAGAAGAGGTTGGACTGCCATCCTGTCAGAAATGCTTTGGGCAGGGGGTTGGACTAGATGACCTACCAAGACCCTCCCAACTCTGTTCATCTAAAGTTTACGGAACTGGGTCAAAGGGCTAATTCTCCTACTTCTATCCTTGGCTGTAGTTTTCTGGGCAGTTTCTTTCCCCTCCTCCTCTGGCTACAACTATCTATGGTTGATTGGACCAAGCCAAGGAATACTTTTTTCCGTCAGTGAGTACGCTCATCACCTAGAGAGAGGGGGGAGAGAGGGAGAGGGAGCGAGCGAGAGAGAGAGAGAGAGAGAGAGAGAGAGAGATGATTGAATGGGGATCAGAACACAGTTTGATTTGGCTCTGGTTTCCCAAGCTGGCTGGCTGGCTGGGCTTCCAACCAACCAACCAACCAACCAAGGGCAGCTGCTCTCACTCTTTCTCTCCTTAAGCCAGAAAATGAAGTGGGATTTGGCTGACAAAAGCGCCTTCAACATCTCAGGCGTATCCCAGGGCACCATTTTGGCAGGGGTGGGCCTTTTACTTTTTCATCTTCTTAATAAGTCCCATCTTCTCCCCCTGTGGAAAAAGGCCTGGAGACTTGGAAGAAAGATGGGGTTGTTTTTTTTTTCTTTTCTTTTCAGCTGGCGAGATTTCTTGCTGGGGATACAGAAACTTCTGCCATAGGGGCTGTGCCAGGAGGGTGAGGCTGATGGGTGCTATAGTTTGGGAGCAGCTGGAGGGCTGCCCTCCTTCCAGATGCACCTGGGGAGGGGAAATATGTTGACTGTGTGGCAGGCCTGAGGATCAGAAAGCCATCCAGGAATGGGAGACTCTGAATTTTATCTGTTCTAGAGCAATCATTTGATCTTTTATTGAGACTAGAGTAAAAATTAAAACATTAAAATAAAATATCTCGCTACTACTGTTGCTGCTACTACTACTACTGATGATGATGATATATTTTAAAATGTTCAGTTGACTGAGTTTCATGTTGAATGAACAAAAGAGATGATAACACATTTGAAGAAGATACCTGGTCAATATTTAGGATGCTGGCAGGAACCTTTATCAATCTTCAGCACCAGTCAATGATATTTGCAATACATTTTTAAATGTTCAGTTGACTTGAGTTTCATGTTTAATGAATAAAAGAGATAATAATGATGATGATGCAAATTATTTGCACACTGAAATTGAGTGACTATGGAGGAAGACATCAATGGATAGACCAGTAATAATAGGAGTCCTTGGAGCAATACTCAAAGGGCTGCCTAGATAAATATCCTGACTTTGCAAAAACAAACAAACTCAAAACCACCTTACTTGGAACTGCCTATATACTCAGGTGCTATTTAACAGCTCTTAGGTCCTTGGTTAGGACTTGAATTGTTAAGTTTTTACTAACAGTTTAAGTCCCAACTGTGAATCAAAATGATGATTAAATCTATAATAATAATAATAATAATAATGATAATAATAATAATAATAACCCTAAAGACCTAGGCAAGTACTTAAAAACAATTGGCACTGACAAGATCACCATTGGTCAGCTGCAGAAGGCCACCTTACTGGGATCTGCTTGCATAATCCACCCATACATCACGCAGTCTTAAATGCTTGGGAAGTGTTCGACTAGTGATTTGTGATACAAAACCTAGCATGGTTATAAAGTTTGCTGTGTATACTGTCATTTTTATGTGTAATAATAATAATAATAGCAATGTGCTTATTTGTTCCTGACACTCATGGAAGCATGTGTATGTATAATCTCTCTCTCTGTGTGTGTGTCTCTCTCTCTGTGTCTCTGTCTCTCTCTCTCTCTGTTTGTGTGTGTGTCTCTCTCTCTCCCTCCTCCTGTCCATCCCTGGTAGTCCTGAAAGAATATTTTTTTGTGGTTATCTTTGTGTGTGTGTGCAGGCACACACATGCTTTCATGAATGCCAGGGACCTCCTGAGCCCTGAATCCTTAACCCTAAGACATTTGCTCTGCTTGGATGCTTATTTTGGGCAAAAGAAACTACCGGTTTCCTGGACTTAAATCCTAGGTTTGGCTCCCCTCCTGACCCCTTACTCCACCAGGAAACCGCAGCAGCGCCGAGTCTGCGCAACAGGGCCGCTTCTCCAGTGGTTGTGGGGAAGGAGAAAGCCCTTGGTGGCTGTACCCACTGCTTGTGCTGGCCTGGCAGCCTGCTTGACCCACTGCCAGGCATTTGGGGGGGGAGCTGTTGGGAGTTCCCTGCCCCCAGTCCCGTGCTCGCTCCTCCAACTGACTGTCGTTCTTCCTTTTGCAGAGCCTGGCGATGTCTCCCTTCGGCAGCCTCTTCCCCTACCCTTACACCTATATGGCGGCGGCGGCGGCGGCAGCCTCGACGGCCAACCCGATGCACCGGCACCCGCCTTTCCTGAACGCCGTGCGCCCTCGCCTGCGCTACAGCCCTTACTCCCTCTCGGTGCCTCTGCCGGACAGCAGCGGCGGCGGCAGCTTGCTCACCACCGCCTTGCCTCCTTCCCTGGCCGGCGGCCCGGAAGGCAAAGCCAGAGCTTTAGCGCCCAGCCCCGGGTTGGGCGCTTTGGATTCCTCCGGTTCCGAGCTCAACAGCCGCTCTTCCACGCTCTCCTCCTCCGGGTCGGACAAAGAGGCCACCAGCGAGCTACAAAACATCCAGCGCTTAGTGAGTGGACTCGAGTCGAAACAGGACAGAGCCAGAAGCGGGTCGCCCTAAGGGAGGGGGAGGCACTGCAGTATGGGGGAGGGGAGGGGCACCTCCAGTTTCTCCCCCCGTCTCTCCCCGCCCCTCCCTCCACGCCTTATGGGCCCGTCCAGCCTCTCCCAACGTGGGCAGCGGAAGTGTGTGGGGCTGGAGTCCCGGGTGGGAGAGATGGAAGGAAGGAAGGAAGGAAGGAGGGCCAGGAGCTGATGAGTGCGGGAGAAGCGGGGCGCGGGGCGCGGGGGGCGCTGCTGGAAGCTGCTATGAACCACTGTTTTGTCCACTGGAGGCAGGTGTGAATTCTGGGGTCCTCCTCTCCCTTCCCTTCCCCGCTTTCTTTTTTCTTCTTTTTTTCTTACCTTCCTTTTTTTCCTTCCCTTCTTCTTTTTCCTTTCCTTTTTTTCTTTGTGGGGGGGGGGAGGGGTTTGTTCCTGCCTCCCTTTAAAGATCAAACCAAAGACGGGAAGAGAAATGGGTGGCCTCTTTTGTGCCTCCTCCCCGAGGGAGAATTTCCTTTTTTTTTTGCATAGCAGTTCCTTCGAAAATCAAGCCGAAAAGAGTGGAAAAAAGGAGAAAAGCGGATCCTTGTAATACTTTTTGAGGGGGGTCGTGGGAGGGGGGGGGGGGCTGCGGCTATACTTTGTTTAATTTTGCATGGTTCGTTCCAAATCTCTTTATTTTGTGAAATCCCCGACTCCATAAATGCTTGCTTAAGGTCCCAGAGCATTAAATATGTGCGTATGTATGCATGTGTATGTATGTACTTGTGTGTGTATACATATACATACATGTGTGTGTATACACATATAATACATACATAAATGTGTGTATGTATGTATGTACTTATGTGTCTACATATACATACATGTGTGTATATACACATACATACACATATATAATACATATATAAATGTGTGTATATATGTATGTACTTATGTGTGTATGTGTTTATAAATATATATACACGTGTGTGTGTGTATATATATATACATACATACATATACACACACATATATATAATACATATATAAATATGTATGTGTGTATATATGTACGTATGTATAGCTACACACATACATTTATGTGTGTGTATGTATGTATTCTGAGACACACACACATATATACATATATATGTATACATATTTCTTTACATTTTTTGGTTTCTTTTTCTGATAGGAGCAATTGAAAATGTAGTTAGAAGGGGGAGCATTATAATTTTGCTGATTTGTTTTAAAATGACGCCCCCCCGCCATCTCAGTTTCCTTGTTTCGTTTTTAATACATTTTTTTTTTCCTTTTGCTGTATATGCAATAACAAGGTTTATAAATGTAATAAGGAGAAGGAAAAAAAAAAACCCAACAACAGCAGTGGACACTATTGATAAAGTATTTATGTAATTAATGGATGACTTGTAAATACCTGGCCTATGAATACTCAAAATTAAAATTTAATTTATTGATATTGTACATATGTCTGTAAATATAGACTGCAGCTGTCTTTCTGGTTTGGTTTTGTTTTTTGAAACTCATTTTCATTTCAAAGTCAGGTTCCAGTTGTAGAGTTACAACTTCAAAAAAAAAGGAGGGGGGGGAGGGGATGGGAAGCAAAAAATCCATCAGGGGGAGATCATGTTTACATTTCGGATGTCTCTTTTCTTTTTTGTTTCACTGTGCCATTATAAAGAGAAAGGGGTCGTTTTGTTGATTTGGGAGGGGGAAGCATGCAAAATGCAGAACAATTGAGGTTGGGGAAAGACTGTACAATGGCTGGACATCGCTGGATGCTCCCGGATTCTACCCCTGGTAGAAATGATTAAATAAATATGTAAATTAAATACCGACACACTTCTCAAGCAGATTTGTGAAGAGGGGAGGGGGGAGAAAAACCTGGGAGTTTTGCTCATTTAAAAAGGCAAAAAAAAAAAAAAGAAAACCATTGCTATTCGCCCCATCTGCCATTGCCAATGTATTATGGTTGGTTGCAGGGTCAGCCAGATGTTTAGTCTGGATTTGGCATTTTCGTTCCCAAGGACCTAAGATAGGCAGGTGTGGATATTTGAAGGTTTTAGAGATTTGAGGATTTAAGCGTGTTCGCACTAAAGCTGCCCTTTGCAATTGACCGATGGGGATTTTGTCAATGCCGGATAGTGTTTAGTTGCTGCTCCAGATGTTTTGGGGGTCGCACCCAAGTTGCTTATCCCTATTGGGTCTATTTTTGCTTTCTTTTGCCAGAGTCCTTTCACTTCTATTCGCAGCTCTTTGTATATTTTGTGACTTTTCTCTGGTTCTTTCTCTTCTGCTGTCTCCAAGGTACTGCCACAACCATTATCCAGACATTTTTTCCCTTATTGGTAGTTGTTTAAACCTGGGATATTCTGTGGCAGTGTATTATTATTATTATTCTTGGAATATTGAGTCCGATATTTTTACAGGTTCAAAATCTAGTGCACTGTTGAAACCAAAATAGAAATAAATAGATTTGTTGAAATGGTTCAAAGGCTCAAATTGGTTCAAACTTTCCTGTAATCTCCTCCCCTTCCTAATTCAAAAGAAAGTTGCTTTTAAGATCATTGCAATTTCAACCTACTGTATTTTCTTTCCGTGGCTGCATCTTTGAGGCTTAACTGATGTACCTCGAGGGGACCTGTGTCCAAAATGTTTCCACCAATCTTTTTGAATCTTTTTTTTAAAAATTTTTTTCAATTTTTCCAAAACAACATAAAAAAGAGCTCTCTTCAGTGTACAACATAATTCCGAATCACCACTTTTACCTGCGAACATGACAGTGATTATATATTCATTTTTTACATTCAACATCCTGTCTTGTCCATTTTTAACTTAATTCTACTATTTCTCCATTTCAACTTTTACATAAGAAAAGGAACAAGCACATCAATTCTGTTAAGTGATATTACTTTTTTTTTGAATTCTTTTTGAACCTGGATTCTTTTGCTTTTGGGAAGGGGGCTAAGATAAATCCCCCCCTCCTCCAAAGCATTTAAAGTGGACCTGAAAGCAGCGAGTTGGTGCCACTACAACCAGACCTGTGTTTACTCAGAAGTAAATCCTACTGATGCCAATGAAGGCAGAAGCTTGAAAGGGCTTATATCGGGTGCAAGTTTCATTCAGATTTGCAAGGGGCAAGTTTGTGCCTGTGTTTAAAGCACATTTATTTGCTGGGTAGAGGAAAGTGGTCGGCTCATTGACGTCAATGGGGTCACACAAAAAACCGATTTGTCTCCATTACTTGTTGATCTTCCCCTGCCCACTCCAAAACTCTTGCCTCCCCCCTTCCCCCCTGTGCGCCCCCCCCCCCCCCCCCAAGCCTTTTGCATTGCAAAAAACCAAGACAGGCACTATTCAAAGTTCAAATCAAAATTTCCCCGCCTTAACTTTTTGTAAGTTTGGTCTGTGTATATAAAAGGGGTCTAAAAAAAAAAATCAGTAAAAGCCGACAGGGGTCTGGACAGAGCTACAAAGTTAATCGAGGCAGTTCAACAGTTAATTTATTAGCAGGTTTTTCGTTTTTTTTTTTTAAAGAAAATTCTACCGGGGAATAGAAATCAAAATAACTTCAACTTTCTGTCCGGCCTCTCCTCTTTCTCCATCTGTATTTATGATTAAGGGAAAATATTTATACAGCTCACGAGCCTCCGCCAAGCAGGGGCGGAGAGAAGAGAGTTGTAAATCTTGCGGGAGTCAAGAGCGGAGTTTCGGCCCCTTTCCGCAAAAACTCTGGCGGGTCAACCCCAAGGAAGGAACGGACCGTTCACACAACCTTTAAACCCGGCTTCTAGATCAGCCGCCAGGTTGGAGCAAGTCCTACCTTGGAGGAGGGAAAAAAAAATATTGGGTATATCGTGAAGACTCGGACGACGCTTGTAAATATCAGGGGAAATAATAATAATAATAATAATAAATCTTCCCCCACCCCATCCCCGGTTCCATCCTCTACTGAATTGCGCACGCCCTTCGGATCCACACCGGCGCTTTTTCGGGGGTGCGGAAGAAAGCGGGACGGTGGAAATTCTGCGTTACAATCGTTCTAAAAACCAAGCAGCGGGTTTGACCTTAATAGCCCATGCCTTCGCCCGCCCTTCTCCTTGGGAAAGCAAGAGAGGAAACCTATATTTTACCGTTCTGCTTCTTGAGCCTCGCAGTTCAGGCAGGACGGCTGGAAAAAGGGAGAATCTTATCGAGAAGACGTTTCGCTGACAAATATTTGTTTATGTATTCTTGGCTAGGCGGCGTGGAGTATTAGATAATCCAGACCGGTTCTGCTTTTAGTTTTTTGGGTTAACTTTTCAGATTTATTCTTTTTAAAAGTTAAGTAACTCTCTCTCTCTCTTTCTCTTTTTCTTTGTCTCCTTCTTTCTCTCTTTGTCTTTCTCTGTTTTTCTTATTTCTCTCTCTTTGTATCTCTCTTTTTTCGCTGTTCCTTTCCTTTCTGTTTCTTCTTTCTTTTTTTCTTTTTCTTTCTTTCCTTCTTTCTTTCTTTTTCTTTCCTTTCTCTCTCCTTCCCATTTCAGTTTCTACATCCCTTAAAGCCCAGCGAACCGCGAAACTTACTTATCTGAAAGTTTGCCTTCCATGAAAAGCTCAGGTTCTCAGTTCACTTCGGAATTAGCTTGGTTTGCCTAGAGGCTCATACAGAAGGTAGGATGTGTCACCTATATATCCCCCTTCGTCTTCCGCACGCACCCCCAAAACAACTGAATTCCGCATCTCTATGGTTAAAATCTCCAAGACAGGTAGAGGAATGCCAAGTCCTTGGCTTTGCTTCCGAATAAACTTTGAAAGAAAGTTTCAAAACGAGAGGCCTCTTCGCGATCTATTCTCCCCCTGCCTCAAATTAGCAGGCGCCCTTTTAACGAAGGAGCGAAAGATGAGGGTCTTAAAACGAGGAGTCCCGTCCCCACCCCCCCGTGCTGCTGGAGAGGGGTGTGGGAAAGAGAGGCGTTTGAGCTGGAGGCCGAGCGAGCGAGCCAGCTTCGGGTCGATCGAAGCGGGGCCGTCTCGGCTTTATAGCCAGGACTTGTTGGCTTCGATCGCAGGTGGGCCGTGAGAAGAGCCAGGCCGAGGGGAGGGGGGTTTGCTTGCAGTTTGTGGTCTCAGGGTGGCGAGAGGCTCCTGTCTTTCCAAGAGCACCCGGTGGGACGCAACCCAGCCATGCAGTTTAGCTAGAGAGGCATCTCTCGCCGCGGAAGCCGAAGAGACGTTGTGTTAATTGTGTTAATCTGTGGGAGAGAGAGAGAGAGACAGAGAGGCAGACACACAGACAGACACAGACAGACAGATAGAGACAGACAGAGACTGAAAGAGAGAGAGAGGCAAAGAGACAGACAGACAGACACACAGACACACACACAGACACACACACACAGAGATGCTGGCTTCCGGACTGCAGGAGAAAAGCTATTAGTCCCGTTCGTGGGGACTTACTCCCGAGTAAAGAAGTCTCCTCTGAGATTGGGTAACAAAACCGCACTTAAGGAGGGAAGACACAGGGTCGACCCTCTCTTCCCTTACTTTTTTTATTGTATCGGCAACCCTTGACTCCCGCCCCCACCTGCTCCTCCTCTGGAAACCCAACCAGGAAAACCCAAGGCGGCTGGTTTAACCGAATTGGGAATAAATAACACGACTTTTCAAGAGAGGATTCGGAAATGGACTGGACCCCGGGGAAAACGGCTATAGAATCCGAGGGGGTGGGGGAAATCTATCTCTTCCCTCGCTGGAATTCAAATTCATTTCCAAGAGTGGCCGTTTTAGTCCCTTTCTGCCTGCTTTAAAAAAAAAAAAACTTCAATGAACTTCTAAGATGGTTTATGGTCGTCCATAAAACATATATTTGTAAGGTAGGAAGGAGATGGTTGGGGGGGTGGGGGGGAGATAAGAAGGCAGGCAGGCAGGCAGGCAGGCAGGCAGGCAGGCAGGCAGGCAGGAAGGAAGGAAGGAAGGAAGGAAGGAAGGAAAAGAAGCAGAAAGGTATGAGAAAAAAGGAAAGGAAAAGAAAGAAAAGGAAAGAGGAAAGGAAAAGGGAAAGAAAAGAATGAAGGGAACAAAAGACGGAAAAAAGGAAGGAAACAAAAGAAGAGAGCAAAATATAGAATGATTGAGTTCCTCATAAAAGGAAGGAACGAACTGGAGGATCTGTTCGTTCTCCCAACTTTGCAATTTCGCTTGGTCGGGTTTGACGCAAGGTCGTGGGAAGGGACATTTACTCGGGAGTAAGTGCCCTGCTTTCAGTGACACGGCTTCCGTGGCAACTTCCACGGGGAAAGCAGTCACCCGAGAAAGAAATTTGAACCGGGCCTTCCCTCCCAAATCCGTCCGCGCCTTCGGAAAAGCGCTCCTGGGTCTCGCAGCCTTCTCCAACTCGGCGCCCTCCAACCTTCCCGGCCAGGCCGCGCCAAGGCCTCCAGGAAAAGTACCCGGCCCAACGGGCATGAAAGGCGCCAAGTGGGTGGAGGTAGCCTGGGCTCATTTCTCCTGGAACGAAATCGGCTGAGCCAGGCGGAGTCTGACCTATATCGCCGCCAAGACCGGTTGTTGGATAGGAGTGGAGCGCAATTCACAGACAAGCGGGACCCCTTGATATACAGGGGTGGACAAAAGGGGTGGTGGAATGGAGTGTGTTCCAGACTGAGGGTGGTACACGCCGGACATCATCGTGCCAACCTAGGTGACCGCTGAACACCAAGGGTGGAAGTGCCCAACTCTTAGCACACTTGAACCCAGCTCTTGTTTTCGTTCTGTAATTGCGCCTTTTGTCGTGGTTATTTTATATAAGCGTCTCTCCCCCTGTAACCTGTGGCTGAACTGAGCAGCCATATAAATTTGTTTAATAAATAAAATAAACCAAGGGAAGCGCTAGGTGTTTTGGTTTTTTTTGTCGGGCGGGATAGATAAGAAAAAGAGAAGGGAGAAGAAAAGAGAAGGGGAGAAAAAGAAGGAGAGAGAGAAGATGATGGAAAGAAGAGGTGGAAGAAAGAAAGAGGAAAGAGAAGGAGAAGGAAAAGAAGGAAGAAGGGGAGGAAGAGGAGGAGGAAAAGAAGGAAAAGACGAGAAGGAGGAGAAATATTCCAATCATTTACCCCCAAAATATATTTTTTTTCCAATTCCAAAAATAGGGGACAATTCCAATCTGGAATTCAACTTCTTTTTTCAGAATAGAAAAGGTAGCTTGATTTCCGCCCACGCCCCCTTTCCCAATTACACCCACCCTGCAGCTCCCATTTCTGCTGGAAAAGAGGAAGCGAAGGTACCACCAGGAAAAAAAAAACCTCTTGGGGTCATCCTGCCCGCACAAAGACAAACCCCATCCCTACTTTACATTAGACTGGGCGCCCGCGCGCCTCAAATTCGGGCGAACGGCTTTTTACCACGTTTACGGCAGGGAAAACCCGTCCAAAGAAGCGCGTCTCTACGCCCGGAAGAAGAACCTAAAAGGCTGGCTTTAAGCTTATTACAGCGAGGTTGAGATCCTACGAGGTGGCTGAAACTACGGGACAAAAAGTCCCTTTGTTGTGGTTTTATGGCTTGTTAAAGAAAGGCCCGGCGCTGCTCTGAAAAACCGCTCGTTAGAAGTAGTACTACTAAATGTGCGGTACTCTGTAGTAGTGAGTGGGTTAAGAGAGAAAGGGGAGAAAAGAGGGAAAACAGGAGGAGGAAAAGAAAAAGGAACGGGGGAAAGGAGGGAGGGAGGGAAGGAAAGGGAAAAGAGAAAGAAAGGAATAAGGAAAGAAAGGAAAGGAAAGAAATGAAAAGGAAAGGAGGGAGGGAGGAAAGAAGGAAGGAACGAAAGGAAAGGAGGGAGGGAAGGAGGGAAGGAAGAAAAGGAGGGAGGGAGGGCGGAAAGAAGGAAGAAAGGAAAGGAAAGGAGGGAGGGATGAAGAAAGGAAAGGAGGGAGGGAGGGAAAAAGGAAAGGAAGGAAAGGAAAGGAAAAGAAAGGAAGGGAGGAAAAGGGAAGGGAAGGAAAAGAAAAGAAAGGAAAAGAAAGGAAAAGGGAAAGGAAAAGGGAAAAGGAAAAGGAAAGGAAAAGGAAAGAAAAGGAAAGGGAAAAGAAAAAGGGAAGGAAAAGGGAAAGGAAAAGGAAAGGAAGGGAAAGGAAAAGGGGAAGGGAAAGGAAAGAAAAAAGGAAAAAGGAAAGGAAAAGAAAGGAAAAAAGAAAGGAAGGGAAAGGAAAGAAAGGAAGGAAAGGGAAAGGAAAAGGAAAGGAAGGAAAAAAGGAAAGGAAAGGGAAAGGAAAAGGGAAGGAAAGGAAAAGGAAAGGAAAGGGAAAGGAAAGGAAGGGAGAAAGGAAGGGAAAAAGAAAGGAAAGAAAGGAAAGGAAAGAAAGGAAGGGAAAGGGAAGGAAAAGGGAAGGAAGAAAGGAAAGGAAAAGGAAAAAAGGAAAAGAAAAGGAAGGGAAAGGAAAAGAAGGAAAGGAAAAGGGAAAGGAAAGGAAAAGAAAGGAAGGAAAGGAAAGGAAAAAGAAAGGAAAGGGAAAAGAAAAGGGAAGGAAAAAGGAAAGGAAAGGAAAGGAAAAAGGAAAAGGGAAGGAAAGGAAAGGAAAAAAGGAAAAGGAAAAGGAAAGGCAACAAAAGGAAAAGAAAAGGAAAGGAAAAAGGAAAGAAGAAGGAAAGGAAAGGAAAGGAAAAGAAAGGAAGGGAGGAAAAGGGAAGGAAAGAGAAGGAAAGGAAAGGAAAGGAAGCCATCTCTCCACGGCAGAACTCTCTTTCTTTACATAAAATAGTAACGTTAATGAGTAACTCTGGTGGCGCTTGTTGGACGAGGTAAACAGCGAACAATTCCCGGATTATCATCTTTATTACTCATCTGGCGCCTGGCTTGATACCCCATTGGTTTTATGGTTTGGTAAGGTGGAGTCAGGCCGCCTTCGGCTTCCGTGGGGAATCAGCGCCACCTATCGCCACGAGCGGGGAATGAGCGCGTTCTTGCATTCTTCCCCAACCCAGCCCTTCCTCCTCGCGCCCACCTAGGCGTGGTGGGATGGAGGTGGATTCACGGAGCGCCTCGCTTGGTTCCCACGTATCCTAGCACTCCCAAGACACGTGGGCTGGATCTTTTGGAGGTGAATTTCCTTCCAGAAAGTTAAACGCCCCTATGTTACCTAGGTTTTCTTGAAGTTCAATAAACTTTATTTAAAAAAGAAAGGCCCTTCTTCCCTTCCTTCCTCCTCCTCCTCCTCCTTCCCTCTCTCCCTTCCTCCCTTTCTCTCTCCTTCCCTCCCTCTAATCTCTCTCTTTTCTTCCTTACTCTTTTCCCTTCTTCCTTCGAAGTGAGAACCCAGCATCTGAATTACTGTATTTTTGATCCTTTTCTACTTCCGCAATGAGGAGGGAGGAAAGCCAAGGAGGGAGGGAGGAACTCTGAACGGTCATTAAACGAACTGTTGTACATCAAGGACTACTTATAATGGTGAGAAAACAAAGTAACCCCCTTCTTAAGGGCTTTAGCATCCATTTAAAGGGGGAAGGATTTTCCCTACATGCCTCCAAAGCTCTTAATTTTTTCAACTTTCGTCTGCAGTTTCTGGAACATGCTGAGAAAGGAAGAAAATCCCAGTGCTTTCTGGGATAGGGAATATAATCCTCGACTTAGAACCATCCATTTAGTGACTGAAGCTACAACAGCCCTGTAAAAAGGGGCTTATGACCATTTTTCACACTTACGACCGACCGTTGGAGTATTCCCCCTGGTCATATGATCAACATTCAACCGCTTAGCAGCTGACTTGTGTTTATGACGGTGCCCCTCTTCTGACAAGAAACGTCAAGGGGGAAGCCAGATTCACTTAACAACCAAGTGACTCGCTGAATGGCGGCAGGGCATTCGCTTAAGGACGGCGGCAAGAAAAGTCATAAAAATAGGACTTAGCATGGAGATTTTTGGGCTCAGTTGAGGTTGTGGGTTGAGGGTATATCGGGTTGGGGACAGAGATGGGTTCTCCTTTACAGAAGTACTGAATAGCAGAATAGGAAGGGACCTTGGAGGTCTTCTAGTCCACCCTCTGCCCAGACTGGCTCTTACCCACACCATGCACGAAATCTAGATCAAACTCATTTCGAGAGTTTAGCACACAATGTGTAAACTTACTCATCAGGCGAGTTTAGCTGTTTTTCTAAGTTCCTGTCAATCTTCCTGCTTCTCAGGCCATCAGGAAGGCCTTGGTGGGCGGGGAGTGAGCAGTGTTATCCCCAGGTATGGAACAAGGAAAGTCACGCACCGCTGAAGTGTTTGCCTTGGGGATTTTAGAAAAGCAGTTTAATTTATTGTGACCTCATGGGCAGGTGAGGGGCAGGAACTTGCCAATATTTTTCTAGGCGTGGGCCTTGGGAAAGTAAAAGGAAAGAAAACTGACTAGCATCGAGAAAGCCAGGACAAATTAAGGAACGCTCTCTTTATCCCTCTGGGTAGGAAAAGTGACAATAGCCAATGTATTAAATTTAATAAATAAATTAGGAAAGAAAGAGAAAGAAAGAGAGAGGGAGGGAGAGGGAGAGGGAGAGGGAGAGAGAGAGAGAGAGAGAGAGAAAGAAAGAAAGAAAGAAAGAAAGAAAGAAAGAAAGAAAGAAAGAAAGAAAGAAAGAAAGAAAGAAAGAAAGAAAGAAAGAAAGAAAGAAAGGAGGGAGGGAAGAGGGAGAGAGAAGGGAAGGGAGAGAGGGAAAGGAGGAAGGAAGAGGGAGGGAGGGAGGAAGGAGAGAGAGAGGAGGGAAGGAAGAAAGGAAGAGGAAAGGAGGAAAGGAAGAGGGAGGGAAGAGAGGGAAGAGAGGGAGAGAGGGAAGGAGGGAGGGAAGGAAGAGGGAGGGAGCAAAGGAAGGAAGGAAGAGGAAGGGAGGGAGGGAAGGAAGGAAGGAGAGGGAGGAAAGGGAGGAAAGGAAGGAAGGAGAGGGAGAGGGAGAGAGGAAGGAAGGGAAAGAGGGAGGGAAGGAAGGAAGGAAGAGGGAGGGCGGGAGGATGGAAGGAGAGGGAGAGAGGAGAGAAGGAAGGAACAAAGGAAGGAAAAGAACAGAGAGTTTCAGAATCTTCAGTTTCTTGAGGACAGCCTACTTACAACAGTTGCCAGGTTCCTGAAGGGGATCAAAATTCGGATGTTTCATGACTGTCTCATATTTATGACTGTCGCAGTATCCAGGGGCCCATGATCCCCTTTTGCGACCTTCTGACAAGCAAAATCCATGGGGGAAGCCGGATTCGCTTCACAACAACCATGTTACTTGCTTAACAATGGCAAGATTCACTTCACCACGGTGGCAAGAAAGGTCGTAAAACGGGGCAAAACTCGCTTACCTCTCTCACTTAGCAACCGAAATGTTGGCTCTAAGAACCCGCCTGTAGGAAATGCTTGGCACTGCTGATGCCTTTGCTGCCCTCTAGTGGTCACCTGGAACTTTATGAAG
>CM042836.1:181589922-181624653 GCA_023653725.1 Bungarus multicinctus
AGGAGGAAGGGGAAGGCGTCACCAGATTCTAGATGGATCTGATTTAAGATGAGCTGGCTGTACACCAAAACAGGGTTGCTTTGCCCTGATTTTTGTGCTTCCCCTGTTATTCAGCAGACATTCCCGTTGTAAGTAGGAACATGCTCTCATTAAAAACTGATAATTGCTTGTGGAATGGTGTGGAGGGAAGGAAGTAGAAAAGGAGATTATTTTTTTTTCCCCCAGAGGAAAAAAGACCTTTTCCCCCACCACTTCGAGAGAAATAACTGGATTTTTTTCCCCTGCTCCTTTCTTTGTGTCAGTCGTTGGAACAATTCAGATGGTTTTGGAAGTGAATAAAAGAAACAATTAAAGACCTCCACTTTCCCTGTGAATGTTTTCAGAGCAAAAGTCACCAACTGAAAAGGAACAAAGCTTTGGAGGGTCTTTCAGGGAAGACTTAGGGAAGAACTGGATGAATCTTGATACGGCCAACAATTTGCTTCGAGAACAAAAGTTTAATTAATTCATTAACCCATTCTACTGATTAATTGTTGTCATCTTTAGGGAATTCCTCCTTAATTCCAGGTTGCTTCTCTCCTTGATTAGTTTCCATCCATTGCTTCTTGTCTTGTTTTCAGGGGCTTTGGAGAATAGCTTGACTCCCTCTCTTAACAGAATAACAGAGATAGAAGGGAACTTGGAGGTCTTCTAATCTAACCCTCTCTCAATCAGGAAACCCTATATCATTTCACACAAATGCTTGTCCAATCTCTTCTTAAACATCTCCAGTGTTGGAGCAACCACAATTTCTGGGGGCAAACTATTCCATGGATTAAATGTTCTCACCGTCAAGAAATTCCTCCTTAGTTCTAGGTTGCTTCTCTCCTTGATTAGTTTCCATCCATTGCTTCTTGTCCTGCCTTCTGGTGCTTTGGACAATAGGTTGACCTCCTTTTGTGACTCAAATATGGGAAGTATGCTATCATGTCCCCCTTAGTCCTTCATTAGTGGCCTTCATCAGCTGTTGTCCTGCTGAAGCTGTGAAAAACTCCGCTACTATATTGGCACTTCCATTCAAATGTTCTTTTTCTCTAAGGAGCCCATCAAGTACCATAATAGGTAAATTTCTCCTCCATTGAGGAATTTCAGTCTCTCCAGACATTCCTTTTCCCACATCTCAGGTGCATCTTAGCTCGATGTTTTTCCAGTCTCTCCTTGCAACAACTGCTGCTGATTTTATTCATTTATTTCTCTTGGCATTAAATCAAACGAATGCAGACAACATCAAACGAAAAATCTGGGATGGTAAGGAATGCATGCGATTTATTTTATTTGCATGGAGCGAGAGTTGGGAGAACACGGTCTTCCTGAAAGTCTCAGAATAAGACAGGAGACAGACAAATAGATGATAGAGATAGATAGACAGATAGACAGATAGACAGACAGACAGACAGACAGACAGACAGACAGACAGACAGACAGATAGACAGATAGACAGATAGACAGATAGACAGATAGATAGATAGATAGATAGATAGATAGATAGATAGATAGATAGATAGATAGATAGATAGATAGATAGATAGATAGATACTGTAGATGGATGGATGGATGGTTGGCTAGATACTGTAGATAGATAAATAGATAGATAGATACTGTAGATAAGTAGGTAGGTAGGTAGGTAGGTAGGCAGGCAGGCAGGCAGGCAGGCAGACAGATGTGATAGCTGGCTAGATAGTTAGCTAGATAGCTATATAGACAGAGAGAGAGAGAGACAGACACTGGAGAGTGACAGAGAGAGAGAGAGATGGAGAGAGAGGAGGGAGAGGGAAGGGACAGTGAGATGGAGAGAGTAGGAGGGAGAGGAAGAGAAAAAGAGAGGGGGGAGAGAGGGAAGAGAAAGAGGGAGGGGGAGGGAGGGGAGGAAAAAAAGGAGGAAGAGGGGGGACAGAAGGGTACAGAAGGAAAGGGAGGGCGGGGAAAAGGGACAATGAGATGGAGAAAGAGGGAGTGAGGGGGAGGGGAGAAAGAGAGAGGGGGAGAAAGAGAGAGAAGGGGACAGGGAAAGAGAGAGGGAGAGGGAAAGGGACAGTGAGTTGGAGAAAGTGGGGGAGAGAGGGAGAAGAAGAGAGTGAAGAGAGGGGGAAGAGGGAAAGAATCGACTCTTTGGGTATGTATATTTTAAGCTAAGAAAATGAGGCTTGACTTGAAGGTGACCTTATGTATTTAAACCCCACATCTAACCTTCTTCTCCTAGGGTGGACTTGGTTCTCCGGACCTCCAGGATGTGGTCCCAAATTGCCTCTTGAAGGGTCTGAAAAGAAAGGATTGAAGTCGGGGGTGGTCAAATTAGGTAAGCTTCCCTTTGAACGGGCTCAGCAGCTAATTAGGCCAAGGGAAGAGTCCATTTGGGAGTCCACAAAGAAGAGGGGCAGGCTGGCCTTTGGGAGACCAGAAAGCCAGTTGTGGCTGTGTTTTTAATTCTCTGCTCTTGACGGAGAAAAATCTGTGTGCAGAGCGGAAATTGCTGAAGGATGCAGACGAGAGAACCGCATTTCATTCTGTTTTCTTTCTTTCTTTTTTTCTCCCCCCACCGCCCTCCCCAGGATAATGAAGTCGCCTCAGACAGCCTCTTGAAAAACTGGGCTTCTTCAGAAATTTAATTAGGGGATGTATTGGAGTGGGGCTGGATGCAAAAATGGGGTCGGGAAGAGGACGGGGGTCAAATCGTCTCAGAAACGATGGCATGGAGGCCAGGAAGGAAATAGACAGAGGCCGTATTGCAGTACCTGAATCAGAAGGATGAAATGGCTCCTGGACTTGAGAGGAAACAGGTAGTCCAACCCCTCGTTCAACAACCGATTGAAGTCATGATGGGGCTGAACTCAAGGGACTGAGGAATTGGAATGGGCAACTCATCACAAATAAATAGAATAGGAATAGAATATGGAATATGGAATACGGAATAGAGTATAAAATATAGAATATAGAATAGAATATAAAATATAGAATATAAAATGGAATGGAATGGAATGGAATAGAATAGAATATGGAAAGAATAGGATAGAGGGTTGAATAGAATAGAATAGAAAATATAGAATATAAAATAGAATAGAATATGGAAAGAATATGGAAAGAATAGGATGGGATAGAGGATAGAGGGTTGAATAGAAAATATAGAATATAAAATAGAATAGAATATGGAAAGAATAGGATAGGATAGAGGATAGAGAGTAGAATAGAATAGAATAGAATAGAATAGAATAGAATAGAATAGAATAGAATAGAATAGGAAGGGACCTTGGAGATCTTCTAGTCCAGCCCCCTGCTGGACTATTTCAGATAAATGGCTGTCTAATTTCTTCTTAAAAACCCCCAATGATGAAGCGCCCATGATTTATGGTGGCAAACTGTTCCATTGGTTAATTGTCCTCACTCTTAGGAAGTTTCTCCTTAATTCCAGGTTGCTTCTCCTCTTGATTAGTTTCCATCTATTGTTTCTTATCCTGCCTTCAGGTGCTTTGGAAAATAAGTTGACCCCACCCCTCTTCTTTGGGGCAGTCCCTCAAATAATGCCTTCAACCTATTTGCTTTTGCGATTTTAATCTGGTTTTTTTTTTAATATGTGTAAGTTGTTTCTATCTGTGTGTTTGATTACACTGCAAGCTGCTCTGAGTCGCCTTGATGCACGAGACGGGTAGCATATAAATGAACCCATTAAAGCCAATTGACAAATACGTGGCCCCAGTTGACAGCTCTCTTCTTTTGCTTCTTACTCATCCATCAAGTTGAGCTTCCCATGGAAATGTTCTGACGCCACCCAGCGAAGATCCTGGGCCTCTCCTTCTTCCTTTGATGGGGTGCCTTGCAAAGCTGTTGTGTTTTGCTTTTTTTCCCTCCTTGCCAGCAAACGCAGTTCAAGCCAGCAGGTCTGTTTGCGTCAGCTGCCAGAATATGCAGTTAGTTGAACGGGCGGGAGGGAAGAGAGAGGGATCTTGTGCTGACGGATCTGTTTCCAGATTCCTTCTGCAAAGGTTGCTCTTCCTGCCTCCAGAGAATTAAAGATAGAAGAAATCTTCGACTTTGAGTTTGTTTGATGACTGTTAGAAGCTACAACGTCCTTGAAAATAGTGACCGATGACTTTATGTCAGCCTCGGAAGCCATATTTTTACTTGGAAGCTTCCAGACTGCCATATTCACTGCCTGGGAATTTGAGAGGGGGGATTTCCTAGTGAGGTAGAAGATTAGACACAATAACATTCTTTCTCAGAGAGCCAAGGACATGTTGCCCTGCACCTGGAGGGGAATGACTGGAGGGATGTCTCCAGTTGGGGACAAAGATTTGGTTGGGCCATGTGATGGACTGGTGGGTGTGGGGAATGGATCTTTGATTTCTCTTTTGGGAAGGGAAAACCTGGAACTGTCATGCCCCTGTCAGAGTCTGAATCTGAGGAGGAAGATGAACAGTCGACAGGCAGTGGGAATGTGGCTCCGTTGGCTGTGGAGGAAACTGGGGAAGGACAAAGTTCAGCTGGGCAGAGCAGGAAAGA
This sequence comes from Bungarus multicinctus, assembly GCA_023653725.1. Lineage (NCBI taxonomy): Eukaryota > Metazoa > Chordata > Lepidosauria > Squamata > Elapidae > Bungarus > Bungarus multicinctus. The sequence goes on from CM042836.1 coordinate 181,594,456, forward strand.
GGTAGAACAAGGGAGGGGGAGTTCAGAGGAAAACCCACCCCCTCTTCATCCTAGGGCACACAGGGTAGAACAGAGAAGGGAGCAACATGGGTTGTGTGACTTACGGGGGAGGAAAGAGCCCCGATTCCCTTCATTAGTCACACCTGGGAATGAGAGTTTAAAAGAGATGCATGCTGAGTGCGGCATCTGCTGGGAACAAACATGAGTTTTATCTTGTGCTGACTTTTGTTATCTGTGTTCCTGGCATCCTCCCAATCGTATTGAGTTATTGCTGTGTCTTCATGTCTGGAATTCCTTCTCTTGCCCTGCCAAACTAATTACCTCCTCTTGCCTTGATTGGACTTATAGTTACAGTTTGTGTTGACCACGTTTTGGACTTGATTCTCTGCAGCCAAAGGCTGTTCCTGGGAGAGTTTTTCTCCAGCCCAGGAAGATAACCAGGACATTGGGGGGCAAAGTTGGAGCTAATCAAGGGACTCTTATTGCTTATCTGACTGTGTTGCCTTTGTGCCATGCCCCTTTGGGTCATCACAGGAACTCTGATTTGGATTATGTGCCAATATGACAACTCTAATAAAATGGAACTTCGAGGAGATGTTTGTCTCAGAGTTTATTGGTTTGGAGTTGGTTAGTTGGGATGCTGACAACTGTTCTTTTCACACTTAGAACCTGTGGTCACACAACCAACATTCAGATGCTTGGCAGCGGACTCATATTTATGACAATTGCAGTGTCCCTGGAGTCACATGATCCCCCTTTTGGGACCTTCTGATGAGCAAAGCCAACAAGGAAGCTAGATCCCTCTTAGGACCGTGTTGCTAATTTAGCAACTGCAGGGATTCACTTAACAAACATGGCAAGAACGGTTGCATAATGGGACCCAGTTGGCCAAAGAAAACTCAGGACTGCATGGGTTGGAAACATGCAGAAAAGGCCTTCATCCTACAGTAGATAGACCATGGCCAAAGTTAGGATAATGACGACGACATACAACCATAATGAGTAGGCTGTGGGAGATGACCAGGTTGAGCCCGAGGGAAGGCTCAAACATGTTATCAGTCTCGAGTCCCTTTGCACCCACAAGAAATCTAAGCCCAGCCCACCGTGAATTCCTTATCTACTGCCAATTTGCCTGAACTGTCACTAGTTCAGATTCTTGTAGAAAGCTTAAGCTTGCAATAAACCTTCACACTCATTAGAACTGCCCGAATCTCCTGATTTCCCTGATGCTTGACACAGGCTCTATCAGAGTTATATGTTGAACACTATATGTATGCAGACACATACCCCTTGATATTCACATACATACGTGCACACAGAGATAGATAGATAGATAGATAGATAGATAGATAGATAGATAGATAGATAGATAGATAGATAGATAGATAGATAGATAGATAGATATTGCATTCCATAGATAGATAGATAGATAGATAGATAGATAGATAGATAGATAGATAGATAGATAGATAGATAGATAGATAGATAGATAGATAGATAACTGTTTACACCACTCAAAAGCTCTTTAATGCATGGATTATGAGGCACTCTGCAAGGTTCACAAGTGGGAGGGCCCACATTTTTCCAGCAGCAGCAACAGTAAACAGCTTCTTCACCGAGGCTGCACTTCTTGACGTCTTCAGACTTCGCCCTGGAAGCAATCAAGTTGAACTTGCCAGTTTTCGCACCCTTATGGATGAGCCCGATGCGACCTCTCAAAAAGGGTGTTTCATGGTTGGCAGCTCCAAATAGCCTTTGGAGAATAATTTGGAAGGTGTGGAGCCGTGTGGCAGAACAGATCGAAGGGACAGCGAGGGTCCCTCTTTCTTCTTCAGAAAGGAGGAGGAGGAGGAGGACCGAGGGGGCTCAGTGGTTAGAATGCGGTATTGGAGGCTGACTCTGCCCACAAGTCAGGAGTTCGATCCTGACCAAGGTTGACACAGCCTTCTGTCCTTCCGAGGTCGGTAAAATGAGGATGCAGATTGTTGGGGGCAAGAGGCTGGCTCTGTAAACCGCTCAGAAAGCACCGTGAAGCAGGGGTGGGCTGCTGGGGGCTCGCAGAGGCTCGGAAGAGCCCCCAATAACCTCAGAAAGACAAGCAGCAAGGGAAAACTCTTAACAGGCTTAATTGAACTTCTGGGCATTCAGCCAAGAGCATTTCACACCTAGTAACAGTGTTGCAAGCTAGATAAACAATCCATTCAGCGCTTGCAAGGGAGAGCCATGGAGGAAATCAGATAACATAGCCACTAGCCTCCGAGGGGATTAATTCCCAAATAATGTGAATCATGTAACTCATCAGAAACTCCAATAAGCCTCCAAGATCTCTCTCACAGTCACTGCTTATTAAGCCTGATTTCACCCACTCTGTTATTTAAGTATTAAATGCACAAAATAATAAACAACTTATTGGTATATTATCTTTTTTTAGGTAATTAGGGCAAAGAAGCGATGTCGAGTTGGCCACACTCACCCAGTCACATGACCACCCAGTCACGCCCACCCAAACAGTCAGTAGGGCAGAGAGCCCCTTGCTAAAATATTTGAAGCCCACCCCTGCCGTGAAGCGGTATATCAGTCTAAGCACTATTGCTAGTGCTAGCACTGTCTAGAACAGTGGTCGCGAACCGATGGGCCACGGCTCACTGGTGGGCCATGAGAAAATTTTGGTGGGCTGCAGAGAAATCTCACCCCCAGAGCACCCCCACAAAGCAATTAATCCAGGCTGCGCAGAAACACAAGACTGCTCAGCCCACATGGCCCGCGGGAACTCTCCCCGCCCACTCACTCCTTACCCGGCAAAATTGTCTGCTAAGTTGCTATTTTTCCTTTTTCTGACCATCATCTGTTCTGCTGCACCGGAAGATTTAGATTAGCTAGGGAGCAGGAAATGGTTGGATTTCTTGCTTTCTAGCTAAGCACAGCCAAACCTCCCTTAGGACTGAAGGTTTGTTTGCAAGCAAATTCAGTGCAGACTCTCGGCAAGCAAATTTGAGAGACTGAGCTAGCCGATGGCAGATAGATAGATCACTGAATGATTCTGTGAGCAACTCAATCTGCCTGCTTTGCCTGATTTTGGATAAAAGTTGCTTTTTTTAAATAAAAAATTCAATATTTACATGCATGGTGTGTTGTGAGTTAATTTTGTGAGTTTGCTTGCTAGCAAATTTTATGTGGCAGACTGAGCTAGCCAATGGCAGATAGATGGATTTCTGAATGAATCTGTGATTCTGTGAGCAACTCAATCTGCCTGCCTGCTTTGCCTGATTTTGGGTAAAAATCTCTTTTTTTATAAAAAAAAATCAATATTTATATAAATATTTATAATATTTACGTACAAGCCATGCCCAGCCAGTCACATGACCACCAAGCCACACCCACAAATTAGGCCACGCCCACAGAACCAGTTAATGGTCCCTGGAATCTAAAATTATGTGTTTGGTGTTCCCTGAAGTCCAAAAGGTTGGCGACCCCTGGTCTAGAATGTGACTCGATCCATGGGTAAGAAAACTTTGCTGCCTAAGTAGGGAATTGGGTTAAATGGGTACATGGAATGAGGTCATTGGAGGGAAAACAGATGTGGGATTGTGTCGAAGGTTGCTAGGAGAGAACCTGACAAGTTTATTTATCTAAATCCAAATGACGCTAAAGAAATCCGTGTGAAAACACCTGAGCGATTGAGAAAAGACCTAATAATAGCAACTCAAGCACTGTTGGGGATAGACTTCCTCAGGCTATCCAGAAGTTCTGTTCCTCTCCTTTTGATGTTCAGAACTTGGATGTTGTCAATGACGTACGAAGCTCTATTGGCAGCCAGTCATTATTTGAATGATTTGTCTCTGTTGGATCCAAAAAAGAACTTTTCTGGTGTTCCGTGGTAAGCAGTTGTCGGAAAGACAGAATAATAACAGAGTTGGAAGGGACCTTGGAGGTCTCCCAGTCCAGTGGTCGCCAACCAGTGGGCCAGGGACCACTGGTGGTCCACGAGAAAATTTTGGTGGTCCGCAGAGAAATGTCACCCCCAAAGCAATTAATCCAGGCTGCGTGGAAACACAAGGCTGCGCCGCTTGCATTACGAACAACACGAGGTAGTGAGGGGAGGGGGGGAAAGGGCAGAAGAGGGGAACTTGCCCCACTCACCCCACACGCCTGGCCTGGCCACCGGGCTGCTCCTTTCCACTTCTCTCTTCTTCTGCTTTTGCCTGCATGCAAGGAAAGCAGCCAAAGTCTTTCTTTCCCTACCCCAAACTCCACCAGAAATGAGTCTTTGGGACCCTGCAAGGCCTCTTGCTCCAACAGGCTGCGCCGGCAAAGACACATTTCTGGTGGAGTTTGGGGGAGAGAAAGAAAGACTTCTTCAGCTTCTGCTGTTTTTCTTGCATGAAGCCAAAAGTCTCTCTCTCTCTCTCTCTTCCTGAGAACGGAGCTGGAGACGGTATCCTGCAATCCCAAATAAAGAATGATCGATCGGTAGGAAAACAGGGTGGGGAATTTTCCTGCAGACTTTTGGGGGGATTTTCCCAGGGTCTCTGGTCTGTAGGATTTAAAATTATGAGTTTGGTGGTCCCTGAGATCCAAAAAGTTGGCGACCCCTGTTCTAGTCCAAACCCTTGCTGGAGCAGGAGAGCCTATGCCATTCCAAATGGTTGCAAAGGAAGACCCTTTTCATAGGGTCAATTCTCGGACTTCTTCTCACCCTCAGAAGACGTAAGGATTGGTGAACTTTATGGGCAGAATTTCCCTTGAGACAGCTACCTAGGGGGAGTTAGTTTATGAAACAGGTGGTCAATATAAGGTTTAATCCACATGGGGAATTGGGTGGCTAGTTGTCCCTGGCTCAGAAGATCCACCCAATCATATGATCATGAGGATGACATGCTGCAGCAATCTTTAGCTGTTTGCTACCATCTAGTGGATTTGTGCTACACACGTATGTATCTAAAAGACGGTCAAACAGGTTATGAGCATAGGATAAGTCTCTAACCAACGTCATATGTTCTTTGTTTTTCCTTGAAGATCACTTCTCATCCAAGAAGCTCCTTCAGTCCAGGTCTTCAAGAAGCTTCTTGGATGAGAAGTGAAGCGACTTCAAGGAAAAACAAAGGAAGTCCAGTTGCCTTTTTAAAAAAGCACCTTTGGGTGCTTTCAGAGGGAAGACTATCTCCTGTGAGCCTCCATCCCTGGAGGTTTTTAAGAAAAGACTGGATAGCCATTTGTCTTGGATGGTATGACGTCTCCTGCTTGGGCAGAGGGTTGGGGTAGACCTTTCCAAGATCCCTTCCTAGTCTGCTATTCAGTACTTCTCTAAAAGAGAACGCCATTCCACCTAATCCTATACTTGCAGATTGTTCCCAAGCCAGAAGACTCATGAGCCATAATAACCAATATTGTTCTTTATAATATCTCAATATCGTTGATCCTCCCTTGCTATTGTTGAAAGAAATATCCTTCTGGGTTCAGTTCCAAGTGGGGAAAAAGACACTGGAAACATGGAGGCTGCTTGGAAAGTTTAATGGTGTACAGGACCACATGACCTGGAGCTCCAGAGAAGTCTGATCACATACTTCAAGGTGAGAAGGTCAAGAAGAAGAAAAAGGACTGAGGTACTGAGAGTGCTGGGTTTTATACCCTCTATTGGGATTTGAATTGGAGCTTGTATTCTAATTGGTTGTCAGACTCCCAGGGGCAACTCTGTAGGCTGTCCTGAGTTCCAGGCTTGGTCTAGCCTTGCTGGGTGATTATGCCCTTAAAAGGGCTTTTGGCAATTGCTATAGCTTTTACCTGGAGTTCCTTCTTATGTAAAGTATTTTGGCCCAGGCCTTAATGGCCCACCCATTAACAAAGGTGGGGGTGAGTTTCTGCTTCTTGAGTTTCTACTCTTCTTAGGGGAAATGTTCTGCCTTTTTAATAATTCCTAGGCTATTTCAATTTTCTAGGAGAGGGGTGGGTGCTAACTTCCTACACTGGAATTTGGGAAGAAAAGAGATGAGAAATCCTTACAGCCACCTCGAGAAGGCCAGGTCCCCATTCCTGGGCCGAATCTTCCCCCCCCCCCCCCCTGAAATCACAGACCAAAGAAAGGAAAGCCAGAACATTAAATTCAGAACGTCTTTGTAAGGTCCACGCCCCATTCCTGCGTGGTTCTCCACCTGTAATGGAACAATTGCTTGTTGGGGCTTGATTCCAATGGAGATGCCATGCTATTTTTTTCTCTCTCCCCAGGCAATACTGTTCTTGATCTTAACCCTAACCTCCCCCCCCACACACGCACACTTTCTTTGCAAATTCATTAATGAATTGCTGTTTGTTTGTTTGCTTTTAAAAAAAAAACATTTGAAAAGACTACTCTCTTTAACTTCCTATCCTTTCCCTCCAGCTGTTTGGCAGTCAGACAGGGGTTTGCAAAGGCTATGACGGAATCAGGGGCCTGGTTGTTGTTGTTTTTTTGGCATGGCCAAACAAGAGCCGACAATTCCTCCCACACCAGACACACAACAGCAGCTCATACCCTGAAGTGAAGCATAAGAGAACTGACTTCACATCCTTAATATTCCCTCCACCCACCCACCCTCTCTTGTATTATTATCTTCTCTGCACCCTTCTTTTTTTATTTTTATTTTTAAATAATTCCATCTTTCATTTTAACTTGTTTTATTTTCTTTAATTTTTCTTTATTTATTCTTTTATTTGCTTTCTTGTTTTCTTTTTCTTTAATTTCCAGTGTTAATCCATTCATCTCTGCACATTCGAATATTTTCTCAATCACTTTCCCCTGTGCTGGTATTTTATCATTTTTCCAATTCTGCGCAAATACAATCCTAGCTACTGTTAATATATGTGTAATTAAATCTGTTTCTTCTTTGCCATAACATTTAGGTACCCTCCCTAATAGGAATATTTCAGGTTTCAAATCTATAGGTGTGATGACCCAGGATGAGATACAAAACAAACACAGTCACAGAAAACAGGTGAAGCCCCTTTTATTCCTTCACTTTACTTCCAAGCTCTGAATATTCTTGACAGAAGCAAAAAAAAAAAAAAACTCCCACACAGTTACAAGAAGAAGGAAAAAAGCAACACAAACCAGGCAAGATAAGGGTTGGAGGACGTCCGCAAATAACACAGAAGGGAAGGATGCCAAACTCAGAGAGGAACCATAAACTATAGATATTTCCATGCTTTGTCTCCAGCATTCGCCCGTACACAACTCCATCCTCTTCTTCAGTTGTCACAGCTGCAGCCCATGAAGAGGATCAAGGCCCTCTCTTCCTGAGTAGACCACATCTCTCCCTTATCCTCTCCTCCCTGCGTGCCCTAGGATGGAGAGGGGATGGGCCTGGGTCCTCCTCTGACTGCTCAGCCGGCCTCTGCCCTTCCCCAGCCTCCTCCACAACCTCCAGAGCCACACTTCCACTCCCTGTCGGCTGTTCCTCCTCTCCCTCAGAGTCTGACTCCAACAGGGGCATGACAATATGTTTCTTTATCATTTTTTTTCAACCATGTGTGTATTTTTGCCGGTTAATCCTTGCTCACTTGCTTTGCTGGCTGAGGAACTCTGGGAGTTGAAGTCCACAAGTCTTAAAAGTTGCCAAAGTTGGAGCCCCCTGCTATAAAGAATAGTTAGTGAGAACTTCAAGGCCAGGTCATCCAGGTTAATGAATTCCCTACCTCCATTCTGTCTTGTTCCCTCTTCAGCAACCCTAGATTGGATGCAAGTCTGCTCAGACGAAAGAGGCTTGTTTCCACCACCAGAGAGCACTAGAAGATCAAATATCGCTTCGTGTTTGTTTTGCTGGAACGTATTATTATTATTTTTATTTTATCTGCTGTAGTTGGACCTTTGTAGAAAAAAAAGGTAGACTTGGTGATGATGATGATGATGATGATGATGATGATGATGATGATGATGATGATGACGACGACTACATTGAGATCATTTTCAGCATGTAGTTCCTTCCTGCTTTGTGTAGTTTTTGTGCGAGTCTATCTCATTTCGATCAGAACTGAAATCTGTGCAACATCTTGTGGAATCTTTTCAGGGATGCAAAGATTCGTATCAGAACCACAGCTGGACTGAATGGCTTTAGAAAGGAAGCTTTGTGTGGGCAGGGCTGCTTCTCCACACTGACCTTGGAAGCTTCTACCTACCTACTACCTGCTATTTCCAACTGTTGTTGACTCCGGAGAGCAGCAAAGGGATGGCTTTTAAGACAAGGAAGGCTGAGCAGCAGGCCCAGCTGAGACCTCTGATAAGGCATCAGTCTTAGTAAGCCTTACTAACTTACTTACTTAAACCTTACTTACTTATCTAAGCCTTAGTAAGACCACACCTAGAGTACTGTGTCTAGTTTTGGTCACCACACTATAAAAAAGATGTTGAGACTCTAGAAAGAGTGCAGAGAAGAGCAACCAGGATGATTAGGGGACTGGAGGCTAAAACATACCAATGAACGGTTTCAGGAACTGGGCCTGGCTAGTCAGTGAAGAGAAGGACCAGGGGAGACAGGAGAGCAATCTTCCAATATTTGAGGGGCTGCCCCAGAGAGGAGGAGGGGGTCAAGTTATTTTCCAAGGCACACAAAGGCCAGACAAGGAATAATGGATGGAACCTGAACAAGGAGAGATTCAACCTGGAAATAAGGAGAAACTTTCTGACGGTGAGAACAATCAACCAAAAGGAACAGAAGTTGCCTTCGGAAGTTGTGGGAGCGCCATCACTTGAAACTTTCAAGAAGAGACCGTGACATTTGTCAGAAATGGTAAGGTCTCCCACTTGGGCGGGGGGTTGGACTAGATGACCTACAAGGTCCCTTCCAACTCTGATTATCCATTATCTTCCTTCCATGTAGGGGGAGTGGGAAGGAAATATAGGAAGGGGGAGTCTGAGACAAAAAGAAGAAGGAAGGGAGAGACGGGGAGGGAGAAGGAGAGAAAGAGAGAGAAGGAAGAAGGGAAGAAAACAAGAGTGAGGGGTGTATGAATGTGTGTATGTACATATGAAAGGAAGGAAGGAAGGAAGGAAGGAAGGAAGGAAGGAAGGAAGGAAGGAGAGGGCGGGAGGGTGTAATGAAGGAAGGAAAGAAGGAATTCCATAGAGAGGAAGGAAGAAGGAAAGGAGGGAGGGATAAGAGAGTCAAGGAAGGAAGGAAGGAAGGAAGGAGAGGGAGGGAGGGTGTAATGAAGGAAGGAAGGAATTCCATAGAGAGGAAGGAAGAAGGAAAGGAGGGAGGGAGGGATAAGAGAGTCAAGGAAGGAAGGAAGGAAGGAAGGAAGGAGAGGGCGGGAGGGTGTAATGAAGGAAGGAAAGAAGGAATTCCATAGAGAGGAAGGAAGAAGGAAAGGAGGGAGGGATAAGAGAGTCAAGGAAGGAAGGAAGGAAGGAGAGGGAGGGAGGGTGTAATGCAGGAAGGAAGGAAGGAAGGAAGGAAGGAAGGAAGGAAGGAAGGAAGGAAGGAAGGAAGGGCAATAAGAGTGATGGATGAAAAGAAAGATAATAAAAGGAAGGAAGGGGGGACACAAGAGAGTGAAGGAAGAATGGAAGAGACAATAAAATTGATGGCTGGATAGAAGGTAGGAAGGAAAATTAGAATTATGGAAGGAAAGGAAGGAAAGACAATAAGAGTGATGGATGGAAAGAAGGAAGGATAACAGAAGGAAGGAAGAAAGGACAATAAGACGGAGGGAAGGAAAAAAGAAAAGAGGGAAGGGAGGGAGGGACAAGGGGAGCAAAGGAAGGAAGAATGGAAGAAAGGAAGAACAATAAAAGTAATGGATTGATGGAAGGTAGGAAGGAAAATTAGAATGATGGAAGGAAGGATAATAAGAGTGACGGATGGATGGAAAGAAGGAAGGATAATAGAAGGAAGGAAGGACAATGAGAGGGAAGGAAGGAAGGAAAGAAGAAAGGAAGGGAGGGAGGGAGGGACAAGGGGAGCAAAGGAAGGAAGAATGGAAGGACAATAAAAGTTATGGATTGATGGAAGGTAGGAAGGAAAATTAAAATGATGGAAGGAAAGGAAGGAAGGAAGGAAGGAAGGAAGGAAGGAAGGATGTTCTGCCAAGTTCAGAGGAAAACATTTTCCCTTTTAATACTCTATATAGCATCCTCTTTCCAAAGACCTCCCAACCTCTTGGGTTTGCATTCAGTGTCAGGGCATTCAATCTCATTACCCAGACTGAGTCCTCACCCTGAGAAACGGCTGAGAGTTTCTCCCTTTCGTGCAAATATAAAAATAAACATAAAATAAAACAGGGGGAATCTTCCCCCGCATTTCTCTGCCTGCAAATCTGGGCGAGACTTCCCCAGAGCCCTTTGGCTCCAGCTCTGCTTTAAGGCACCGCTTCTGGAGGTGTTCCACACTACACCCCCAGAGGGTGGCAATGCTCCAGTTTGAAACCGGTTGAGCCGACTGTTGATACAAAGGGGAGCATATTGAGTCCGTCAAATGGGAAAAGAACCTGGGGCTGCCCTTTTGCCTCTTCCCATAAGCAAGGTGATTAAAAGCCATGACTGACTGTTGCGGTGCTTGGAGGAGGGAGGGGAGGGGGAAGAGCCAGACATTAGCGGAGCTGTTGATAATGGCTGGTTTTGGGTTTTTTTTTTTTTTAAAGGTTGCAACTCCTTGCGACAGAAATTAGGGCTAACATTATCTTGCTGTTCTTTCATGTGGGGCAGCCCTAAACAGGGGAAATAAAATAAATAAAAATAACCAGCATGAGTTTCCAAAGCAGGCGGAGGAATTCAAATCAAGGTTGAAACTTGGAAGAGAGGGGAGGGGCAACAGTGTGCTTTCCCTGAAAACCCACAACATAGAATCAAAGGGTTGGAAGGGACCTTGGAGGCCATCTAGTCCAGGGGTCGCCAACCTTTTGGACCTCAGGGACCACCAAACTCATCATTTTAAATCCCGCGGACCAGACACCCTGGGAAAATCCCCCAAAAAGTCTGCAGGAAAATTCCCCACCCTGTTTTCCTACCGATTGATCATTCTTTATTTGGGATCGCAGGATACTGTCTCCAGCTCCATTCTTTGTGGGGGGGGAGAGAGAGACTTTTGGCTTCATGCAAGGAAAGCAGCAGAAGCAGCAGAAGTCTTTCTTTCTTTGTCCCAAATTCTTACCGAAATGAGTCTTTGTGAGACTTGTCATGCTGGTGCAGCCTCTTGGAGCAGGAGGCCTTGCAGGGTCCCAAAGACTCATTTCTGGCAGAGTTTGGGGGAGAGAAAGAAAGACTTTTGCTGCTTTCCTTGCGTGCAGCCAAAAGCAGAAGAAGAAAGAAGTGGAAAGAAGCAGCCTGGTGGCCAGGCCAGGCGTGTGGGGTGAGTAGGGCAAGTTCCCCTCCTCTGCCCTTTCCCCCCTCCCCTCACTACCTCATGTTGTCCGCAATACAAGTCTTGTGTTCCCGCGGGCTATGTGGGCAGCACAGCCTTGTGTTCCCATGCAGCCTGAATTAATTGCTTTGAGGGTGATATTTCTCTGCGGACCACCAACATTTTCTCACGGACCTCCACTGGTCCCCAGCCCACTGGTTGGCGACCGCTGCTCAAGCAGGTAAACGTATATCATCCCAGTCAAATGGTTGTCCAACTTTCTCTTTAAAAACCTCCAGAGGTGGAGCACCCACAACTTCTGGACGGAAACTGTTCCACTGATTAATTGATCTGGGATAAAAGAATAACAGAGTTGGAAGAGACCTTAGAGGTCTTCTAGTCCAACTCCTAACTCAAGCATGTGACCAAATACCATATTCTGGACAAACGGCTGTCCAGTCTCTTCTTAAAAGCCTCCAGTGATGGAGCTACCCACAACTTCGAAAGGCAAGTTTGATTAATTCTTCTCACTGTCAGGAAATTTCTCCTTAGTTCTAGGTTGGATCTCTCTTTGATCATCTTCCTCCTGTTACTTCTCATCCTGCCCTCAGGTGCTTTGGGGAATAGGTTCCCTCCTCTCTTGGACAGCCTCTCAAATATTGGAAGACTGCTATTATGCCACCAGAGGTGGTATTCAGCCGGTTCTGACCAGTTCTGGAGAACCAGTAGCAGAAATTTTGAGTAGTTCAGAGAACGCGCCAATACCACCTCTGACTGGTCCCGCCAACCCCTTCTCTTATCCGTAATGAACCACGTGTACAAGTCCGTGTCTACTCCAGTGGTGCTATTCAGCTGGTTCGGACCGGTTCTGCAGAACCAGTAGTGGGAATTTTGAGTAGTTTGGAGAACCAGCAAATGCCACCTCTGACTGGCCCTGCCAACCCCATCTATTCCCTGCCTCTCATCTCCTTTGCTTACCCTGCACAAGAGAATGGAGCTGGAAAGCAGGTTAGTGGGATGAGGAGGAAGGGGGATTCTGCAGTATCTTTCCCCTGCCACGCCCACCAAGCCACACCCACCAAGCCATGCCCACAGAACCGGTAGTAAAAAAAATTGGAATCCCACCACTGCATGTCACCCTCTAGTCCAGTAGTCCCCAACCTTTCCTGGAGATAGTCTTCTTCTGGGACAGTCCACCCTCAGTCCTAGAAGCTCCTTGGGGACTTAGGATCAATCCTCCCCTCTAAGCCTAATCTGTCCCACAGATTGCTGCTTGGAGAACAATATAAGTGTGGGAGATGTGTATGCTCCCTTGAGCACCAGAATGAAAAACAACCTACAAAGCAAGTCAAAAAAACTCTTCTATAGCAAGATAGAGTAGAGTAGAGTAGAGTAGAGTAGTATTGTTCAATTAGTAATGGTATTATGTATAAATGGAAAAACCCAGTAAAGTGTTGGGGGGGGGAAGAATGAATAGAATAGAATAGAATAGAATAGAATAGAATAGAATAGAATAGAATAGAATAGAATAGAACAGAACAGAACAGAACAGAACAGAATAGAATAGGGAAGGGAAGGGAAGGGAAGGGAATAGAAAATAGAGAATAGAATAGAATATAGAACCGAACCGAATATGGAAGGGAAGGGAAGGGAAGGGAAGAGTAGAGAAGAGAAGAGAAGAGAAGAGAAGAGAAGAGAAGAGAAGAGAAGAGAAGAGAAGAGAAGAGAAGAGAAGAGAAGAGAAGAGAAGAGAAGAGAAGGATCGGATAGGATAGGATAAATATTGGATATAGAATAGAATAGAATAGAATAGAATAGAATAGAATAGAATAGAACAGAACAGAACAGAACAGAACAGAACAGAATAGAATAGAATAGGGAAGGGAAGGGAATAGAAAATAGAGAATAGAATAGAATATAGAACCGAACCGAATATGGAATGGAATGGAAGGGAAGGGAAGGGAAGGGAAGGGAAGGGAAGGGAAGAGAAGAGAAGAGAAGAGAAGAGAAGAGAAGAGAAGAGAAGAGAAGAGAAGAGAAGAGAAGAGAAGAGAAGAGAAGAGAAGAGAAGAGAAGAGATGAGAAGAGAAGAGAAGAGAAGAGATGAGAAGAGAAGAGAAGAGAAGAGAAGAGAAGAGAAGAGAAGAGAAGAGAAGAGAAGAGAAGAGAAGAGAAGAGAAGAGAAGAGAAGAGAAGAGAATTCTTTATTGGCCAAGTGTGATTGGACATACAAGGAATTTGTCAAGAACAAGAACAACCAGGTTATTGATAAAACTATTCATTGCATGTGAAACACAACACACCTGAGACAGGACAAGATGGAAGGGATGGAAGCTTATCAAAGACAGACCTAATCTGGAACTAAGGAGAAATTTCCTGACAGTGAGAACAAATAATCACAATACAAAAAAAAAAAGATGTTGAGTGCAAAGAAGAGCAACTAAGATGATTAAGAGTATATAGACAAAAACATATGAAGAACAGTTGCAGGAGTTAAGTATGGCCAGTCTAGAGAAAAGAAGGGTTAGGGAGGACATAATAGCAGTCTTCCAGCCAACAAAGAGGAGGGGTTAACTTATTTCCCAAAGCACCAGAAGGCAAAACAAGAAACAATGGATGGAAACTAACCAAGGAGAGAAGCAACCTGGAACTTCCTAACAGGAAGGACAAATAACAAAATTTATGGCTGCTCCATCACTGGAGGTTTTTAAGAAAAGACTGAACAGCCACCTGTCTGAAATGGTGTAGGGTCTCCTGCTTGAGGAGGGGGGGTAGGACTAGAAGACCTCCAAGGTCCCTTCCAACTCTGTTATTCCATATTCTGCATTCTGCCTCTTTCAACATCCTTGACTTTCAAAGCATGGCTCGCCCATTACAACTAAGGACATTTCAGCCAAGTGATGCATCATGCCATTCAACGTACCCTTCTTGAAACTTATTCCAGGTTAACCCCAATTTAAATCTTGCCTGCCAGGAGTGGAGGAGGCTGTTTGTCAGTTCTGCTTTGGAAGAAGAAAGAATCCCTGGTAGCTCATTCATGTCTTCCAGGGATGATAAAATGCAGGGATGATAAAAACACTATTCGGAGAAGATAAAACAACAGCGGGATGCATGCAATCCTAGCCTTACCTTTAAAATAAAAATAAAAATAACCCAGTCCCCATTTGGGAGGATTAAAAACATGGCGCTGGGGTTTAAACACAAATTCTTCAAAGGTGATTGCTCTGTGAAAGAGAGAAGAGACAGATTGTCTCGCTGGAGACGCGATCACAGCTTGGACTTTTGAACCTCCCCATTGTACGAAAACTTTGATCCGTGAGGGAGACGATGCTTATTGCTGTTCCTGGGATCCATTTATTAAAGCGACACAGGATTGGTCCATCCAGAGGGCGGCTAGTGTCATTCTGATCTCCAAAACCGGCCAAGAAATGGTGCGATTTGGGACAACGGGCTGGGTTGATTTGAGAGCAATGCCTTAGCGCCTTTCAACACTGTTGCAACAAATGTTATCTGCAGTGAAATAAAATAAGATTGGACAAGAAACGAAGGCAGAGTGAAGATGTGCAGTTCTGCAAGGATGGGTTGTTTTTTTTGTTTTTTTGTTAAAAACAAATTCCATACTTAGGACTAGAACATATGAAGAACAGTTGCGGGATTGGGATATGTCTAGTTTGATGAAAAGAAGGACTGGGGTTGATATGATAGCAGGCTTCCAAAATCTCAAGGGCTGCCCCAAAGAAGAGGGAGTCAAGCTATTCTCCAAAGCATCTGAAGGCAGGACAAGAAGCAACAGATGGAAACTAATCAAGGAGAGAAGCAACCTGGAATTAAAGAGTGTTAGAACAATTAACCAGTGGAACAACTTGCCTCCAGAAGTTGTTAATGCTCCAACACTGGAAGTTTTTAAGAAGAGATTGGATAGCCATTTGTCTAAAATGCTGTATGGTTTCCTGCCTAACCACAAGAGGTTAGACTTTACTAGAAGACCTCCAAGGGTCCCTTCCAACTTGGCTATTCCATTCTATTCTATCTATTTTCCAAAGCACCAGAAAGCAGGACAAGAAGCAACAGATGGAAGCTAATCAAGGAGAGAAGCGACCTAGAACTAAGGAGAAATTTCCTGACAGTGAGAACAATTAATCAGTAGAACAGATCTCAACCCTTCTCTCTTCTGATGTTATGAAAAGGAGGACTAGGCATGACCTGATAGCCCCATATCTGAGAGGCTCCTACAAAGAAGAAGGGGTCAACCTATTCTCCAAAGCACCAAAAGGCAGGACAAGAAACAAGGGATGGAAACTAACCAAGGAGAGAAGCAACTTGGAATTGAAGAGAAATTTCCTAACAGTGAAAGCAATTAACCACTGGAACACTTTGCCTTCAGAAGTTGTGAATGCTCCATCACTGGAAGTTTTTAAGAAAAGACTGGACAGCCACTTGTCTGAAATGGTATAGGGTCTCCTGCTTGGACTAGAACAGGGGTCGCCAACCTTTTGGACCTCAGGGACCACCAAACTCATAATTTTAAATCTCAGGGACCACTAACCGGTTCTGTGGGCATGGCCTAATTTGTGGGTGTGGCTTGGTGGTCATATGACTGGCTGGGCATGGCTTGTATGTAAATATTATAAATATTTATATAAATATTGAATTTTTTTTATTAAAGAGCAACTTCAGGCAAAGCAGGCAGACAGATTGAGCTGCTCACAGACTCATTCAGTGATCTATCTCTCTGCCATCGGCTAGCTCAGTCTGTCACACAAAATTTGCTTGCCATGAGTCTGCACTGAATAATAGAACCTTCAATCCTAAGGGAGGTTTGGCTGTGCTTAAAAGCAGAGCCGAAGATTTAAAGACTAGCTAGAAAGCAAGAAATCCAACCATTTCCTGCTTCCTAGCTAATCTAAATCTTCCAGCACAGCAGAACAGCTGATGGTCAGAAAAAGGAAAAATAGCAATTTAGCAGGCAAGTTTGCCGGGTAAGGAGTGAGTGGGCAGGGAGGGTTTTTGCGGGCTATGTGGGCGGCGCAGCCTTGTATTTCTGCGCAGCCTGGATTAATTGCTTTGTGGGATGCTCTGGGGGTGAGATTTCTCTGTGGCCCACCAAAATTTTATCATGGCCCACCAGTGGACCGCGGCCACCGGTTGGCAACCGCTAGACTAGAAGATCTCCAAGGTCCCTTCCAGCTCTATTCTGAATTTGAATTTGACTACAGCATGCTGCTTTAACTATCAGGAACATCTGTGCAAGGCTCACCATGTTGATGAGGTTAAGGAACTGTTAAAATGGTGTACACATTTATACCATTTGTAGAAGTGTACTTTGCTGCGGTGGTGGATAGAGAATTATTTCCTTGCCATCAAATGCATAAGGAACAAATTCTACAGGCGAAATAGCACTTTCAGCTGGATCCCTTATGAGTAGAGATGTCTTTGGATAGCTGATGTTAAAGTCTATATATGGAAAAGGGATTGATGTCCAATTTTTGTTCGGAGCAGAAGAAAATGTCAGTAACCCATTGAGGACTACAATACAATTTGATGATGGAACTGAAGTTGGATGATTTAAATTAAGAGGTATGTTGCATTTCTGCCTTAGTAATGAAGAGCCTTGAGTGTGCGTGCAAATGTCTTGTCGTTTTGCACAATCGTCAGGATGGCCTGAGAGAGTGGACAAACTGACCCAAAGTCCTCCCTGGAACTTCCACCCTTGAGAGAAAATTAAAACCTGGGTCTCCAAACCTTTATAAGTCTCCATTTTAGCATCCATTGGCTAGCCCCTTTCCTTCTGCTAACACCTGCCTTGTTGAAGGAGATACTTTACAGCTCTAATCTATATAAAAGTGAAATGTCACTCATGCATCATCACAAAATCTCCAGTACCGTAAAGCCTACAAACTTGAAATCTGGCACATATGTTCCACTTGGCTTCTAGGTGCTAAGAAAGGATTTTTCAAAATGACCATCAGAGCATTAGTATTTCTTGTATTATTATTATTAACACGCTCTGATGCTAAGGAGCTCTACTCCCCCTTCCCACCTGAAGAAAAGAAATCTATTCCAAATGCAAAACACAAGCAGAGGAGTTTCAGTTTCACAGCACCAAGCAGCTTTAGTCCAAAACAGTTGAGCTAAGCCACGCCCAGGCTCCTTGCTGTCTCCTTGCTCACACAGCAAATACTGTTTCAGTTTCCAAACATCTCTCTCACACACTGACAGGACTCTAGCCAGATGAATACCGATGGATGCTGGCAGGCAGAGGCAGAGTTTTTCTTTCCTTATTTTCCTCTCCAAAAACTAAGCCCGACCACATAGTTTTGTAGAGAAGCACGGGTATCCAGCTAGTCATACACGTTTCCTTGAGAGCCAGACTTTCAAATTCCACAGAGACTTCATCTGAAGATTGACAGCGCAGATCAGGAAGGATATCTTCGGAATGCAATATTTTCATCCTAAATTTGTTTCCTTGTATTGTTGCTCCATTTCTCCTAATCTCATTCTGATTCCCTTAAAAAGAAGTGGCATTTACCATCAAAACATAAGACCCTGAATGTGGAGAAGCAGTGATTTGGCTGGGCCTTTGACAGCTAATCTCTTCTTTGTCCTGTACAGTTGTCTTCTAAATTTGAACATTAAAGGTGATTAGATACCGAAGGGACTGTGCTGGTGTCATTTGTTAATGCTACGAGAGCTTGGGTTGGTCCCGCTGGCAGTGGGGCAGGCCTTATACATCCCCTTCCCTCGCAAGGCCTGCACAATCTCCAGATAACGTGACCCCACCAGTGTCTGCTTCTTCAGGGATGGGAAGGGGCTGGAGATGGGGGTTAAGTTAAAGATGGGTTGCTGCCCTCAGGTTGAGAAAGGAAACAGGGTGTCAGCCGCATCAAAAATAGATACGGTTGTGCAGATATATGGGGGGAAGAGGTGGGTGATGTGGGGGGCTATTAATTATCCAGATTGCCTTTAAATGTCACAGCAAATCCTCCGTTCCTTTTCGAAGCTTAAATCACCAGGAGAGGCAAGATTACACCAAAGAGGGAGGGAGGGAGGGAGGAAGGAAGGAAAGAGGGAGGGAAGGAAGGAAGGAGGGAAGGAAGGTTCCTTTTTCTTCATTACTGCCACAGAAGATAATTTCACAATTGGCTTTGAATGGAAAAGGAAGGAAGGGAGGAAAGAAAGAAGGAAGGAAGGAAGGAAGGAGGGAAGGAAGGAAGGAAGGAAGGAAGGAAGGAAGGAAGGAAGGAAGGAAGGAAGGAAGGAAGGAAGGAAGGAAGGAAGGGTCCTCTTTCTTCATTACTGCCACAGAAGATTATCTCACAATTGGCCTTGAATGGAAAGAAGGAAGGAAGGAAGGAAAAAACCAAGAAAGAAAGAAAGAAAGGAAGGAAGGAAGACCCTTCCTGATCATTCTCTAACCAGCTCAGTTTGACTTCCTGAATCAAATAAATTATTCTAATAAACAGAATTAACTGAAGTAAAATCAATAATGTGTTACATCTTAAAAGATTTGCATAACTTTATTTTCCTTCCTCCCTCCCTCGTCCCTCTTTCTTTCTTTCTTTCTTTCTTTCTTTCTTTCTTTCTTTCTTTCTTTCTTTCTTTCTTTCTTTCTTTCTTTCTTTCTTTCTTTCTTTCTTTCTTTCTTTCTTTCTTTCTTTCTTTCTTTCTTTCTTCCTTCCTTCCTTCCTTCCTTCCTTCTTTCTTTCTTTCCCATTCAAGACCAATTGTAAGATAATCTTCCCTGGCAGTAATGAAAAAAAAATGGATCCATACCCATACAGCATCTGTGTTTCTCCTTAGGAACAGGATCGTAGTTAAATAATGTATTATTCCAGCATATTTTCAGGGGGTGCGGGCTAGGAAAGTGTCTTATTAAACATTGAGAGAATCTGCCAGTGCAGAAGACATGGAAATGGTGGCAAGCTCAGTTGCAGAAGTCACAAAGATAGTAGAAATCTTTACTTTCACCTCAAACCTCCTACTGTTTGCAATCTTTGACTATTTTTAGAAAGCTGCACCCTTTGGAGGATGCGATGATTAGGAAATTATCCACAGGTTAATTTTCAGGGGGCCCTTTGTGTAAACTGGCAGACTGTGGGGTTTAAGCTTAGGTAGATTGATATATTGTACAGGTAGATCTCGACGTACAACCACAACCGAGGCTAACATTTCTGTGGTTAGGTGAGATGTTTGTTAAGTGAATCTTGGCCCATTTTGTGACCTTTCTCGCCTCAGTTTGTTATAGTGGGTCACTGCAATTGATAAGTTAGTAACAAGGTTGTTAAGTGAATCTGGCTTCCGCATTGCCTCTGCTCATCAGAAGGTCACCGAAGGTGGTCATACAACCTTCGGACACAACCGTCATAAATATAAACCAGTTGCCAATCATCGGAATGGAATGGAAAA
Source organism: Bungarus multicinctus (assembly GCA_023653725.1). Lineage (NCBI taxonomy): Eukaryota > Metazoa > Chordata > Lepidosauria > Squamata > Elapidae > Bungarus > Bungarus multicinctus. The sequence continues at coordinate 181,614,171 of CM042836.1, forward strand.
GCAGAATAGAATAGAATAGAATAGAATAGAATAGAATAGAATAGAATAGAATAGAATAGAATAGAATAGAATAGAATAGAATAGAATAGAAAATATGGAATGGGATGGGATGGGAAGGGTTGGGTTGGGTTTGGGATAGAATAGAATAGAATAAAGAATAGCTTTATTGGCCAAGGGTGATTGGATCCAAAAGGAATTTGTCTCCGATGCATAAGCTCTAAGTGTACTGTACATACAGACAACAAAGTAACATAATCATCACATACCAATAGGAGAAGGTAGTAGAAAGGATGAGAAGGATAATAGTAACACAGTAAATATCCAGTTTGGATGGAAACTGATCAATGGGAGATCCAACATGGAACTAAGGAGGAATTTCCTGACAGTGACAAGCATAATCAATGGAACAGAAGTTCCCTGCTGGAATTGTGGGTTAGACTGACAACCATTTTGTCTGGAATGGTACAAGGTCTCCTGCCTTAAGCAGGGGGTTGGACTAGAAGACCTCCAAGGGCCTTTCCCGGCCTATGTTCTATGAATCCTCCTGCAATCGAGCAAGCCACCTCTCTCCCAACTGGTGGCCACCAGGGAAGTGAGGACTGTTCGAAATTAGTTATATTCCCACCACCTTCCCAATATTTCTCTTTTAGTTCATATCTTCCACAGAATAATATCCAGATGCCAGGATTGCGATCGGGCAATGATTCCCATCTCATGTGTCAAGCAAAATCCTTGGACTGACAAATTCATGGCTCGCCATCCTTGCGAATCGATTCTGCTTAAATAAATACCTTCGGTGGCCCTTGCTGACATCACCATAAACCACCAGAGTGAAGGCTGAGGAGTTTATATTTGTATCAGGGTCCCAAGCTTTCATGATAGCTAAGTTGGCGGCGTTCCATCCGTTGTACATTGTGAGTTGAAGAACCCAGATTTTGATAGAGAGAGAGAGAGAGATGCCAGCAAGGCCGGGTGGTAGGCGAACAAAGGGCTTTGAAATAGAAACTGGATGAACTCATGGAGCGTTGCCCAAGGTGAGTGTGAAGCTACAGACTTCTGTTCTTGGAGAAAGAGCCTTCTCAAAGTCTTTGGAACTTCAGGACTCTTCATACAACAGTTTTCAGATGAAACATGTTTTACAGAGATTTTTTCCAACAAAATTCAAAGATGGATGGGAATAGCTGGGCATTTAACTATTTGTGTTCTTCTCAGTGGCCCATGACTGGAGATCTTCCTGTTGGAGATCTTCCTCCTCTTCCTCTTCCTCCCCCTCTTCCTCCTCCTCTCCCCCTCTTCTCTTCCTCCTCCTCCTCTTCTTCTTCCTCCTCCTCCTCTCCTTCTTCCTCTCCCTCTCCTCCTTCTCTTCCTCTTCTTCTTCCTCTTCCTTTTCTTCTTCCTTCTCCTCTTCCTCCTCCCCCTCTCCTTCTCCTTCTTCCTCTTCCTCTCCTCCTTCTCTTCCTCTTCTTCTTCTTCCTCTTCCTTTTCTTCTTCCTTCTCCTCTTCCTCCTCCCCCTCTCCTCTCCTTCTCCTTCTTCCTCTTCCTCTCCTCCTCCTCTTCCTCCTCCTCCTCCTCCTCGATGCCCTGCTCTTTAATGGAAGGGAGTTCTACAGCATGTTCAAAAGGGGGAATTTTTTTGGAGGGGAGGAGGGGAGGGAAAGAACCCCTCTCATGCCAGTGATGAGAACCACACGGGAATCCCTCTGCAGCAAGTGAGCCTCCACCCCTCTCTTCTCACCCCCTCCCCTCTCCCCCCCCTCCCGGCAGTTGGCATCTTCCTCATAATCATTCATTCTTTCTATAAACAGATTTCTCCCATAATGGTTCTCATTTTCTTTGAAGTGTCCCCTCCGTTCTGTTTCTCTCTCTCTCCATTCATGTGTTCAAAATTTCTTGAAGTCAGAAGGTGGGGGGGGGGGGGGGGAGGAAGAGGGAGATGGAAACATCTAAAGAGCTTGAAGGTTGGGACCTGGAGGAGGGGGAGTGGAAACACTCTTGAAATTCTCGATTAATCAGAGCGTTTATTCCCTTTCGCAGCCAAGCCGTGATGGTGAACCATTGTTAACTTCTCCAGCCCATAATTCTCCCCGTGGTTCAACAAGAGGAGAGAGAGAGACACACGGTTCCACTTCGGTCAAAAACTGCCATCCAAATCACATTTCCTCAAAGCAATTCTCTTTTTTTAAATAAAAAAACCCACTTATTCCACTAAAAGAGAATCGTGGTAGCTCACGGTTGGACTGTGGGGTCCTTGGTGCTCTCTGAGCTGGATGGCCTTCTTGCAGAAGTTTCGTGTCCAACTAGGTAACATCATCAGTGCTAGTGATAGTCTGGGTAAAAGAATGTCTGCAAGAAAATCACTAAGCTCAGAGAGCACCAGGGACCCTACTATCCTCCTCCTCCTCTATAGAAGGCCCACTGCCTTCTATCCCTGAAGATATTACCTAGTTGGGTAATGAAATGTCTGCAAGAAAATTACCAAGCTCAGAGAGAACCAAAGGGCCTACTGCCCCCTTCTTCTTCTTCTTCTTCTTCTTCTTCTTCTTCTTCTTCTTCTTCTTCTTCTTCTTCTTCTTCTTCTTCTTCTTCTTCTTCTTCTTCTTCTTCTTCTTCTTCTTCTTCTTCTTCTTCTTCTTCTTCTTCTTCTTCTTCTTCTTCTTCTTCTTCTTCTTCTTCTTCTTCTTCTTCTCCTCCTCCTCCTCCTCCTCCTCCCCCCTCCTCCTCCTTCCTTCCTTCTCCTCCTCCTCCTCCTCTTCCTCTCCACAAGCCCCATTGCTTTCTACCACTGAAGATGTTACCTAGTTGGATAATGAAACATCTGCCAGAAAAACCACCAAGCTCAGAGAGCACCAGGGACCCTTCATCCCTGACTCCTTGAGCTTGTCACCCTATGGTTGGCATCCCCATAGCTTGCCGATTAAGCTGTTCTTCACTGGGTTCTGACATGCTGCTAATCTACACATCATGGCTTAGCAATGTCATGACACACACACACCAATGCATAGATTTTAGGGTACAGTTTGGGACTTTTTTCATTTGCCAACACAATTACCTTCCTTCTGGATAATTTGGGGAAGCCTATCCCTCCAGGCAGAATGTCTCACCTGATGTCCACCAACCCCTGGCTGCCAAAAGGACTACAGCTTTTAATTCATGAGTACCACTGGAGCTTGATCAACAGATGTGTCTTTGGGTATGGTTTGGAACCAATGTGTAACTGATGTTGAACACTGCTGTTAACCGAAAAGTTGGTGGTCCTTCTAATATCTCAGGGGCTGCCCCGAAGAAGAGGGGGGTCAACCTATTCTCCAAAGCACCAGAAGGCAAGACAAGAAGCAGTGGATAGGAAACTAATCAAGGAGAGAAGCAACTTAGAAGCAAGGGGGAAAAATTCCTGAAAGGGAGAACAATTAATCAGGAAAGAAGTTTCTCCAGAAGTTGTGGAGGTTTTAAAGAAATTAGACTGCCATTTGTTGGGAATGGTATAGGGTCTCGTGCTTGAGGTTGGACTAGAAGACCTTGAAGGCCCCTTCCAAGTCTGTTCTTCTGTTATTATTCGGATGTAGAGGTCACAGTCAGTGACCTTGAAGGACAGGAAGAAGAATTGCTACTAAGGCGACAATCAGATAAACGTGACTTGTGCCTGATCCAAGAAACTAATTTAAGAAAACTTCTCAGACAAGCCCCTCCCTGGTTCACCTAAAGTGAGGGAGGAGGGAAGCACTTCAGACTTGCAAGATTCTGTTTCAATAAGAGTGATATTAGGGTGAGGGCACTGGTTCCTTAGCCTGGCCTACATTATTATTTTCAGTTCTTATTATAGATTTAGTCTTCAATTCGATTCACAGTCTGGGACTGGAAAAAACTTAAACAGTTCAAATCCTAACCAAGGACCTGAGAGCTGTTAAGGTAGCATCTGAGCATACAAACAATTCCAAGTAGGGTGTTGTTGTTTTTTTGCAAAGTCAGGATATTCAGGTCTAATAAGTTCGAAATGTCCATGTATCTAGGCAGCCCTTTTGAATATTGCTCCAAGGGTTATTATTATATTATTATGGGTACATCCATTGATTTATTCCTCCATAATTGCTCAACTTCAGTTTGCAAATCACAATATTTTGTTTTTTTCTAGCAGCTTCTCTTCAGTTCGTGCATCGCCTCGTATTGCAATGCCAGTGAACCAGACTTTTTCTTCTTCTCCACAATAGCGATTCAATTATTATTACGTTATTATTATTTATTTGCAGTATGTCCTACCTTTATTAATTTTTTTATAAACAACTCAAGGCAGCAAACATACCTAATGCCCCTTCTTCTTCCTATTTTTCACACAACAACCCTGTGAGGGGAGTTGGGCAGAGAGAGGAACTGACCCAAGGTCACCCAGATGGCTAAAGCAGGACTAGAACTCACAGTCACCTGGTGATTGACCCAAAGTCACATAGCCAGCTTTCATGTCTATAATGGAACTAGGATTCACAGTCTCCTGGCTATTGGCCCAAAGACACCCATCTGGCTTTCATGCCTAAGGCAGGACTAGAATTCACAGTCATCTGGTGAGTGGCCCAAAGTCACCCGACTAGTTTTGATGCCTATAGTGGAATTAGAATTCACCGTCTCCTGGCAATTAGTCCAAAGTCCCCCATTTGGCTTTCATACCTAAGGCAGAACTAGAATTCACCATCTCCTGGTGATTGGCCCAAAGATACCCAGCCTGCTTTCATGCCTATAGTGGCACTAGAATTCACCATCTCCTGGCGATTGGCCCAATGTCACCCAGCTGCCTTTCACACCTAAGGGGGGACTACAACTCACAATTTCCTGGGTTCCTTAACCACTACACAATCTGACTCTATATTATAGGCCTAACATCTGCTTTCCTGTAACATTAGATTTGTATTCCCATTGAATATGCAGCACATGGAAGCCATTACTACTGCTAAATTATCACAATCCCTTGGCCGAATGAAGACTGAAGACACAGTCCAGTTCTCATCAAATCAACCAAAATGGCAAAGTCTATTTTCTGGGCTGGTGGGAACTTTCCTGTAGCCCCCAGCTGGGAGCAAACCAAGGAGAGATTTGAAGGTGTGAAATGGCTTAGAGAATGGTCTGGAAGAGAAAAGGAGCTTCCATCAGATGCATCTGGATGGGGGAAACGACAGAATTGGAACAAGCCAACAATGTGTTTTGTATTCGGTTGATGAAAGATGGTGAACCTCCCTTTTCAGGGGATAAAAGGGGGTGGACTGGGCTCCCCCCATCACACCCTTCAGGAACTCATCTCCTTTTAGATACATTTAGTAGATATGTTGAGAATGAGGGAAACATGTGGCGTGTGCATTGCATTATCTAAATTTATCACTGTCGCCATCACTTCATTTCGATCACTGATAAATGGAAAGAAGGAAATGAAGGAGGAAGACTTTAGTCAATTGGAAGTGAATTTCAACAACACTCCCAGATTGCCCCACCCAAAATGTTGGGGTTTTCTTCCCTTTGGGGTACAATCTTGGGCATCCTATCCACTGTCTAACCTGATTAGATCTATCTATCTCTCCTCTCTTTCTCTCTCTCTCTCTCTCTCCTATCTATCTATCTATCTATCTATCTATCTATCTATCTATCTATCTATCTATCTATCTATCTATATCTATCTATCTATCTATCTATCTATCTATCTTCTACCTACCTACCTACCTATCTTTCTATCTATCACTCCTACATCTCTATCTATCTATCTATCTATCTATCTATCTATCTATCTATCTATCTATCTATCTATCTATCTATCTATCTATCTATCTATCTATCTCCTATATCTCTATCTATATCCACCCACCCACCCACCCATCCATCCATCCATCCATCCATCCATCCATCCATCCATCCATCCATCCAACTAACTCTCCTATATCTCTATCTATCTCTCCTATCTATCTATCTATCTATCTATCTATCTATCTATCTATCTATCTATCTATCTATCTATCTATCTACCTCTCCTAGCTAGCTAACTATCCAGATAGAGGGGTGGGGTTGAAGAGGAAAGGAAAGGAAAAGGTGAATGGAAAAAAGGAAAAGGAAAGAGGGGAAGAAAGAAAGAAAAGAAAAAAGAAAGAAAGAGGAAAGGAATGGAAAGAGGAGAGGATGGGATGGGAGGAGGGGGAGGGAATGGAAGGAGAGAGAGATGGGAATAGAAGGGAGGGAAGGAGAGAGGAAGGAAGGAGAGAAGAGGGAAGAGAAGGGAAGGGAGAAAGGTAAGGACACCAAAGTGGCTTTCACTGCCCAGAGATGGCATCTATCTTGGCAAAGAACCTTTGCCTGGGTCTGAAATAGAATGCAAAAACTGGGTGATTTGGAAAATTCTGCATTTGCAGAGTGAACCAATTATTTTAACCACCCTGGGCTTTAATCCTTTTGCCTTCCATCACTTCTCACAACCGTGGGTAACTTTCCCGTTGGATTTTCTGGTGATTCAGATACATGATTCCACCAAGCCTAAATTAGCTTAAAACAATGCAAGAAAAGATATGTTTTTTTTTCCTTAGAGAAGGCTTCAAAGGAGCATGTTAAAGACGGCCATTGACTGTCTGTGGATGTGGAAATCCACATAGGATTTTTCTCTCTGAATTCAAGCGGGGGTGGGAATTACAGTCCCTAGAAGTAATGCCCACCCCTTAAATAAGCAGGATAATCAGGCATCCTTCATTTAGACACCCTGTCGGGATTGTAAATCTCATTTTTTTAACTGGGGACATAAAACCTAATGTTTGTCTTTTTCTTTCTTTCTTCCTCTCTCTCTCTCTCTTTCTCTCTCTTTCTTCCTTTCTTTTTTCCTTTCTTTTCCTCTTTCTTTTCCTTTCTTTTTCTTTCTTTTTCTTTCTTTTCCTTTTTCTTCCTTTTTTCCTTCCTGTTTTCCCCCCCCCTCTCTTTCCTCCATGAGTTTTTTTTTGCTAACTCTCCAATTTTTTGTTTCTATTTTTTGAAAGATGGAGCGACACTCTGGGATCTCTCGAAGGTGGGCTCACCTTGCTAGCCCAGAAAAATTGTTGAGCTCCGTTCTAAAGAAGCGTGCAAGAGGGGCCAGACTTCTCTATAGTCGAGTTCAGTCTCCTGGGATTTTTAAATTGGAATTTTCCCACCATGTTTTCTTTTTTCTTAAAGGGAGCCTCGTAAGCCGCGCGCGACCGAGGAAGGAACCTCGAAAACTCTTTAAAACAAAAAACAAAAACCGGGTTTAGGCTTTTAAAATCCTGCTCGCCGTTTCTTGCTTGGAATCAAACCGGTGTCCGCAATACGGTGGACATCCTTTAATTGTGGTCAATGCCCCACCCTCGTGTCTTAAATTCAAATTATTAATTCAAAAGGAAGCGGGGAGTCGCGGCGGGGGAGGGCAGTGTTGGGATGCAGCAATCGAAGCACGCCTGATATATAGTGGTTTTTTTTTTTTAATGGCTGATAGAGGCGACTAAAATTATCTTAGAGGTCTGTAACTCCTCTTTTCTTCTTTCACAGCGATGTCATAGGGGGGAACGGGGTGGGGAAGGAAGTGGGCGAGGGGTTTTGCAAATCCCGGCAAAGTCTTTCCGTTAAACGTTGCACCAAAAACTTTAGCTTTCTGTGCAAATGTAGGTTATTTTTATGCGCCAACTGATAAGGTGGAAGATATATACTAAAGAGCGTTTTAGTTGAGTGGGGGCGAGAGGGCGGGGGCGGGATAATCCCATGGCACTTGGTAACCGATTCCTTGGTTTCATTTTATTTTCCAGACCCGCGCCCACAAACACACAAAGATGTACGCACCCTCTGTTAATTCAGCTGTGTAAAATACAAAAGCAAACTTTGGCGTTCTTTTTTCCTTTCCAAGCGAAGCGAGGGAATTGCAATACTGAGGATTTTCTGATCGAAAAAAAAGAGAGAGACCCTGGGAAGAAAGGGGTGAGGGGCTGTTGACTCGAATAAGTTTTAAATCTTACCAGTTCCTTTAGTTTGAATGTGGCCCCCAATGTCTGCGAGGGCTCTGCGCCTCCGAGTTTATTCTTCGTTGTTTAGATGCCTTAATATTCTTCAACAGGTTAAAAATGCGACAGACTGGGCCACATTCGGTTTTTAAGGCTGACCCGCCTTTAAATTCGATCCTGTTTTTTTTTTTAAAAAAACAAGCTTGTTCAGTCCCTTTTATTTCTATAAGAGTGGTTTAACCAGGATCAAACAGGGTTTTGCAGTTCGTGGAACATAGTTCGTGAGCTCTCGCAATAGCAATAGAGCTTAGACTTATAGACCGCTTCGCAGTGCTTTGCAGCCAGCGGTTTACAGAGCCAGCATATCGCCCCCAAATAATTGTTTTTGTTTTTATTTTGTTTATGGACACAGCTTCTGGGTCTGATGGATGCAGGTTTGGTCTGTGTCTGAATTCAGCCACACTTAACTTAGGAGTCAGTCCTATTGAATTCAATGGGGGTTATGCCTTCTCAGTAGGTGGAGGTGCATCAAGCCAGGCTCTGCCAATTGGCAGAGGACTCTAAGGGGGCCAATCTGCATGAAGATCTAAGAGTGGTATGCAACCCTGAGGGAGGTTAGTGGCTTGAGGGGGCTCCCTTCACTTTCTTAAACTTTTTAAAAACTTTTAAAAACTTTGGAACTTGTTTCTACTTCTGTTTTCTACTTTGTTTTTAACCTATTATATGGCTGTATGGTTTTTATTGTAAACGGCTTACAATCGCCTGGGTAAGAATGGACTGTGTATACATTTGATAAATGAAATATCAATATATAAGGATTCTTCTTTGACTCTCCCTGATATGAGAGTAAATCCATTTGTTGACCTGTTTTACAGTGCCCTGGTGGATGTCACTGGGCAAAACCACAGTCTGTTTTAAACTAAATTATCAGTATATAAACCAGTGTAATAAGTATGTAAAACTTACTACTTGCTACAAGTAACATTTTTAAAAAAAATTACCATTATGATTTCAGTCAGAAACTTAATTGTATAAGTCAACATAGTTGGTAGTATGTAAAACTTACTACAAGTGAAACCAAATAACCATTATGATTTTACTCTGACACCATAACATAGTTTGCAAATCTCCCATTGAGTTCAGCGGAGCTTAGCTGTATAGCTACATTCAGAGATAAGATTCAGCCTGATCAGATTTTGCATTGTTCCACATCAATACATTTCTTTCTTTCTTTCTTTCTTTCTTTCTTTCTTTCTTTCTTTCTTTCTTTCTTTCTTTCTTTCTTTCTTTCTTTCTTTCTTTCTTTCTTTCTCTCCCCCCTCCCTCTCTCTCTTTCCCTCTTTCTCTCAGTCAGGGAAGGTGTTTAAAAAATTTTGCTCTCCTGCAAAACATAGATTAATAATAATAAAAAAGGTTAATTCAATCATCAATCAACTTATGTGTTTTGCTCAAAATAATGTTCCTATTACTTTTCCTGTTAATCTAATATCACCCTCAAGGGAAAAATTGTCAATGAAAATTTCTGGTCTCCCAGCCAGAATATTCAACTCCATTCCTGTTTTAATGAAGGTTTTAATTTCCCTGGAAAGAAAAAAGGAAGGAAGGAACACAAAGAGAGGAAAGGAGAAAAAGATGGGGGGAGGGAGGAAATTGGGCGAGAATTTTTCATACCCTAATTCAGAACTTTATAAATTATAAAGCCTCTCATTTGCTTCATCCTTGATCTGCCTAGAATTCAGGGCCAAGAGAAACAAGAACTGCTAGGAAGATCTATGAAAATTTAACTTTCTTTTCTTTGTATGCAAAAGAATTAAAAAATTGCTTCTGCTCTCCGCTGGCCCTCCAAATAAAGCATAGACAGCAGATTACTGTTTCAAACAGATCCAAGTTTCCCATCGCTGGGGAAAGGAGCATTATATTATTATGCATTTGCTCGGCTTCCTTCAACCACAGATTATTAGGGAGGGGGCAGAAAGAGCTCTCCCTTTTCCATTCAATAGGAATACTTCCTCCCGCTGCCCCGAGTTTTTTGCTTGAAGGCAAAAGATGCCAGCCATCAATCTTCCTCATTTATGTATGTGTTTAGAAATAGGTTTACTACCATCCTAAGAAAGCGGGGAGGTTTCGAAGCTAGGATGCAAAATTAATCAAGTAATGGATTGCAGTCAAAGTAAAAATAAAATTAGTGGTCCCAATGACCTCTGAAGTCGCAGAGAACAATCTTAATAAAAGAACCAGATGTTGCTGGTTAATTTGATCGATAAACTACCTATCTACAATTTGTAGCTTTTTGCCTGGAAGGTGACTATCCAAGGAAGGAAGGAAGGAAGGAAGGAAGGAAGGAAGGAAGGAAGGAAAGAGAGGGAAGAAGGAAGGAGAGGGAGGGAAGGAGGAAGGAAGGAATAGAGGGAAGGAGGAGAGGGAGGGGATAGGGAAGAATAGATAACGAAGGACAGACACACTATTGATTGATTAGTCTGATGACTCTATTTATCTCCCTACCTACCGCAGCTTTTACAAC
>CM042836.1:181625153-181897809 GCA_023653725.1 Bungarus multicinctus
TGAGATTGGGCACACAAGGAATTTGTCTTGGTGCAAATGCTCTCAGTGTACATAAAAGAAAAGATACATTCATCAACTAAGTACACATACCTAGTTCCCTCAACCATTCATCCTAAGGTTTAGTTTTCAGAGCCCTTATCATCCTTGATGCTTTTCTATGCATTCTTTCCAGGGTCTCAACATGAAGGGACTTAGCTGTGTTTTTGAGAAGTACTTGAGGGGAGGGGCAAGGAGTAAACAAGAATCCAGATTTTGAATTACAAATATTTATTCGTATACTGGATTGGACCTCAGCACTGACCTGTGTTTACACACCTCTGCAGCCAAGATCTTGGAGAATTCAGGAAGCAAGAGGAACGCCTAGTCATTTCAAATCTTCTTCTCAAAAAGGCAGTTCTTCCTTCAGCGAGGACAGGCTGCTCTTTCTAAAAGCTGGCAGGACAATTTGGGGTTATGGGCATTTTTTAAAAATTTCACCCAGCCTTTGGATGGAGAAAGATTAATGGGCAGTAATAGGGTGTGTAGTTGTGTGCATGTGAGGGAATCTAAGGAAAATAAGAAGAATCAACCAAGAGCCAGAATCAAGTATTTCTTTATTCCGTATACATAGACGCACATAGAGAAATTGCTGGGATTTGGGAACATGATTTTAAAAAGTGGGCACTCAGAGAATTCCCATCCACCATATTTTATTGTGGAGCAAAGTAAGGTTTTTAAAAAGGATTTTTAAAAAATACTTTGTGGAGGGAAGGGAAACGTAAGAAAGAGAGGGAAAGGAAGGAAGGGAGACAGGAAGGAAGGAAAAAAGGAAGAAGGAAAGAAGAGAGAAAAAAAGAGTGGGAAAAAGAAAGAGGAAAGGAAAGCGAGGAGGAGGGAAGGAAGGAAGACAGGAAGACAAGAAGGAGGAAAGGAGCAAAGAGGGAAAGAAGAAAAGAAGAGAAAGAGAAAGAGAGGAAGAAAGAGAGATGAAAGGAAAGGAAAGCAAGGGGGAGGGAAGGAAGGAAGGAAAGAAAAAGAAAGAACCTTTGTTTTCTAGAATCCAGAATCTTCAAAGCAACCATCGACATCAAACAGCTGGTGAAATTTGGAGAAAGAGTAAAGCAAGGGTACAAATTCTCAGCTGCTTATCTGCTTGAACCCAGCAAGAGCCCCATTATTTAATAATGAGCATCTAGAACTCGTTTCTAATAAACAAGCTTGTAAACAAAGAAAGCCCACACAAACTTCCCTGCAAAAAAATTCACACAAAGACACACACACACACACACACATACACACGCACACACGCACTTGAACGGGCCTCTCTGTACACCAACTCTCCCTGGATTTGAATAGGATATATATTACTGAGAAGGAAGTCTAACCAGTGGACAATTTCACCACCTCTTGAAATTATGTCCCTCTTGACTTCATTGAGATGGTTTCTGAATTTGATTTTAACTAAATGTATTTTGGATGCATGCTCCTGGAATTGAATTGGATACTTGAAAAGAAAGAGTCAAAATGCGTAGTTACTTCAAATGTTAGGGGGTGGGGAGTTTCAAAATCACCCCTTATTTTTATTTTAGGACCAAATTTTGTTTTGGCTATCCATCCCCTTATCTGAGCCCCTGATTTTAAAGGGCCTTTTTCTGCCACCCTGATATCTTGCCCCAAAGTTAATAGGACTCTAAAAATGGAAGCTTTCACTCATTTCTTTTTTTGTAAAAAATCACCCTGCTTTGAAATTCAAGAAAATTTATTTGAGCTCTAGAAAGGTGGGGCAAAATTAACTTAGATCCTATGGATTTTAATGACATTTAAATCTATTTCTGGTTATGCCTTGAGTTTAATGATACATACATACAATTTAACTTTAATGGTACCATTAAAATACACCACTTTCTTTCTCATCACCTTTTTAAAAGCAGCTTTTCTTTATTTAAATATGTTGGGGGGTGCAAATATTTCCAGAACAATTGTCCTGCAGTATAGCTAATTATTTTCCTCTTTTTTTTCCTGATTTACAGATAACTTTACATTTATCAGCTATTTTGAAGATTGAACAATTCAATTTTTTACTGCTCAAAAAGTTATTTGAACTGGAAGGATGTGGACAATAAACTAATACATCAAAGAAAATTTTAGATAGTTCTAGTTAAATTTCTTTTACATCAAAGAAACTTTGATATATGAAACACATTGAATAAACTTTTGGTTAAGTTTCAGTTAAATTTCTTTCAAAGTTTTGAAGTCAGTTGGGATCAAACTGAAAATAGGTTGGTTCAAAATTCCTTTCAATACTCAGAATTTATGTGTTGAGTAAACAATTTACCAATCTATTTATATATGGATATTTTCAAGGCAAGTGTGCGATAGTCCACACACTACTTAACTTTCCCATCAATTTCAGAAAGTCTCTTTCCAAAAAAATAAAAATAAATAAAAAAGGACAGATGATCGAATAGAAATTAAGATACTCTGGCATTATTTGCCAGTTGTTACTATCTGCCGGTTCTTCTACTCAGCCAGGAAGAACCTCATTAAAAAGAAAATAGGGTTGCAGATTATAAGTTTGTGAGACTCCTTCTTTCCCTCCTACTGCCATTTAATAGAGAGGAAGATCACTTTCCAAGTTTGTAGTTGTTTCTTACATCTCACCTGTTTAATTTTATAAATACAATTAAAACAAGACAACCTATTCCTTTTAAGATGAAGTTCAAACATCTAGAAACAGCTATTCTATTGAACTCAATCAACTGAAACCACAGCCCATGTCTTCAACCAGAATTTAATATTTTAGTGTTAGGGATCATAAAAAGAGCGTGTTATCATTCTACATGTGTGTGGCAGGAGCGCAGGATGTGATCTCCAAGGAGTTTTGTCCGTGAAACAAATTTGCAAGGTTCACACATGGGTAACTCCCGGCAGCTTACAATGATAAAAATTCACAACCTAAAAACCCATTACCCAACATTCCTGGTGGCAGTAACACAATCAAAGCAGCCACTTGGTGGGGGCCATCTCTGTTTGTGGACCCCCCAGGCCTGCTGATCAGACCACATTTTCAAGGCCTTTTGGGAAAAGGTGGAACAGGGAGGGGGGATGCAATGCTACCTTGAATTGAACACATAAAGGGGCATAAGATTGGGGCTTTACAAGACAACAGGGGGAACCTTAGCAGAAGAGGGGGATAAAAATAAAGGGGAAGGAATCAGGGTTCCCTTACACAGTGAGAATCAGACTAATAAACGCTACTGCCTGCCTGCTTGCTTGGTTGTTTATGTCCTGCCTTTATTATTTTTATAAACAATTCAAGGCAGCAGACATATCCAACATAAGTTTCTTCTCCTATTTTGCCCACAACAAAAACCCCTATGAGATGAATTGAGTTAATGTGTATATGTGAGTGTGTGTGTGTGAGAGAGAGAGAGGTGTGGGGGGGAGACAGAGAGAGAGAGAGACACGAGACAGTCAGAGACGGAGACAGAGAGACATTTTATTTTATTTTTATCGCATTAAAAAAAAAACTCAAATGGAAGACAAATTTTACACACCTTCCTCCTCCTGTATGCTCCATAACAACAATCCTGCAAGGTGGATGAGAGAGAGAGGGAGAAGGAGTGGGTGTATGACTGGCCCAACATCATCCAGCTACCTTTCATGGCTATAGCAGGATTAAAACTCACAGAGTTTTAATCCTGCTTTCTAGCCCAGTGCCATAACTGGCACTAGACTAAACTGGCTCTTTATCAGTTTTCTATTTAACAGATTTGTATGCCACCAGGCGCTCAGCCATTCTGAATTAAATTGGATCTTATTTGCAATTGTGTCCTGAAAGGAGTTGGGAAAAAACCCATTCTCTAAATGGTTTTGTTTTGTTTTCCCTTTAGGAATATTTGAGATCTATTTACTCCTCAAAATCTTTGCCTTCTGTGAGGGAAGAGGCAGGGATCCTGCATATTTTCTTTGGCATGATTATTTTCAGTCATTTGGGTTCATCTTAAGCCTCTCTTAGCTTCTTCCCCTTAGCTAAACCACTGGCCTGGCAGATTTTTTTTTTTTGCTTAAAAAAGAATTTAAAGAATGTAAGAAGAATTAAATGTAAGAAGAATTAAATTTAAAGAATATTTGATACTGGGTGTGAGAGTTGATCACAGGATAATTGTGTTGTTCACTTTTTAAATTTATTTTTAAAGGATACAGTTATTCAGAAAAAAAATTCTATACTTTCCATCTGAGCATATTTATCTGGAATGAAGCTTCATTTTTCTTGTAAAGGTATATATTTCTGTATTTCTCTCTGTGTCTCTCTCTCACACACACAAACACCCATATACATACATACATTGTCTGAAATATATATGCACAAACATTCATAGAGGCAATACACACTTACACAATACACACCTATGAGTAATACTTCTGTCCATCCATTGGGGTGAAGGACATCCATAATTAAACATTTTTTAAAAGAAACCATTCCAACTTTGTGAAGATCAGCAGAATCCTATAGATATTTTATATTAGAGAACCAGTTTGGCACCAGGTTAAAAACTGGGAGATGGGGAGTTCTAGTCCCGCCTTAGACATGAAGGCCAACTGGGTGACCTTGAGCCAGTCCTTCTCTCTCAGTCCTGGGAGGAAGAAACCAATCAGTTCTTTTGAAAAAAACCCAAAACCTTGGCATAAAAACTGCAGCTACAAATTCCGGCAGTCGCCAAGAGTAAAACACTTGACTTGAAGGCAGTAACAAAAAATAATAAATTGATTTTTTTTTTAAATGGGTATTTTACTCACACACACAATACCCCGAAACATCTTGCAATGCACTTTAAGAAATGAGTAACCTTTTAAAAACTGAGTAACCGCATCCATCATAGCTGGAAATATTTCTGGGGTTCCCCACTTCCCTAATTATTTAAAGTCCAGAGTAAACAAGTAAATGAAGATCCCCTAAACTGAGTGAGAATTCTTGCTTTGTTTGCTGGGAGATTCTGTCCAGATTGTTCTCTATTTATCTAGTGGGAGGGGGGGGCAATAAAGGCCTGGCAATGGGCATTATTCCCATGGATACCAGAATGGGACCCAAGCCTTACATATATATATATATTGGGTTAGATGCGAGGGGCTTAATTCCCAGAGGGTCTGCAAAGGGGCAAGCATTTTCCGACAAACTGCCTTCTGAGGTTGGTTGTCAGGAGGCATTTTCCCCTCACACACACACAATTCTTCCCGCTTTTAAACTGAAATACTAACACTACCTGAGCACGAGGACAGATCTGGGCATGCCCCCTCCCCCAAATTAAAAACATTGAAACCTAGGTTAAAGTAATTAAGTGTGGTAGGTTGTTCCAATTTCATGAAGCAAAGCAGCACATCTTACCTCCCCACTCCCTTTTATATATATATTCCTCCTTTCTCTCCCCGTTCTCACCTCCCAGCTCGATCCGACATCGTCCTCCTCCTCCTCCTCTTCACCTTGGATTGCTGGGCTCCAATTGCCCGATTTAGTTCTCTTTTTTGCTCCCTCCCTCCTTCCCTCCTTTCAATTTTCTTTTCTTTTCTTTTTTTCTACTTGTTTGGCCCACCGTTTCTTTAAGATGGTCTTCTCTCTGTCTCTTTCTCTCTTTCTCTGTTTCTGTCTGCTTCTCTCTGTTTCTGTCTGTCTGTCTGGTTTTCTCTCTCTCTTTCTCTCTCTCTCTGTGTACGAAGCCAGCCTTTACCTAAACGCTCCCCCCCCCTCCGCATTGCAGACCTGAGCAAAGAGAGCTGCAGGGCAGGGCAGAGCGGGGGGGGGGGGAAGCGACGTTAAAAAAGAATTTACAGATTCGGGGGGCGCCTCTCGCCTGGCTGAGCCATCCCTAGACCCCGAGGTTCAACTCCCCGGCGGGGAAGGCAGGGTCACTTTCCCCACCAAAGAAAGTGCCTCCCTTCCTTCGGGCACCGCTCGCCCCTGGCTACCTCTTCTTCCATTTCAAGCCCCCATCACCTTCCATTCGCCGCGGGGGGACGGACCCTCACCTCATCAGGCCGGCGTTGCTTTGCTGCGCGCACCGATCTGCGCCCTTCTCCCCCGTCCTCCCCCACCCCGTGGATTTGGGAAGGGTGGGGAGAAGACCACAAAACGGGTTGCGGGGGGGGGGGGCTCGGTTGCAAAAAAAAGGGGGGGAGACGCGAACCCGGTCCGGGGGCTGCCGCCCTCCGACAAAAGAGCTGCGTGGGTCGTGACGTCTCCCCGTCCGATAGGTGCAGGCGCGCGTGAGCTTGCAAAGCCAAGCCTGGAACTCGCTTCGTTTTCCTGCAGCGGGGCCGGCCCGGGTGGGGGTCGCCAGGATTTAATTTTCCCGATAGGAAGGAGTAAAGTGGCCGCCGGGCGAAGCTTCGGAGCTATTTACTGGAAGCGAGAGCCGCTGGAGAGCAGGA
The DNA here is from genome assembly GCA_023653725.1 of Bungarus multicinctus. Classification (NCBI taxonomy): domain Eukaryota; kingdom Metazoa; phylum Chordata; class Lepidosauria; order Squamata; family Elapidae; genus Bungarus; species Bungarus multicinctus. Next base: position 181,631,559 of record CM042836.1, read on the forward strand.
GGAGGAAGAGGAGGAGGAGGAGGAGGAGAAAGCGGACAGGATCCGAGCCGGCCTTGGGCATCGCTCGCAATTTCTCGGTGGGGCCTTCCGCTTCCTTCCCAAGTGGTTGGGCAGGGCCGACTGGAGAAGAAGGTGAGCCAGGAGGGGCTGAAGCGGGGTGTGGGACGTGTAAAAGTCTCTGCCCTTTGTGTTTTTGTTTTAAATAGCAAACGCGGCCAACGAGCAAATGCCTCTGGATCGGTCTGTCTTGCGGCGCAAAAGAGCTTGGATCGGGAGGGAGAGGGGAGGCGTATTATCTGGACCGGTGCGCCTTTCTGGTCCAGGTGGAGTCTTGTGTAAACTCATCGGAAGAGTGGGGAATAAGGATTTTCATGGGGTGTTTGTGTTTTCTCCCGCAACTGAATCCTGGGTTGTTTTCTCTCTACACCCCTCTCTTGAATCCTGTCTTGCGGTTGTATGGAATCCGATTTAAGGGGGGTGGGGAGGGAAAGGGAGGAACGACCCCTTTTAACAATATCGCAATACCTTTCACGTATTTAAGGAGCAACGCCCTGTGGGCCTCTGCGTGGAAATGCCGCGCATAATTTGATAAATTTGCAGGCATAGAGTGCACCGTCTAACCATAGAGTGCGTCGCGTAGTTGCGTGACGGTTGGGTGGGTGCAAACTGTAGCCTGGAAGGCTGGATCGAGCCCGGGTTTCATTTCGTGACCCCCCGGGAAAAGCAAGCTAGCAATCCCGGGCTCCCCTTCTTTTCCGCGTGATGCTGGTATGTTCCTGGCAGAATTAAATATCAATACCTCTAACGTTGGACTTTTGTTTAGAAGGAAACACGTAAGAGTTTTTTTTTTTCCACGTTTCCATTTATTTATTTATTTTGGTCTTAAGGATTATTATAACCTCTGCTGTATTTGCACTTGCTTCTACGGTGTATTTTTTTCAAGACGCAAAAAGAAAGAAAGAAAGAAAGAAAGAAAGAAAGAAAGAAAGAAAGAAAGAAAGAAAGAAAGAAAGAAAGAAAGAAAAGAAAGAAAGAAAGAAAGAAAGAAAGAAAAAGTGCTTTTTTGAGTTTTGAGGGAATTTTTTTTAAAAAAAGTATTAATTTGGCTGGGGTGGGGGAATAGGAGGAGTGAGGGGAGGAGAGAAAGAGAAAAAGAAAAGAGAGTTCTGATTTTCACTGAGGCTTGTGGAAATCTAGGCATTCACCCTAAAATGTCCTAGTTTAGGTTGCATGGATTTCCATCGGTTTGCAAATCGTTTTTTTTAAAAAAAAAAACATTTTTGGTGTCCTTTGGCTGCAACACCTTTTGCCTTTTGCAGACAGTACACAGTCAAAAAGAGGGCTGTGAAAATATCTACAGACCCCTCACATGCTGGACATAAACCGTTTCAACTCCTTCCCTCAGAACGACACTATAGAGCACTGCACAACAGAACAACTAGACACAAGGATGGTTTTTTCCCAAACGCCATCACTCTGCTAAACAAATAATTCCCTCGACACTGTCCAACTATCTAGGAAGGCAATATTCCCATCTGTTATTCTTAAATAGTTAATCATTGGTATGCAAAAATCTCGAAGTCAGTCTATTGATCAAAAAATACATATTTGTCCGCATCTATGCAGAGGTGTTGTGTACGGTTCACAAAAAGGCAAAGATCTATACCTCTTTTTCACAAAAGAAAGATTTCTGCTTGGCTGTATTCCCACAACTCCTTAAACTACATCTGCAAAAGACATAGGGCTTTGTGTTTGTTTTTAAATCCAACAGGTGAGGTTTGGTTCTTGCTCTTGTTATTATTTTCGAAGGAGGCTTAACCTTGGGTATGAATGCAACAACCCGTTAATGTCTGGGGATTAATGGTAAATTATTAGCCAAGGCAATTTGAAATTTGATGTAGGACTCTTGATTGGGTGAGAGTGGACAGAAATAAAAGGCAGAGAGGTCCCAGGCATGCAGGCGTGAGTGCTAAGAGGGACTGGATCATATGTAATGTTAAGAGAAGGCTAGCAATTTACAGGTAGTCCTTGATTTACAGCGGCTCATTGAGTGACCCTTCAAAGTTATAAAGGCCCTGGGGGGGGGAAAAATGACTTATGACCTTTTCTCAGAATTAAAACTTGCAGCATCTCCATGGTCAGGTGATCAAAATTCAGATGCTTCGTATTTATTTAGTTTTGCCATGTCCCAAGGTTACTTATCCCTTTTTGGATTCACTAAACAGTTGGGTTACTAATTTAGCAATGGCAGGGATTGGCTTAACAACGGTGGCAAGGAAGGTCGCAAAATGGGGCAAAACTCACAATGTCTCACTTAACAATGGAAATTGTTGTAAGTTGAGAACCATCTGTCTAGGAAGCTTTTGGCTTTATGCTGATCCAAGCCCAGCGGTGATCAGATGTGATTCTAACTTCTAAGGCTGCTTTTTGCTGTTGGTTTGGCAAGCTTGGTAAAAGACCAACCTCTGAGCCCCTTAAAAATCAGGGTGCTGTGCTGTACCCCCAGATTATTATTATTTTCTCCCATGCCTTCACCTCCAGGTGATTGAGGAGTAGCCTCAGCCTTTCCACAGACTCAATGCACGGGACAATGCAGTCTTCTTGACTGAACTAGTTCCAGCATTCTATATTGTAAGGAAGAGACTTATTAAAGCCCTAAACCTGGACAGTCCAAGGACTTCTGCTTTCAAACAATCCAATCTGGACGTCTTGGAGGGTGTGTTTTGTGGTTTGATACACAACAAGCCAAGGAAGGCCAGGAAGCCAATGGACAGCCAGAAATCAGACCCATTACTAAGCAAAGCTCCAAACTCTACTTGGGTTAAATAGAAGTCCTTCTGAATCCACACACAGAGAGAGAGAGAGAGAGAGAGAAAGAGAGGGGGAGAGAGAGAGAAGGGGGGGAAGGAGAGGGAGAGAAGGAGAGAGAGGAATAAACTCCCAGCAAAGTTGGGATAGGATTTTATTTGTTTTAATTTATTAATATATTAAACTTCTTAGCCACCCATTTCCCTCATAGAGGGGCTCTTTAGGATGGGACTTTTGGATGGCCATCTAGCTTGGGGCAACCTAAGCCTTTCAGTTCGATGAGTCTTACCTGGGAGTACGACTCACCAACCCTGGTTGGGTGCAATTGGAAAGTCACAACACACTGGTGTATCTCTAAACAGGGGATCTTGTTGAATGGGTTTCCTACTTCCTCCCCCCACCCCTTCCATTCATTTCCATCCAGTGCAATTTTCTTGGCAACTGGGAAGGGTTTTGCCATTGCCTCTTTTCTAGGGGCGAGGGAAAGTGACTGGCCCAAGCTTGGTTTGGCACCTAGGGCGGGACTAGAACTCACAGTCTCCTGGGTTTCTAGCTTGGCACCTTCAGCTACGCCAAGTTGGGTCTCAGACTTCCTTGTAAGTAAACTTTATTTATTAAGGAGGTTTAGACATATAGGTGACCCTATATGAATATAACATAATATATAATGGTTGTAACAGGAAAGAAGGAGGCTAAGTCTCTAGAATCAAAGTATTATTTTTTTTTTGGTCTTAAGTTGTTTTGTTAAGCGAAGAACAACACAAATGTGGCCAAGATCTAAACTGGCTCTTTTCAGACTCCAGAACGAGGCAGAGAAACTGATTATTTTCCTTTGACCTGTTCAACTTTACCCTCAAAATAATACATTAACAGAGACGGAGGGAGAGACCCCCGAAGCTTCAAGGCAGAGAGGCGAAGGCCAGATACAAACAGATCCTTCGCCTCTGCTTTGACGGCTTGCTTATTTTGAGTGTGGCCGGTTTTCAGAGCTGTGTATATTCTTCAAGGCCTGGACTTTATTTTCTGCCTTTATATGGGTGGGTGGTGCAAAAGGGAAGGAATACTGGAAAGGGGGGATTATAGTTAGTATCGTAATTGGCCTTTTGTTTTCAAGATAATCGGTGCCTCTGAAAAACTGGAAATGAAAACAAACCTTCCCTTTCTTTTTTCTTTCATTCTTTCTGTTCTTCTTTCCTTCCTATCTCCTTCCTTCTGTTCTTCTATCTATCCATTACTTTTATTGTCCTATCTTCTTTCTGTGTTTTCTTTCTTCCCTTTTTCCTTCCCTCCCTCCCCTTTGCTCCTCTTCCATCTTGCCTTCTTTCGTCCTTCCTTCCTTCCTTCCTTCCTTCCTTCCTTCCTTCCTTCCTTCCTTCCTTCCTTTTTCTTCTGTTCTTTCTCCTGTCCTTCTTTCCTTCCTTCCCTTCTTTCTTCCTACTCTGACTCCCACTCCCCCTCCAAAAAAATAACCCACGGATCTAGGCAAAGGGAATCACAAGCGATTTGATTTCTCCTGCCCCCTCTCTTCCCCCTCTTGCGACTTGATGAGCAGCAATAATGGAGGGGGTGGAGTTGGAAAACCCCCACCCCGCGTATGGTTTGTGTTATTAAAAAAAAAAAAAAGCCAACTGCTTCTTTTTTTGGAAAGCGGGAGCGGGGTGAGCAAAGCGAAAGGGGAGAAGAAGACGACGAAAAAGAAAGATTTCCTAAGCTTTGATTCTAACGCTCCCCCCTCCACCTTCTCGGGTTTTCACCCCCCTTTCTTCCTTTCTTTCTTTCTTTTTAACTTGAGAAAGATGGATAGAAACTGGAGACAGAATTCGAGAGGAGGGGCGAGGCGAGACGGGAATAGGAGAGAGTTAAGAAAGAGACGAGGAGGAAGGAGGGAGGGAGAGAAGGAAGGAAGGAAGGAAGGAAGGAAGGAAGGAAGGAAGGAAGGAAGCTTCAAAATCTTGGCAAAATCTCTTTTGTGCTTCTTGCTTGGAAGAAGAAATAAGCGGGGGAGGGAGGGGAGGAGAGGGAGGCGAAGGTCTGTGAAAGGCCGACCAGAGACAGCCTCCAGTCTACAGTCGGAGCTGGTTGGCCAGCCGGAGCATTGCGCCCTGCAAGGCGCCGTTTCCTTCACCCGGGCGCACTAGGCTGAGGACAGACCGTTCCCCGCGCTCGCCTTTCTCTTCCTCTTCCTCGGGCTCTCAAGACGCCTCTTCCTCCCCCCCCCCCAAACCCCCCCACACTCTCTCGGGTCCCGGGAAGCCAACCTGCTCCCGGAGGGGGTCTCGCCACTCCACCCCCTTGCCAAATCCCACCCGCCCCTCTCTTTCCAATTTCGGTTCGTTTCATTTTTTCTCCCGTGCGCCTTTGGAGAGAACGAAGAGAAAAGGGGGGGAGGACGAAGAGAGAAGGTGTGTGTGTGTGTGGCGGGGCGGAGAGGAATCCGAAAAAACTACTGCACCCACCGATCTTGGGGGGGGGAGGGGGAGAGGAGGGGGAGCTGATCCGCGTTGCTCCGCGCGTGCACGTGCTTGGCAAAGCCTCCTCGGCGAGGAAGGGAGCGAGCGAGCGAGCGCGAGAAAAAGGGAAAGAGGCGAAGGCGCACGGCTGTTCCGGCCGTGGGAAGGAGGAGACCCGCCGTAGCTCTGCGTTGCTGGAGCGACCCCTTCTCGTGGAAAAAGAGGCCCTTCCTTTGACGGCCGGCGTTCGTCTCCCGCTTCCCCAAGAGAGGAAGGATGGTGGCTCTTGCTGTCGCCGCGGCTGGAGCGACGGCCCGGAGGAGAGCCCGCGCTGCGTGAGCGCGACAGCGGGGTTCCGCGGAGATGCGGTGACTCGCCGCTGCCAGCCGGGCCAAAGGTAACGCACCAGCTCCATCCAGCTCCGGGTGGCGCTGCCAAGAGCGGGGCGAGGGAAGGGAGAGGGGCGGTTGTGGGTGGGGGAGCGTTGGAAGGAAGGGGCGCGCTGGTGGCAGAGCGAGGAGAAGGCTCCAGAGCAGGCCCAGCCGAAGCCCCCTCACACCGTCAGGCCGGCTCGGGGTTTGCGGAGGTTGCGGCCAAACGAGAAGCGCTATAAAAGCAAAGGGGTTTTTTCCATTGTTTGCGCCTTTTTGGTGAGACCAGGCCGCTCGGCCGAAGCCGGCTGATGGCTTGGCGCGATCCAGCGGCCGGCCTGTGCCGAGCGGCCTGGTTGCTTCCAAGCAGTGGGGTGCGCGCTCTTGCTCTAAACTTCAAAAGGAGGGATGGAGGATCGGGGCTTTGGAAGGCCCAGGAAAGAAGGATCCTCTGATTTTCTGTCTCCTTGATCGAAGATTCCCTAAGCCCCCCTTTTGCCCCCAACTCCCGGGGATAATGGGCATAAAAAAACCCAGCGCCCTTTTTGACCGCCGTCAAGCGGCGGTTTCCTCGAAACCCTCTGCCCCCCGAGAGATCCACGACACCCCTTTCCTCGATCCGGAAAACGCCTCCTTCTTCTTCTGAGCTTCGTTGTTTTCTTGCAGACCTTTCATTACCTAATCTAGCGAACGTCATCAACCCCGAGCTACAAATAATAAAACAAAATCCCCTATTTTACAACCCCTGCGCTACAAATATTCCCCCCCACCCTTTTTTTACTGGCTTTTTCTTCTCTTTGGAATCGCCAGTTTCCAAGGCAGGGTGGTGAATTAGTCGGCCTAGGTTTGAAATGACCTCGGTGTGCTCCCACTATCCTTAGCCAAGGGAACTAACTCTCCAGTCCCATCAATTTCTCAAGTCACTTTCTCAACCCTTCCCTTGAAGGTCAGTTAGAAACCAAAAGCTTTATAAATCCCGTCTGGTGGTAGGTAGGTAGGTAGGTAGGTAGGAAGGAAGAAAGAAAGAAAGAAAGAAAGAAAGAAAGAAAGAAAGAAAGAAAGAAAGAAAGAAAGAAAGAAAGAAAGAAAGAAAGAAAGAAAGAAAGAAAGAAAGAAAGAAAGAAAGAAAGAAAGAAAGAAAGATCGATCTGGAATATACATACCCTATATATTTTCCCCACCTCAGCCCTATTGTCATGAGCCCAATGCAGGCCAAAAGAGAATTTACTGTATCCGAGAATTTATTCTATTTTAAAAATAACTCAATGGGAAGGTTTATCCCTTTGAAGAAAAATAAAATCAGCTCGGTTGAGTATACATCCAACCTGGATTAAAATACAGAGGCTATTTGTTTTTTTGTCCCAAAGTCTGCCATTAATTATGTTTGGGAAATTGGTTTCCTAAAGTTTTAAAACGTGGTATATCTGTGTTTCTGTATGTGTATAAACTGTAGATAGATTAGATAGATGATAGGATACGTAGAAATAATTTAAATATCAGTGTATTTTAATATATGAAAACATTTTCCCCATCTCAACGCTATAGATATATATTTAAATATATTATACTACTTTAATATAATTGTTTAAATATTCCCATCCCAAAGCTTTTTAAAAACTCCCTTATTAAGATTGACTAAAGTATTTATGTCTCGGTATGTGTATAAACTGTAAATGGATGGATGGATAGATGGATAGATATAATTTAAATATATTATACTACTTTAATATAGTTGTTTAAAAAGTCTTCTTCCCATCCCAAAGCTTTAAAAATATTCTCTTATTAAGATTGAATGAAAGATTTTTTTTACTGTTTTAAAGGACAGTCTGGCAGCATTAAAATCATACCATTTAATTTATTTCAGTTGGGCATTCTCTTTTAATTTTAATTTGTTGTAGATTTTAATAAGTTCCCACATCCCCTCCCCACTTCCATGTTAATAGGCCTTAACCATAAGAGTTTAATCAGGGTTTTATTTAGAATGTGAGCACAGCTTTCTCATTCCTGTTCTTTGTTTTTTTTTTACTTCCAAGTAAACGTAGAAAACTTTTTGGTCAATTTGGATTTCAAAATGGCCTTTTCTCCCGAATAAATTCCCCTGATCTTGATGAGCTATCTTTCTGAGTAACCATATTTAAAAATTAGGTTTAGTTAGATTTAATGTAATGTTATTTGGAAGTTCCTCTCTGTAGTAGCTGTTTAGATTTGTGAAGGATTGAATTCGGTTTAGAAGTCAAAAATACTCACGGGGAAGTGAATTACAGTATAAATAGTGCTTGGTAGAAGATAGGAAATTATTTTTATTGAGAACTGACATGGTTTAGCTTTCCTTCCTTTTTTCTTCTTACTTTGTATTTGTTTCTTCTTCTTCTTCTTCTTCTTCTTCTTCTTCTTCTTCTTCTTCTTCTTCTTCTTCTTCTTCTTCTTCTTCTTCTTCTTCTTCTTCTTCTTCTTCTTCTTCTTCATCTTCTTCTTCCTCCTCCTCCTCCTCCTCCTCCTCCTCCACCTCCACCTTCTTCTTCTTCTTCTTCTTCTTCTTCTTCTTATTATTATTATTATTATTATTATTATTATTTCAGGTTTGACTGTGAAAAGGCAACATAAGGCTAACATCCTAGGCTAAAATTCCCCGAGGCCAAATTTATAGACCTTACAACTGTGTGATACTTGGGGATAAATCCATATTGTGTTCTTGAATGTAAGGGCCGGATTTCTCCCCGTCTCTTCCTCTTTCCTTTGGTGTTGTAACTCACAACCTTCCTTCAGACATTTCTTACTCTTTGCCCAGACTTCAATTTAGACAAAAAAGCATACTTGTTTTTTCTCTCCTTCCTTTCTAGAGGTGAAAATCCCTGTCGCTTTTCTGCCCTTTTGCTTCTAGATGTAAAATAATTTAAAAATGAAAAGAAGCTACGGCAAGTTTAAAAAAAAAACCACTTTGTTGTAATTTGGCATTTTGGAAAGTGGAATAAAAACTGAGAAAGGAGAAAGAGAAAGACCCCTTTCAGTTAGAAAACTTGTCTGAAACCTATCGAACATGAATTTAACATGCATTTTCTAGGCATACAGTAGTCCATCATGTACTGTCTCTGCTTATGGAGGTATAGTTCTCTTTCTTTTTCTCTTTGCTATACATATTCCTATTTCTCTTCCCTTCTTTCCTTTCTTCTCTGTTTCGCTTTTATTCTCCTTCCTTCCTTCCTTCCTTCCTTCCTTCCTTCCTTCCTTCCTTCCTTCCTTCCTTCCGCATTATTTTCTGAATGCACTAAATGTGTCTATACTGTGAGTATGTGTGTGTGGGTATCTTAATATATTCTCAAATTCAATCTCTCACACACATATTCCTGGCCAAACACCTCAATGTAACCCCATAGGCCTTTACTTAGAAACAAGCTTAAACAATGAAACTGTTAGCAGTAGTATTCAGTTCATTCGATCCGGGGGTGCCTGTATCACCCCCCACTTTTCCCATGGAACATCAGTCTGTGAGGAAACAGCTTGTTTTGCAAACAAAACAACCGCAAGTTGTGTGAAATTGTGGCTCTAATATACCTGCTGTGTATTTATGTGAGAGAGGAAAGATTCAACACAAACATATCTTTGTCTCTCTCACATACTTATATAATGGTTGCGTTGTCATTTGATGTTAAATATACATCCTCTAGAAAGGGAAGCCGTAATGTGTGCACAAGTGGAATAATATATGGGGGTGGCCCACATTCACACAATTAACTAGCCTGGATTGAGGAACTGGGAGATTTTTTAATTTAGCCTATTTATATTGACACCGCCCTGGTTTTAACATGTTTTGCAAGCTCCGCCATTTTGCAAAGTCACCATACGGCTGGGGCTGTTGTGCAGGGCATCTTGGGAGGCAGGAACACAGCCATATCTGTGAACCTGGGTTTACCGTGTTGTGGGAACCCAACCTCAGTGGGCGTACAGGTGAAAAAAGTGTGTATATAGCGCTAGTCATCTGTAAATATAGATTTTTCCATAACACACCCTTCAATGATATATATTTATATATATATAATTCAGTTTGGGTTAATCTCTGGTTAGGATTATATTTCCTGCTTCCAGCCAACCTGATGGCCTCATTCTAAGCCTCTGGTTCTATTTACGCCCCTGGGAATGAGGTTTTCAACCCCAATCTGGATTATTTGGGTGTTCTTAACTCCAGGAATGATATTTAAATTCATTCTCCCAGGGTACCTGCACTAAAATCCAGAAGGTGGGTGTTGGCACTGGTGTAAGGTACTAGGCAGAATATTTTAATATTCTCACTTGAGTGCCAGTTTGCAATGTCATATTTTGTGGGTGGGCATTAGGTGGGAAAGATGCCGGCTGTCCATTTCTGGATTTCTATGTCTCCATTGCTGAGCTGGGAGGGGGAGGTTGTCTCCGGACCCCCATTGTTGGCCTTTTGGGTGAGGACTGGCACCGACAGGGTGGCAAAGCCCATGTGCCCCCCCCATTGGCTTCTCAGGGCAGAAGAGGGTGGGGGAATCCTACGTGGGCCCCCGGGGGGGCCTTTATCCTCATCCATCCTCTCTGTCTTCCTTCAGCAGAGGTAGCCTGGACGATGGCAGGGACGGAGGAAGAGTTCGGATTGGCGGCCACACCGGGGGATTCGTCTCCAAAACAGCTGAGCCCCGAAGGCAAGGCAGATGGGCAGTTGGGGGGCACCAGTAGCAAGCAGCCGGCCTCGCCCCAGCCGGCCTTCACCCAGCAGGTAAGGGGGCATGAGGGGTGGGGGGAAGAGATGCTTGGCCATGGCAATACCAATAGCAATAATAATAATAATCTCAAAAAGACCTGGTCTGATTAGCACGCCTTCTCTTTCTCTCTCTTCTTCTTCTTCTTCTTCTTCTTCTTCTTCTTCTTCTTCTTCTTCTTCTTCTTCTTCTTCTTCTTCCTCTTCCTCCTCCTCCTTTTTTCTTCCTCCTTCTCCTCCTCCTCCTCCTCCTCCCTTCTCTTTTTCTTCCATCTCCTGTTTCTTCTCCTTCTCTTTCCATCTTCTGATTTGTCTTCCTTTTTTCTCTTTTTTTTTTAACTCTTTGCCTTTCCTTCTTTCTCCTTCCTCCTCCTCCATTAGGCAGGTTATAGGAATAATTAAAACTTCTGAAGAGGATGGTCATTCTTCCTGTTATTATTGTTGCCTGCCCACTCTCTAGAGAATCTTCTAGAACGTTATTATCGTTCATAGGAGTTGTGTTTCGAAGTAGGCATTAGGAACATCGAATTAAGGTGGTATTATCATCGTGGTTCCTCTCGCAGCCAGAGGTGTAGGCTGGATTTGGTGTTTTTATCCACCCTATGGAGTCCTTCCCAAGGATTTGGTTTAGGCAGATGTTGAAACCCTACTTTCGACCCCATCAGCATCTGCCTATTATCAAGGTTCATTGCACAGTCAGCCAGATGTTTAAACAGAACTTGGCCCTTTTATCCATCTATGGAGTCCTTCCCCAAGGGTCTGGGGTAGGCAGATGTGGATCCTTGGTGATGTCAAAGGGAGCCTGGAAGGATGTCAGCCCTGCAAGCAGAGCTGCTTTTCGCAATTGACCTGGGGTGATTTTTTTTTTTTTTGTCAATGCGTTGGAGTGATACTCCAGATGTTTTGAAATTGCACTCAAGGCGCCTATTACAATTATGATTATTAAGCCCAAGGGGGAGGGTGTCCCCGGGGAGGGGATGGCGCTGATATGGGGAGGGTCCAGGTCTCCTAACTTCTCTCTCTCTTTCTCCCAAATCTGTGTTTTGAAATCCAAACGTCTAAACAGAGAAATCCGGATTGATCGATCGCACCGCCGCTCCACGCCATGGGGACGGTCGCGGGGAAACTTCTCCCCCGTCCGGGTTAAGAAAAAAAAGAGAGAGAGAGGTCCCTCGGGGGGGCTTCGGCAAGCTTTCTGATTTTGCTCTCCTGAGAGTGGGAGAGGGCGGTGAATTCCCCGCCGACGGGCGGCGCCGCCGTTTTCTTGACCCGAGAGAGACAACGACTGCCACGCCGGGCTTCGTTAACGGGGGCTCCATGCAAATCCAGGAACCCCCGAATCGCAGGTTTTGTGGGTGCCTTTTATTCCGAAGTTCCCCGTTTCTCTCTCTCTCTCTCTCTGTCTGTCTCCCCCTCTCCCCGGACGAAATGAATCCCGGACGAAGCGGCAGTGAGAGTCCAATCGTAGTTTGGTTGTTCCAGAAAAACTAGAGTTTGGAGCCCCCCACTTCTCCGCGGATCTAAACCTAAATTAACGCGCTTAAGTCTTTCCAGTCCTGGAACAAATCGCGATTCCAGGATTCCTGCTAAATCGACCCTCTACCTTTCCTTTCCTTTCCTTTCCTTTCCTTTCCTTCCTTCCTTCCTTCCTTCCTTCCTTCCTTCCTTCCTTCCTTCCTTCCTTCCTTCCTTCCTTCTTTTCTGGGTGGTATAACCAAATCTGAATTCTTACTGCGGTAAAAGGTTGCAGCTTGTTTTGTTTTTACATTCAGACAAGCTTTTGCCTTTAAAGTAGAAGTTAGATCTGGTCTCTTTTGCTGGGTTTTATTTCCTTTTTCGTTCATCTCCTGCATTTCTCCCTTACCGGGATGGGGGGAGGGTGGCATTTTCCAGGCAGGGCCTCTCACGAGTCCACCTCATTGTCCTTGCTCCTTGCTCTGTCTTTCCGTCTGTCCTTGCAGAAGGAAGGCCCCAAGTCAGCCTGTAGGCAAAAGAGAAGGCCCTCCACCCATCTTCCCATGTACGTTTCTGGTTTGCATGCATGTAAGCGAGTTGCCTGCACGATTTTCCTCTTGGAGCTGTTTGCATTTTTTTTTCTTCCCAAAGTCATGACATCTGTTCATTGGTGATTAAGGATGAAGTCTTGCTTTCTAATCTCTCTCCTTGCCTACCAATTATGGGGAAAGAGGGAGGGAGAGAGAGAGAAAGAGAGGAGGATTAAATCTGGTTTTCCTTCCTAGAAGCTGCTTTATTTTGTCTACACATGATGATGGTGAAGGTTTAATAAGTGTATATGCTGTCTGATTCCCAGTGATTCGTCATTAAGATGACGATGAGAAGGAGAAAGCCAAATTATGGATCCCTTGCAGGAGGGAAACTAATTTCCTTCCTTCCTTCTCTTTTTCTTCTCTTTTCCTTCCTTCCTTCCTTCCTTCCTTCCTTCCTTCCTTCCTTCCTTCCTTCCTTCCTTCCTTCCTTCCTTCCTTCCTTCCTTCCTTCCTTCCTTTCATATTAAGAAGGCCTCATGGGTATATCTCAATTTTGCCATTGTCGTTCTGAGGTTCCATTTTCTCCTCGTTCAACGTCTTCCAAGATCAAACTGCAACTTAAAGCAGTAGAAATGCCCTATGTTCTTGTTTTTAAGGTGTGTGGGTTTCCTGCCTCTCTGGGCATTTGAGAGAAACGTTTAATAGTGGCTATTGCTGTTAAGCTTAGATGTGAAATCAGCTACAATTTTGGGATTCACTGGTGGTAAATTGCTTTTAACTGAACCTGCCTAGAAGAAAAGTTTTGAGTGGCCCAAATAGTGGCAGTTTGGTCCAGTGACTGAGGCACCAAACCAGAAATTGGGAAACCATGAGTTCAAATCCCACTTTAGTCATGAAAGCCAGCTGGGTGACTTTGGCCCAATAACCAGGAGATTGGGAATTTTAGTCCCACCTTAGGAATGAAAGGTCATTATTGTGGGGAAAATAAGAGCAACCAGGAAGAGCAACCAGGATGAATAGGGGACTGGATACTAAAACATACGAAGAAAGGTTGTAGGAACTGGGCCTGGCTAGTCTAGGGAAGAGAAGGACTAGGGGAGACAGGAGAGCATCTTCCAATACTTAAGGGACTGCCACAGAGAAGAGGAGGGGGTCAAGCTATTTTCCAAGGCACCTGAAGGCCAGACCAAGGAATAATGGATAGAAACTGAACAACCTGGATTCAACCTGGAAACAAGGAGGAATTTCCTGACAGTGAGAACAATCAATCCATGGAACAGAAGTTGCCTTCAAAAGTTGTGGGAGCACCATCACTTGAGACTTTCAAGAAGAAATTGGACTGCCGTTTGTCAGAAATGGTGTAGGGTCTCCCGCTTGCAGGGAGGGTTGGACTAGATGACCTATAAGGTCCCTTCCAACTCTGATTATCTGTTAAAATAAGAGGAGGAAGAAGTACTGGGCATGTTCAGTGCTTTGAGTTATTGATAAAAATAATAATACAAAATTTTATAAAAATCTGGGCTGAGTTGGTAGGATTTTGTTGGTTAAGATGGCAGTGACATACTCTCTACATGTATGCATTATATTATACAATATAAGCAGTAAATCGTATTATTTGAATAGAGTGGTATTTGTACAGGATTAACACTCTAGTATTTATATAAGCAAAACCTTAAAGTATAGTTTATATTGATATTAACTGTGATTTCCAAAATGTCAGTGGTTTTTCTTTTCTTTTCTCTTTTGTTAATATTGTTATTCATCTTAATGCTTAACGTGGCTTCAATACGGTGATATTTATACGATGTTAAATTTCTTAGGACGCTTTGGATTGGGTAAATTTGCATCCCCATATGTGTGGCTGCTGCAACGGTCATTAAGTGTGAAAAACGGTCATAAGTACCTTTTTTCCAGTGCCGTGGTAACTTTGAATGGTCGCTAAGCAAACCATTATAAGCCAGACGACTACCTCTATTTATTTTTGGTGCCTTCAGTGGTCCTCTACCCCTGGCAATCACAGATAATTAGAGTTGGAAGGGACCTTGTAGGTCATCTAGTCCAGGGGTCGCCAACCTTTTGGACCTCAGGGACCACCAAACTCATCATTTTAAATCCTGCGGACCAGAGACCCTGGGAAAATCCCCCAAAAATGTATGCAGGAAAATTCCCCACCCTGTTTTCCTACCGATGGATCATTCTTTATTTGGGATCGCAGGATATCATATCCACCTCCGTTCTCAGGGGGAGAGAGAGAGAGAGAGAGAGACTTTTGGCTTCATGCAAGGAAAACAGCAGAAGCAGCAGAAGTCTTTCTTTCTCTGCCCCAAACTCCGCCAGAAATGAATCTTTGTGAGACTTGTCATACCAGCGCAGCCTCTTGGAGCAGGAGGCCTTGCAGGGTCGCAAAGACTCATTTCTGGCGGAGTTTGGGGGAGAGAAAGAAAGACTTTTGCTGCTTTCCTTGCATGCAACCAAAAGCAGAAGAAGAAAGAAGAGGAAAGAAGCAGCCCAGTAGCCAGGCCAGGCGCATGGAGCGTGTGGGACAAGTTTCCCCCGCTCCGCCCTTCCCCCCCTCCCCTCACTACCTCGTGTTGTTCCCAATGCAAGCAACGCAAGCCTTGTGTTCCCACGCAGCCTGAATTAATTGCTTTGGGGGGGGGGTGCTTTGGGAGTGATATTTCTCTGCCCACCACCAACATTTTCTCGTGGACCACCAGTGGTTCCTGGCCCACTGGTTGGCGACCACTGATCCATTTCTGACAAATGGCAGCCCAATCTTTTCTTGAAAGTCTCAAGTGATGACGCTCCCACAATAATCCCCAATAATCTAAGAACCCCTAATAATAATCTAAGAATCCCTGCAAGTTTTCAGAAGTGGTTTACATGGCCCTCACCCCCAGGGGTTCAGACGGGCACGGCTGGCTGAAGGTTGGGCTTCATTAACTGGGGGCAGAATTAGAACTCACAGCCTCCCAGGTTCGAATTGTGAAGAAGCGCTCAGTAAGCTAGCTTTGGCACCTCTCCCCTCCTCCCTACTGCCGGGCTGGAGCCGGACTGGCGGCTTCGGGGGTTCAGCCGGGACCCCAAACTGGACAGAGGAGCCCAGAAGGGGAGAGATCCTGGGAAACGCCGCCAGATCCTCATTCAACGATCTGGTTCGTCAGAGCGTCCAAAATCTGAACCACGCCTGGCCTTTTCGCTGCTGCGCTGCTCCGGATCCCACACAAGCCCCTTGGCTTCTTTGTCCGGGGAAAAAAGAAAGAAATATTCAGGAAATCTCCAGCCCGTCCTATTATAGCTCCTTCTATTTTGATGCTTTGAGCTTATCAGCGCTGCCGCTGCTGGTATCGGAAAGTTGCCAGCGGCTCTCACGGCCGAGGGCGCGGGGCGTTGGGCGCCCCCTCCCCTAAAACGCCCCCCCCCCGCCCCGTTTGGGGAGATAAAAGCCCAAAACTGTCTTCTTGGCAAGAATATCGAGGGATAAGGCCAAAGACAGCGCAAGATCGAGTTATCACTAGGGGGGGAGGGGGAGGCAGACTGTGGTTCCTTCTCCCCCTTCCCCACCCAAGACGCATTCACACGTAACGCGGTCTCCCACCCGGATTAAGCCCAGGCAGTGGAACGCCAGAAAGGGCTCCAGCGATCGGGGGGGGGGGGGGGGGGGGGCGCTACACGTGAAAGGATGCCGGCCCAGAGATACAAACTCTCCGAGCCTTTGCCAACTCGGATTTTAAGGGGACTTTTAAAGCAGGCGAGAAAGGGCTTCGCGTGTAGCGGAGGAAAGTGGATCTAACGCGCGTGTTTGTTTGAGAGGCCCGGGGAAATCGGCGAGCGATGGCCCGCAGAGGCAGCCCGAAGAAAGTTACAGGGGAATGAAAACAGAAGTCGGGTGCGTTGTAAAAGCACGTATAAACGAGGTGGTGTCTATTTAGGCGGTTTCCATTCCACACCCCCTTGGGTGTATTTCCTTTTTGGAGTAGGGGGGTCTTGGGTGAAACACCTTGGATATCTTTGTAGTTGTAAGTTCTTCTGGTTTTATATATATTTATTTGTTTGTGTGTTCAGTTTCTGTAGCTGCTCATCTCGGTAAACAAAATATATTATTTTATGTATAATATATCGGTTGTATAATTTGTGTATGTGTGTTTATCATAGAAACATATTTACAGGGGAGAGAGAGAGAGACGGAGGGAGGGATAGAGAGAGAGAGAGAGAGACAGACAGACATACGATTTTTTGGTATTTTTTCTTTCCAGGGAATGGAAGGAATCAAAGTATTTTTACATGAACGAGAGCTATGGCTCAAATTTCACGACGTGGGAACCGAAATGATTATAACAAAAGCTGGAAGGTAAGATCCAGAGAGACAAAGGGAAGGAAGGAAAAATCCAGAAAAAAACGTATTTGTCTACTCAGAAAGAGTGAATGATTATATTGTTTAATGAAATAAGTTATGTTTTAAAAAAACAGTTGATCTGGCATGAGAGTGAACCGGATGCATTTAAAGATGCATTTTTTTAAGCAAAAAAAGTCCTTCCTTCCTTCCACAACACTTCCACTACATAAGTAGATATGTGTGCACAAACATTTATACAATATATAAAAATGTGTTTATATACTCAAATTCTACCTCCTCACATTCTATTCTCTTCTCTCTCCTTCTCCTTCTCTCTCCTCTTCTCTTCCCCTCCCCCTCTCCTAAATTGTCATAAATTTATTCTTCCTTTTCTATTATGGACTGTGGGAATACCTTGAGGAACAAGAGGAAGAGCTTCAACCAAGGCAACTGTCAGATAACAGAAACCTGAGTCCAGAACAGAAAAGTAATCTAAGAAAGTGTCTCAGGCAAGCCTCTTTCTAATTCTCCTAAATGTGCAGGAGAGGAAGAGGAGACAACTTTCAGAGTTGGGATCACACTTGGAATATTGCATCCAGTTTTGGTTCCAAATCTCTTTTACAATTCCCAGCGTCTCAAATTTCACACTTCTGTTGTATTCCTATGGTTTGTGTACATACTTGTCCATCTTACTGTTTAATATTAGGATATGGTCTCTGTTCCAAGACATTTGTTTTTACTAGAGTGATATTCCTTTCCTGTCCTTTGTTCTCAGGCGAATGTTCCCCAGCTACAAAGTGAAAGTCACCGGACTGAACCCCAAAACGAAGTACATTCTTCTAATGGATATTGTACCCTCCGATGACCATCGCTACAAATTTGCAGATAACAAATGGTATGTCTTTAGAGGTGGGATCACAAATCCAACCCAAGTTTTTTAAAAAAAAAAACATCAGGAAAACAGAGACCCAAATGTTGGAAATGTAATCAGACTCCGGGTATCTACTATCATATGTGGTGGACATGTATAAAAGCAAGAAAATATTGAATGAGAATACCCACATGGCTGGAAAAGATGATCAAGCAGCATATAGATTTAGAGCCAGAAATATTTCTGTTAGGTATAATACCACAAAGCTACGATAAAGGGATTATATATTTAATGCTACATGTATTGACAGCAGTGAGAATTGTATTGGCACAATATTGGAAAAATGAGAACACCCCACCAGATGAAAGCATAATTCAGAAAATATTGGATTGTACAGAAATGGATAGATTGACATTGAAAATGAAAGATATACAGAGTATTACTTAACATGGAATAGATTTTATCAATAAGAGGTAGAAATTGGATGAAGAAAGATTATTGTTATATATAAGTAAAATATGAATGTTCATAACAGTAAGTATGCTAGTATAATTAATGCAATCATAAATAAGTGAATATAATTATAAATATGGTTAGAATTGCTATGTGTATTATCATTTACTATCAGTATTTGTTTCTTTTGTAAAATGAAATGCCCGGACATTACACTGTATTCAAAATAATTACATATAAATAAAAAACTTGACTAAAAAAATTAAAAATAAAACAGAGACCCTGGCTGATTGCAAGATATTTCATTTTGTGCAACCAATCGGAACCAATAAAAACCAAAGGAAAATGATATCAGATCTAGTCCACTGGTAGTCCTCGCCTTACAACAGTTCATTTAGTGACCGTTCAAAGTTCCAACGGCACTGAAAAAAGTGACTTATGACCATTTTTCACATTTATGGCCTTTGCAGCATCCCGACTGTCACATGATCAAATTTGGACGCTTGGCAACTGACTCATAGTTGTGACGGTTGCAACGTCCTGGAAGTCAGGGGATCCCCTTTTGCGACCTTTTGACAAGCAAAGTCAGTGGGGGAAGCCAGACTCGCTTCACAACTGGGTGACAACTGCAGTGATTCACTTAACAACGGTGGTGAGAAAGGTTATAAAACGGGGCAAGACTCACGTAACAAATGGCTCACTTAGCAACAGAAATCATGGGCTGGGTTATGGTCATAAGTTGAGGATTATCCGTAGACAGAGGCCTTTGTTCATTCATCCTTCTTCAGCCCAATTTATCGCACAGACTGTTTTATTTATTTTACAGATTGGCCCTTGACTTATAAACCACAATGGAGCCCAAAATTTCTGTTGCTAAACAAGACAGTGATTAAGTGAGTTTTGCCTGATTTTACGATTTTCCTTGTCACAGTTGCTTTTGCAACCTTCGGACAAGCAAAGCAGAGGTGATATACAGTCGGTTTGGACTGGTTCTTCAGAACCGGTTGTGAAAATTTTGAGTAGTTCAGAGAACCATCAATTGCCACCTCTGACTGGCCCCGCCCACCCCATCTCTTCTCCGCCTCCCATTGAATCCCAGCTGATCAGCTGGGTCTCCTTTGGTTGACCTGCCCAGGAGAACGGAGCTGGAAAGCAGGTTAGTGGAGTGGGGAGGGAAGGGGGATTTTGCAGTATCCTTCCCCTGCCACGCCCACCAAGCCACGCCACGCCCACTAAGCCACACCACGCCCACCAAATAACACCCACAGAACTGGTAGTAAAACATTTTGAATCCCACCACTGAAGCAGAGTCCATGGGGAAGCCAGATTTACTTAACAATCGGGTTATTCATGAACAGATTCACTTAATAACCATGGGAAGAAAGGTCGTAAAAAAAGGAGGGGGGAGAGCAAAACTCAGAAAATATTTCACTTAATAGCAGGCTCCATTGTGGTCATAAGTCAAGGACTACTTGTAAAAGGAGGACATGAAAAGAATGCCAATAGAACAGAAGTAAGAAATAGAATGATAAAATAAACAATGAAAAAGAACACAATGAGAACACTTCAATATGTCCCAAAGGTGCTTTTTTTTTCAAGAAGCAACTAGACTTTCTGGTTTTCCTTTGAAGATCTTTCTCTTCTCCTCCAAGAAGCTTCTTCAGCTCTGGATTGGATAGTGGGGAATGGAAGGATTTATATTCTTTACAGACAGCTGGTCAATGACCATCATCCACCACTCAGAGCTGAAGAAGCTTCTTGGATGAGAACCAAAACATCTTCAAAAAGGAAAAAAACCAGAAAGTTCAGTTGTCTCCTGAAAAAAAAGCAACTTTGGGACAACCATGACCTGGAAGACGGAGAATTGCCATAGATAATACTTCAATATGATAACCAAAACAGATGGACGGGTGGACAACAGAGAGTGGGAGGTAGAATCTGCCATCAATCCAGCAACCATCTCCAGCAGGGACCTCCTAAATTTGGTCACCAGGCCAACTGGCAGAGCCAGGTTCTTCAAGCTCTTAAACAGAAGTACAGGAGTGTGGTGGTAGATCTTACCTTTCTTGTTTGAAATGGTGTTCCAATATTCGAAGGGCTGCCACCAAGAAAAGAGGGTCAACCTATTCTCCAAAGCACCTGGAGACAAGACAAGAAAACAGTGGATGGTAACTAATCAAGGACTGATCCTATCTAGATCTAAGGAGAAATTTCCTGACAGAACAATAATCAGCGGATGCGTGGCCTCCAGAAGTTGTGGGTGCTGCAACACTGGAGGTTTTGAAGAAGAGACTGAACAACGATTTGTCTGGAATGGTAGAGCGGGGGTTGGACTAGAAGACCTACAAGGTCTCTTCCAACTCTATCATTGTGTCATTCAGAAAAGAGTTGTTTAGGTCAGTCTTTTTAATCTTCCCATCCTTTGCTGCTTTGGCCTTTTCTGATTTCCCAACAGGTTAAAAGGGCCAAACAAAGAGGAAAGAAGGGAAGGACTGCTCCAAAATATTGTGTTGCTTTTGATAGGTCAGTAACTGGGAAGGCTGAACCATCCATGCCTGGAAGATTGTATGTCCATCCAGACTCACCAGCGACTGGGGCCCATTGGATGAGACAGCTAGTTTCCTTCCAAAAGCTCAAGTTGACCAATAATCATCTTGATCCATTTGGCCATGTAAGTATGACTTAGCTGTTCCAGACTGACATTAGAGTTTGCCAGATCCCTACCTCTTGCAGTTGTAGCTGTAGTAGAGGACATAATTGCTGGTGGCTATGAGCATCACATCAGGGGTCCCCAAGCACGGCAACTTTAAGACTTGTGGACTTCAACTCCCTGAATTCCTCAGCCAACATGGGGAATTCTGGGAGCTGAAGTCCACAAGTCTTAAAAGTTGGAGACGCCTGGAGTAGAGTATTTTGGATGTCCTAATGAATAATCTCAATCGGTCTCTGTATATCTTCACGTGGACTTAAGTCAAGCATGTAAACCACCATTTCTTATATGGGACCAGGAACCAACTCCCAACAACTATATTATCAGGACCATTCGTAAGGTTGCAGCATAGAAAATGTATTCAAGCCAATACACAAGAATCTGGTCAACCGAAATTCAGTACTAAATTAGTGCCAGATAAAGGTCAATGGAATTCAGGAGGGGTTAAACTTGGACCATTTGTGACAATGGAAAAATTCCAAGCTAATTACATATTTAATGCCACCCCAACTATGCCTACATATATCTGTGGGGCTGACTCAACTGTTAGGCTGAAGGTAGAATCACATGGTCAGAGATGGAGACAAAGAGATCAAAATATAGGTCGATTCTTAATGTCCAGTTTTGCTTTAGGTATGAAAATATCCTAAGGCAACATTTAAAACAATCTAATGCTTGTCAGCATTGACCTATGAAAAAGTCAAATAATGTTAAACTTGCAATAGTGATAACATAAAGTGTAATTCATACTGACAGAACATGCCTTTCGTTTCTTCTTTATTTTCAATACTCTTAAGTTACCCAATCCAAAGAGTCCTGAGAACTTTAACACTGTATAAATACCACCGTATTGAAGCAACGTAAAGTATTAAGATGAATAACTATATTAACAAAAGGGAAAAGGAAAAAAAATTGACATTTTGGAAATCACAGTTAATATTGATATAAACTATTTCTTTATATTTAAAGGTTGCGGTCATACAAATACTAGAATGTTAATACTGTAAAAATACCATTCCACACAAACAATATGATACACTGCTTATATTATGTAATATAATACTGTATATAAATATAGACAGTACATAATTGCCATCCTGACTTTAAAAAACCTTAACAGACAGAATCGTACAAACTCTGCCCATATTTTTTTATAAACTTTAAAATTATTATTTTTATAAATAACTCAAGGCACTGAAAATGCCCAATATGCCTTCCTCCTCTTATTTTGCCCACAACAACAACAACGTGAGTAAGTTCAGCTGAGAGAGAGAGGGACTGGTTCCAAAGTCACCCACCTAGTTTTCATGGCTAACACAGAATTAGAACTTTCAGTCTCCTGATGATTGGTCCAAAATAACTCAGCCAACTTTCCTGCCTAAAGCAAGACTAGAACTCACTGTCTCCTGGTGATTGTCCCAAAGTCACCCAGCTAGTTTTCCTGCCTAAGGCGAGACTAGAACTCCCAGTCTCCTGGTGATTGTCCCAAAGTCACCCAGCTAGTTTTCCTGCCTAAGGCCAGACTAGAACTCCAAGTCTCCTGGTGATTGGCCAAAGTCACCCAGCTAGTTTTCCTGCCTAAGGCAGGACTAGAACTTATCGTCTCCTGGTTTCTAGACTGGTGCCTTAACTACTAGACCAAATTGGTCTGTCCTTCCTTCCTTCCTTCCTTCCTTCCTTCCTTCCTTCCTTCCTTCCTTCCTTCCTTCCTTCCTTCCTTCCTTCCTTCCTTCCTTCCTTCCTTCCCTTTGGTTCCACCCACCATCAGTTCCTGCTTCATATTAACTGTAGTTCTGTGAATCTTCTACTGCAATAAAATAAATCTTTTCCAAACCCAATGCCAGTGATTAGGTGGAAACATTTATTAGCTTTCTTGGCTAATGGTTTGCCATTGGCTTCTTCTGCATTTTTTTAAAAAAATTCCCAATCTAATCTCCAGTGGTGGGATGCTCTGCCAAATTCTAACCAAGCCTGATTCTGTTTAAAGTTTTCAGAACAGCAGGTGGTCTTGTTCAGCAAATATAATTCCTTTCTGGAATTGATAGTCTTAATTCTTTTCCTCCTTCCAATGATAAAATACCTTGCTTTGGATGCTTTAATCTGATTCATCTATTCATCTTGCTGCTTTAAAAAAAGGGGGGGAATCTCATTGTGCTGTCCAAGGGCTACAGAATAGAATACAGCATACCAGAATTGGAAGGGACCTTAGAGGTCTTCTAGTCCAGCCCCCTGCTTACCATTTCAGACAAATGGCTGTCCAATCTCTTCTTAAAAGCCTCCAGTGATGGGGAACCCACAACTTCTGGAGGCAAGTTGTTCCACTGATTAATTGTTCCTAACTGTCAGGAAGTTCCTCCTTAGTTCTGGGTTGCTTCTCTCCTTGATTAGTTTCCATCCATTGCTTCTTGTTCTGCCTTCTGGTGCTTTGGAGAATAGCTTGACTCCCTCTTCTTTGGGGCAGTTCCTCAAGTATTGACAAATAACTATCATGTCACTCTTAGTCCTTCTCTTCGTGCGACAAGGCATACCCAGTTCCTGCCAATTGTTCATCCTCTGTTTTAGCTTCCAAACTCCTATGAATGTATATTTTCTTTTATATACACTGAGAGTTTCTGCACCAAGACAAATTCCTTATGTGTCCAATCACACTTGGCCAATAAAGAATTCTATTCTATTCTATTCTATTCTATTCTATTCTATTCTATTCTATTCTATTCTATTCTATTCTATTCTATTCTAATCTAATTCTATTCTAATTGTACCCTATGACTATTATTAAGTGTTGTAACTGATGATCCTTGACTCTTTTGACGAATGTATCTTTTCTTTTATATACACTGAGAGTATTTGCACCAAGAAAAATTCCTTGTGTGTCCAATCACACTTGGCCAATAAAAGAATTATATTCTATTCTATTCTATTCTAACTTTTAAAGTCTTGAAGGATTTGTGAGCCTTTCAAAATAAAAACTAAAAATCCTGCCATCAAAAAAACATGGAGCATTCACGACCCGAATTATTCCGGCGAGCTTCAGTCGCATCGACGCCTTGATTAACTTGAAGCTGCGGCATTGAAGCTCAGCCAACTGGGAGTGCTTAACCACGAATCAGGTTGGGCTTAAATTGATGGGAGCGAGCGGGGTTGAGGGGTGTCCGGGCAGCCGCCACAATCTGTCAACAGTTGACTCTAATTGAACGCTTGCCTCTCCAAGTGGCACTCATGGACGCGTGGAGTGGGGAGAAAGGGGGAGATGAAAAGGAAGGCGGCCAGGCCTTGTAAAACCAAATCAGTACAATGTGTTAAACGATCTGGGAAACCCGGAATGGAGTCAAGCCCAGCCCAAGTTACAGTTTGAATTAATCGTACGGCTGGCTCCACTCCTACCGGTCATAAATCAGAAGAAAAGAAGCTCTCCGGGAAAAAAAAAAGAGAGAGAGAGAGAGAGAGAGAGCAGGACTTCATTTGAAACATGTCTTGATCGGTTCTTAACTCCACCAGGTTTTTCTTTTAAAAAAAAAAAAAACTCCATGGAGTTTTTCATGGTTTTTTTTTTCTTTTTAGTTTGTTTGGGGTTATTATTTTTTAAGCCGCCAAATCTCTTCCACATTTTGAGCATTCTCCCTAGGAGGCAAAACAACTCAAGATATCATCCTAAGCCAGTGGTAGGGAACCTTGGCTCTTTTATCACTTATGGACTTCAACTCCCAGAATTCCTGAATGAGCTATAAAAAGTTCCCCATCCCTGGCCTACTGGTTTTTCAGTTGTGAGGGAAATCAATTTTTGATTTGAATGGGATTGTTCAATATACAAATGTCCTAATTTTTGACTTGAATGATCAATATTCTTTATATGTCCTACATTTGTATATTAAACAGTCCCATTCAAGTCAAAAATTGATTTCCCTCACAACTGAAAAACCACTAGGCCAGGGATGGGGAAAGTTTTATGGCTCACTCAGGAATTCTGGGAGTTGAAGTCCATCAGTGATAAAAGAGCCAAGGTTCCCTACCGCTGTCCTAAGCAAAGAGAGTCAGCTCAGAAGACCGATGAGGTTGACTGGCTTAATTTTTGTGTGTTGGAATGGGGTAGTGGTTTTTTTTTAGTTTTTAAAGCCTGGAAGTCTGTTAATCCCTTTTCCAAGCAATTATCCTTATCTGCAATATTGTGATGACTTGGAATACCGTATCCAGTTTTGGTCACCACGATATAAAAAAGGATGTTGTGACTCTGGAAAGAGGGAAGAGAAGAGCAACGAAGATGATTAGGGAACTGGAGGCTAAAACATATAAAGAACGGTTGCAGGAATTGGGTGTGTCTAGTTTAATGAAAAGAAGGACTAGGGGGTGTCATGATATCAGTCTTCCAATATTTGAGGGGCTGCCCCAAAGAATAGGGGATCAAACTATTCTCCAAAGCACCTGAAAGCAGGACAAGAAACAATGGATGGAAACTAACCAAGGAGAGAAGCAACCTAGAACGAAGGAGGAATTTCCTGACAGTTAGAACAATCCACTAGTGGAACAAATTACCATCAGAAGTTGTAGGTGCTCCAACACTGGAGGCTTTTAAGAAGGATTTAAAATTGAAATAGGGTCTCTTGCTTGAGCAGGGGGTTGGACTAGAAGACCTCCAAGATCCCTTCCAACTCTGTTATTCTCTTTTGGTCAACTATTCTAGATTGTTTCTCTCCTTGATTAGTTTCCATCTGTTGTTTCTTGTCCTGCCTTCGGATGCTTTGGAAAATGGGTCGACCCCCTCTCTTCTCTGTGGTAGCCCCTCAAATATTGGGACCTTGCTATCATTGTCCTTCTTTTGTTAAGCCCACACATTTGCCAGCATTAAAAATGGCTGAACCAAGTCTTTGTCCTAGTCAGGGATCAGGGTCGTGAGTAGAGCTAAAAAAGATAGTTGAGACTTTGGAAAAAGTACAGAGAAGAGCAACGAAGATGATTAGGGGGCTGGAGGCTAAAATGTATAAAGAAGGGTTGCTGGAATTGGGTATGGCTAATCTAATGAAAGGAAGGGCCAGGGGTGACAGAATAGCAGTCTTCCAATACTTGAGGAGCTGCCACAAGGAAGAGGGGGCGCCAGCCTGTTTTCCAAAGCACTAGAAGACAAGATAAGAAGCAATGGAGGGAAACTAATCAAGGAGAGAAGCAACCTAGAACTAAGGGGAAAAAAATCCTAATAGTGAGGACAATTAACCAGTGGAATTGCTTGACTCCAGAAGTTGGGGTGCTCCATCACTGGAGGTGTGATGACCCAGGGTGGGATACAAAAGAAACACAGTCACAGAAAACAGGTGAAGCCCCTTTTATTCCTTCACTTTGCTTCCAAGCTCCAAATACCTTTAACGGAAGACAAAAAAAAAAAACCTCCCACACAAACAGTTACAAGAAGAAGGAAAAAAGCAACACAAACTAGGCAAGATAAGGGCTGGGAGGATGTCCACAGGTAACACACACTGGGAAGGATGCCAAACTCAGAGTGGAACTATAAACCAGAGATACTTATATACATACAAACGATTTTTCCAGTGTTTGCCAGTACGCAGGTCCAAACTCTTATTCAGTTGTCACACCTGCAGCCCATGAAGAGGATCAAGAGCCTCTCCTCCTGAGGAGACCATGTCTCTCCCTTATCCTCTCCTCCCTGCGTGCCCTAGGATGGAGAGGGGAGGGGCTGGTTCTTCCTCTGGCTGCCCAGCTGGCCTCTGCCCTTCCCCAGCCTCCTCCACAACCTCTGGGGCCACACTTCCACTACCTGTCAGCTGTTCCTCCTGTCCCTCAGTCTCCACCAGGGGCATGACAGGTCTTTTAAGAAAAGACTGGACAGCCACCTATCCGAAATGGTATAGGGCAGTGATGGCTAACCTGTTTGGCACCTAGTACCCAAAGTGCGCATGCGCCCTGCCCCCACGCATGCGTGCCCCCCACCCCCATGCATGTATGTGTCCCCCTATGCCCCTCACGCATGCACATGCAACCCCAGGGGTGGGATTCTACCAGTTCGCACATATTCGCTAGAACCAGTTGTTAACATTCTAAGCAGTTTGGAGAACCAGTTGTTAGAAGAAATTACTGGCCTAATCCTGTAAGGAAGGCAAGAAGGAAACATTCTGGTCTTGCTTACAGAAACTGCCTCTCCATTAACCCTTATTACATTCTTGGCAGGACTAGACTTCCTGTCTCAGGAACTTCTCTGGAGTTTTCTTTCCCCTCCTTTGCTGGTACTTTGCTTGTGTGGAGTGACCTTTCAAAGTTACAATGGCACTGAAAAAAGTGACTTATGACCATATTTCACACTTATGACTGTTGCAGCATCCCCACAGTCATGAGAGGCCAGGCGAGGAGATGCGTGCCTCGATGTGAGTGATATTGAGTTGGCCATGCCCAGCCAGTTACATGACCACCAAGCCATGTCCACCCAGTTACATGACCACCAAGCCATGCCCACCACTTAAGCCACGCCCACAGAACCGGTTGTTAAAAAATTTGAATCCCACCTCTGTGCAACCCCCATACATGCACCCCCTGCACACGCATGCCTGACCCCCTGGTGCGCGCCCCACCCCCGCTCAATTGCATGCAAACCCCATTGCGTGTGCCCTGCCCCAAGCATGCACCTGCGATCTCCATGCATGCACAGCAGAGACCTGAAGACCAGCGGGAGGCGTGCATACACATGCGCGGTGGAGCTGAGCTGGGGCGAGGGTTCACGTGCCCACAGAGAGGGTCTCTTGTGTGCCACCTCTGGCACGTGTGCCACAGGTATCACCATCATGGGTATAGGTTCTTCTGCTTGAGCTTGAGATGGTTGGACTAGAAGATCTCTAAGGTCCCTTCCAGCTCCACTCTGATTCTGAAGGGAATGGCAAAGCCTTGGATTCTCCCTGTTAATTCTCATCTGTTTGTCTCCTTGATGCTAAAATCTAGCCGCCTTAGAATTTGGATTGGGCCCCTGGAAATTCTCTCCTGCCTTCTCCTATTTGTTTTGAGGGAAACCAAATCAAGTCGGATTCCTGAAGGAAACCCGGATCGGTTCCAGTTCTCTTGGCTCTCCCGATGCTTACTCCTTCTCCAAGAAGCTTCTCCCGGGCTTAAAAGGGCCCCCCTCCTGGCCTCCAGATGCCATTGTTGGCACCTGGTGGTCCCTGGAGCAACTCCCCAGCCAGGAAAAACAATATTCCTCAACTGTTCAACCTAGATGGGGCAGCCGGGCCTTTAGGACGGCAGGCAAAAAACCGTGTTCCTAGCATTGGAAGCAGCTTGTGGAAACGGAGGTCTGCCTGCGAATGTTTTCGGCTTGTTTTCCTTTCGGGCTTGTTCCAAAAGAATAACATTCGACCACAGGCTTGGAAGGCTGGGATGGAGCTGCAGTTGGGAAGAGGCTCCCCCGCAGTGACGTTTGTGGCTCTTTAAAGCCGGTCCAAACGGAGTGCGCATAATAGGCAACAGGAGAGGGAATTAGGACACACACATGCTGCCAATAAGCAGTGTCACAACAAAGGTGGTGTGTATCTGTGCTGAAGTCTCTGTCTCTTCTTTCGGGAATGATGGAGATGTTTGCTAGGATAAGAATAAATAGACGGCTATGATATAGAAAATCCTTCGCCCATCCTCTCCCCTCCTCTCCCTCCCCTTTTTCTCCCCCACTCCCTCTCCCCTTCTATTTGCTCTTTCTTCTTCTCCCTCTCTTCTCCCTTCCCTCTCCTCTCTCCTCTTTCCTCTCCCTCCTTCTCTCCCTCTCCCTCTCCTTTCTCTCCTCTCCCTCTCCCCTCTCCTCTCCCCTCCTCTCCCTCCCCTTTTTCTCCCCCTCTCCCTCTCCCCTATTTCCTTTCTTCTTCTCCCTCTCTTCTCCTTTCCTTCCCTCTCCTCTCCTTCTCTCTCTCTCCCTCTCCCTTCTGTCCTCTCCCTCTCCTCTTTCTTCTCCCTCCTTCTTCCTCTCCCCTCCTCTCCCTCTGCTCTCCCTCTCCCCTCCTTTCCCTCTCCTCTCTCCTCTTTCCTCTCCCTCCTTCTCTCCCTCTCCCTCTCCTTTCTCTCCTCTCCCTCTCCCCTCTCCTCTCCCCTCCTCTCCCTCTCCTTTTTCCTCCCCCTCCCCCTCTCCCCTTCTATTTCCTTTCTTCTTCTCCCTCTCTTCTCCTTTCCTTCCCTCTCCTCTCCTTCTCTCTCTCTCCCTCTCCTTTCTGTCCTCTCCCTCTCCTCTTTCTTCTCCCTCCTTCTTCCTCTCCCCTCCTCTCCCTCTGCTCTCCCTCTCCCCTCCTTTCCCACTCCTCTCCTTTTTCCTCTCCTTCTCTCCTCTCCCTCTCCTTCTCCCTCTCCTCTCCCTCTCCTTTTTCCTCTCCTTCACCCTTTTCCTCTCCTCTCTCCTCCTCTCCCTCTCTTTTTTCCTCTCCTTCTCCCTCTCCTCCACTTCCCTCCTTCTGTGTTGGACTACATCACCCATGATCCCCACTGACACACCCTTACATTGCTCAAGATAATAATCCCACCCGCAGAACTTTACAAACCACAGCTTGTGGCTTAGTGGTGTAGGAATTAGGTTCCTTGTCGTTTGGAGAACAAATCTTAATTTATCGTGATGCATCTTTCCATTGTGAAGGAAAGACAACGTATCAGGGGCAGATCTTTCCTTCATAGGTAGAACTTCGAAATGGAGGCATGCAGAAGCTGCTTTGGTGGAGACCTTTGTGGAAAGAGCCCGTGACCTTCTCCCCACCCCAGCCGATTGAGGCTGCCCTACTTTTACCCTTCCTTTGCAGATTATCCTCAACTCCATGCACAAATACCAGCCCAGGCTGCATATTGTCAAAGCAGACGAAAACAACGGGTTTGGCTCCAAAAACACAGCCTTTTGCACCCATGTCTTCCCAGAGACGGCCTTCATTGCGGTGACCTCCTACCAGAATCACAAGGTAAAGGGGCCAATTTTGGAAAAAGCTTTGCCATCAAGGGGGCAATGATGGTGGAGAATGTCAAGGATGCAAGAGAGGCCCTTCCTTCCATCCTCTTCCTTCCTTCCTTCCTTCCTTCCTTTCTTCCTTCCTTCTCTCTTCCCTCTCTCCTCCCTTCCTTACTTTTCTTCCCTCTCTCCTTCCTTCCTTTTCTCTTCCCTCTCTCCTTCCTTCCTTTTCTCTTCCCTCTCTTCTTCCTTCCTTCCTTCCTTCCTTCCTTCCTTCCTTCCTTCCATCCTTCCTTTTCTGTTTCCTCTCACTTTCCTTCCTTCCTTTTCTCTTCCCTCTCCTTCCTTCCTTTTCTCTTCCCTCTCTCCTTCCTTCCTTCCATCCATCCTTCCTTTTCTCTTTCTTTTCACTTTCCTTCCTTCCTTCCTTCCTTCCTTCCTTCCTTCCTTTCTTTCTTTCTCTTCCCTCTCTCCTCCCTTCCTTATTTTTCTTCCCTCTCTCCTTCCTTCCTTTCTCTCCTTCATTCCTTTTCTCTTCCCTCTCTTCTTCCTTCCTTCCTTCCTTTTCTGTTTCCTCTTTCCTTCCTTTTCTCTTCCCTCTCCTTCCTTCCTTCCATCCTTCCTTTTCTTTCTTCTCACTTTCCTTCCTTCCTTCCTTCCTTCCTTTTCTCTTCCCTCTCTCCTTCCTTCCTTCCTTCCTTCCTTCCTTCCTTCCTTCCTTCCTTCCTTCCTTCCTTCCTTCCTTCCTTCCTCCCTTCTTTCTCTCGAACACTATGAACATGGTGGCTTGGGTTGACAAACCATAATTTAACCCAATGGAGCTTTTCAGAGCTGTCTTTTAATAAAATTCTTAGACAGAAAAGGTATCCTCGCATCTCAACCACATCATCTTCAGGAATCACAAGAAGAAAGTATGGAGGGGTAATTTTCATTTGCGTAGCCTTGACCTTGTAAAAGGAAGAAGGCATTTGTGTTTTTAAATCTAGAATACAAACGATTTGAGTTACATCTTCTTGGCATAGAAGAATTAGCAACCTACAGTAGGAAAATCAACGTTCTACAAATCAGTGGGGAAATATCTCAAATTCCCAGACAGTCTGTTCCTAAAATATGAAGTGTGTTTGTCAAAAGATACCGCCTAGCTGTCTTTTGCTCCTTGAAAAGAAGAAAAAAGCCACGAAAGAAGCCAGTGGAAAATGTTGGGAGTATTAAAATCTGATTTAAGAATATAGAATAACAGGGTCGGAAGGGAACTTAGAGGTCTTCCAGTCCAATCCCCACTCAAGCAGGAGACCTGATACTATTCTGGATAAGTATAATATAAACATTTAAGACAAGTGCTTGTCTTACATGTTTATATTAGGTCACATAAATTACATACTTATAATATGTAAGACTGTTGCTTTGCATGTACACAGAGAGCTTCTGCACTGGAGACAAATTCCAAAATCACACTTGGCCAAAGAAAGTCTTGTCTTGTCTTCTCTTCTCTTCTTTCCCTTCCCTTCTCTTGATTTCCTATCACACATCTCTTCTCTTCTTTCCCTTCCCTTCCCTTCTCTTGATTTCCTATCACACATCTCTTCTCTTCTTTCCCTTCCCTTCCCTTCCCTTGATTTCCTATCACACATCTCTTCTCTTCTCTTCTCTTCTCTTCTCTTCTCTTCTCTTCTCTTCTCTTCTTCTTTCCCTTCCCTTTCCTTCCCTTGATTTCCTATCACACATCTCTTCTCTTCTCTTCTCTTCTTTCCCTTCCCTTCCCTTCTCTTGATTTCCTATCACACATCTCTTTCTCTTCTCTTCTCTTCTCTTCTCTTCTCTTCTCTTCTCTTCTCTTCTCTTCTCTTCTCTTCTCTCCCTTCCCTTCCCTTCTCTTGATTTCCAATCACACATTCTCAAGAAACAAAAAGGGCTTGACAAGTCAACATAGGAACTAATTAGAACACAAAAGCCACACAGCTTGTGGCTTCCCAACTTTCTTTCAGAGAAGAAAACAGTGGTGGGGAAATTCTCATGGGTGGACCTTCCACAGGTAGAGAGGTAGTGGCCTAGGGTGCTGTATAATTGTCTTGTGTCTCGGAGATCTTTCTCTCCAAATATCTGAAGTTTAGGAGGGGATTATGAGAAGTGTCATCATGCAAAGCACCTGCTTTATTACAAGATCAACAGCTCGTTGGGATGAACTTCCTTTTGATAAGGGGAGCTGAAGAATGAAGGTGGTTTAATTCTTAAAGAAGAAAACGATTTTGCATTGGTCTGGATAACAGAATAACAGAGTTGGAAGGGACCTTGGAGGTCTTCTAGTCCAGCCCCCTGCTTACCATTTCAGACAAACAGCTGTCCAATCTCTTCTTAAAAACCTCCAGTGATGGGGAACCCACAACTTCTGGAGGCAACTCGTTCCACTGGTTAATTGTTCTCACTGTCAGGAAATTTCTCCTTAGTTCCGGGTTGCTTCTCTCTTGATTGGTTTCCATCTGTTGCTTCTTGTCCTCCCTTCTGGTGCTTTGGAGAATATCTTGACCCCTTCTTCCTTGTGGCAAATTCCTTGTAGATGATTGATGGGCAGCAAGCATTGATTCCCCCTCCCCTTCTTTCTGATTCTTCATTTCAGATTACCCAACTCAAGATTGAAAACAACCCCTTTGCAAAAGGATTCAGAGGCAGCGACGATATGGAATTACACCGGATGTCTCGAGTGCAAAGGTAAGTTATTATTCAACGCCGTATTTCTCAACTTGAAGGTGTGTGGACTTCAGATCCCAGAACTCTCAACCTTTCCAGAGCGTTGCCCATCTGACAGATGTCGAGTGAACATCTGGAGAGACCCAAAGGCACTTTTCCAAAAGGCGACTGGACTTTCTTGGTGGGTTTTTTTTTTTTCTGACAATGTTTCAGCTTCTCATCCAAGAAGTGAGAAAGAAGTTTGAAGCTTCTTAGATGAAAAGCGAAACGTTTTCAGGGGAAACACCAAGGAAGTCCAGCCGCCTTTTAGAAAACCACTTTTGGGTTTCTCCAGATCAAGGGGCTTCAAACTTGGCCAAGTTTAAGACTTGTGGACTTCAACTCCCAAAATTCCTAAGCTAATCTGACTGGAGGAGGGATTCTGGGAGTTGAAGTCATCAAGTCTTAAAAGCAGTGGTGGGATTCAAGATTTTTAACTACTGGTTCTGGGGTGTGGCTTGGTAGGCGTGGCTTGGTGGGTGTGGCAGGGGAAGGATACTATAAAATCTCCATTCCCTCCCCACTCCTGGGGGAAGGTTTTAGCAAAACCTCCATTCCCTCCTCACCTCACTAACCTGCTTTCCAGCTCCATTCTCCTGTGCAGGGCAACCAAGAATTGAATCCCAGCTGAGTCCCGATCAGCTGGGACTCAATGGGAGGCAGAGAATAGATGGAGGCGGTGCCAGTCAGAGGTGGTGTTGGCCGATTCTCCGAATTACTCAAAATTTCTGCTACCAGTTCTCCAGAACCGGTCAGAACCGGCTGAATACCACCTCTGCTTAAAAGCTGTCAAGTTTGAAGAGCCCTGCTTCAGATGTTCACTTGACATCTGGCAGATGGGAAACACAGTGGATTCTCAGCCACGGTTGGGAGTCTGATGAGGGCAGGTTCTATACCGAGATGATCCCAAAAACTGAATGGGTTTCAATGCAAGGGAAGGTAATTCGGTACATATGGCGGTAACAATGCAACGCAAAACATTCCCACTGAAATTAAACCCAGCGTCCTTTCTGTGGCCTCATCCTCTCTTCCGTCCTGGAAACAAAGCAGGAGTCATGTCAGAAACAAGCTTTGGGCTTTCCCTGAAAGTTTCTTTTCGTTGGGTGGAGAGGGGGTGTGGGAAATTATGAACAGGTGGTTGACACTGATTCCAGCTCATCCTTGGCCCTAATGGAACTGGGGAGAAAAAGATGATGTTTAACAAAAAGGCAGTGGTCCAGGGTGGGAAAGAGATTGCGTTCCAGACAGAAACAACCACATGTTTCTAATTGGGCTAAATGCTCCAGCTCTCCTTGTATATACATTTTATAGGTTTCAAAGCATTTCTCTTTTGGGGGAAGAGGACGGCCGGTGAAATGATAGCTATTGGGGGAAGACAGCTGGACACCGTATGACAGATTTTTTTTCCTTGGGCAAATTCTTTCTTCCTTGGGCAAACTGTTGTGGTTCGCCGGCAGGCTGTGCAGACGGCAGCGGAATCTGACAGTGGGGAAGAACAGGGACCAGTCCGGGAGTCTGGAGAGGACTCGGATGAGGGTTCTGCGTCCGATGCAGAGATGGGGCCAGGACCATCTGGGAGTGGGGTGCTGACTCCAGAGCCTCCATAATCTGACAGCAGCAAGGCAGAGGAGCAAGGGGAGCCTGTTCCCAGTGCGTGTGTGCACAGAGTTGCCAGAAGGCAAGAGCAGCTAAGACAAAAAGGGTGGCTCGGGAGTAAGGCTTGGAGGTGATTGCCCCTCCCATAAGGTATAAAGGAAGTACAAAGGTAAAGAAACCTTTGCAGGAAGCAAAGTCCTTCGCTCCGTTTGGATTCAATCTTGAAGTTCTGTGTGGACTTTGTATTTCGGTTGGCTTTTTACAGTTCATTTGGCACTTTAGTTGTTGGCAGCAATTCAAAGGAGAGAAAGGTGGGTGCTTATCTCAAGGGACTGTTTGGGACTCATTACGGGCTGGGAACAAACATAATTCCCAGCATTGAAATAAAACAAGAGTTGTTTTAAGTAAGCATGTGCTTAATTACGGTCTCGGGAAGCCTGGGTCAGAACACAAACTGAGTGCAGAGTTGTGACAAAGAGGTTGCTTGGCCAAGCACCACATTTTCCTATAGAGACCATCCTCGACGTATCACCGTTCATTTAGTGACCAATCAAAGTTACATCCATGGACTTAGGATCGCTTTTCGCACTTAATGACCATCGCAACATCCTCAGGGTCACGTGATCAGAATTCGGAGGCTTAGCAACGGACATGGACTTACGACCCATTGCCTGTCACACGATCCCCTTTGGCGACCTTCCGACAAGCCGAGTCAACGGGGAAGCCAGATTCACTTAACGACTGTGTGACTCGCTTAACAACTGCAGGGGATTCACTTTACAGCTGCAGCAAGTGGGGCAAAACTCACTTAACAAATGTCTCGCTTCCTCTCAGTGGCGCAGTGGTTAAAGTGCTGTACTTCAGGCCACCTCTGCTGACTATTGGCTGCCTGAAATTTGGTAGTTCAAATCTCACCAGGCTCAAGGTTGACTCAGCCTTCTATCCTTCCGAGCAGTGGTGGGATTCAAATTTTTTTACTAGTGGTTCTGTGAGTGTGGCTTAGTGGGCGTGGCAGGGGAAGGCTACTGCAAAATCGCCCTTCCCTCCCCACCCCACTAACCTGCTTTCCAGCTCCCTTCTCCTGTGCAGGGCAACCAAAGAAGACCCAGCTGATCAGCTGGGATTCAATGGGAGGCGAAGAAGAGATGGGGGTGGGGCCAGTCAGAGGTGGCATTTGACAGTTCTCCAAACTACTCAAAATTTCCACTACTGGTTCTCCAGAACCTGTCAGAACTGGTTGAATACCACCTCTGCTTCCGAGGTGGGTAAAATGAGAACCCAGATGGTTGGGGACAAGAGGCTGACTCTGTAAAACTGCTTAGAGAGGACTGGAAAGCACTGTGAAGCGGTATATAAGTCTATGTGCTATTCCTATTAGCGACAGAAATTTTGGGCTCAGTTGTGGTCGTAATTTTGACCATGTGACCATGGGAATGCTTCCAATGGTCATAAGCATGATAAATCATCATAAGTCATTTTTTTTTCAGGGCTGTTACCACCTTTAATGGTCACAAAACAAATTGTTGTGAGTGGAGAATTACCAGCACTCTTTACTCAATCCTCTCATTATTGCAGAAAATATTAACCCTGAAAATGAACCATTCACTTTCTTGGTCCCGCAATCCCTACATGTGTTCTGACCCAACCTAGTTCCAAGAGAGCAAACACAAAACAAAGGCAGCAGCCCCCACCTTTTAAGGTTTAATCCACAAATTCTGTTTCTTCAGAGATAAAAGGCTGCTTCCAACTAATTAGCTCCGACAAGAAAGAGTTCTCTGCCAAAAACCCAGAGATAAGAACTAGTTTACAACAGTTTTCAAAAACTAACTATAATGTCCACGAGGCTGAGTTTCAGAGTTTCTTTGCCTTCTGCAAAGAACGCTTCTTCAAACCTGGCTTTTATCCTCTTGAGGGAGGGGCCATTACCTTGCAGCCTTACTCTCGAGTCGCCTGTGCTGCTGTAACTGCTCTGTCCTATGAGCAATCCTGCACGCACATGCACTTGGCACAGGCTCCTCGGGAACTTCCTCATCGCTGCTGCTGGCCCTCACAATCTCTGAAGGCAGCAGTCCACTCCCTAATGGTCCCGGCCCCTCATCTGAGTCCTTGCTCTCCTCAGCCGTCTGCACCTGCTTCCGGCTAACCACAACAACATGGATACCGGCTTGAAATGGAGAATTGCTTATACAGTAGGACAAAGTTGCCATGGCATTAATTGTGCCCCTGGTTTTTTTTTTTTTGGCCTTTGATTTCAGCAAGGAATATCCGGTTGTCCCAAGAAGCACAATCCGGCAGAAAGTGTCTTCTAACCACAGTCCCTTCAGCGGTGAAGGCAGGTCTCTCTCGGCTTCTTCGAACCTTGGATCCCAGTTTCCGTGTGAGAATGGTGTCTCTAGCACTTCCCAGGACTTATTGCCACCTGCGAACCCCTATCCTGTACCTCAGGATCACGGGCAGGTTTACCACTGCACCAAGAGACCAGGTGAGTTGGGAGTTTTATAGTGGGGACGAGAACAGCAACTAGCTACGTCTGGGCTTAATGACAAGGAGTACTAAGGGGGACATGATAGCAGTCTTCCAACGTTTGAGGAGGGGCTCAACCTATTCTGCAAAGTAGCAGAAGGCAGGACAAGAAACGATAGATGGAAACCAGTCAAGGGGAGAAGCAACCTACAACCAAGGAGGAATTTCCTGAGAACAATGGAATGGTTTGCCTTCAGAAACTATGGGTGCTCCATCACTGGAGGTTTATAAGAAGAGATTAGACAACCATTTGTCTGAAATGGTATAGGCCAGTGGTGGCTAACTGTTTTGGGCTCCTGTGCCAAAAAATTGTGCACACGCTTGCACGCTTGCACTCACGTGCCAGCACCCAGAAGACAATGTGTGCCCCCCACACCCCTTATGCATGCGCACGCAATACCCACCTACCCCCCGCTTCCCCGCCTAACCTACACTGTGCCTCACAGCTGATTTTTGGCCGGTTTGAGGCCCTTTTCGGCCTCCCATAGGCTTGAGGAAGGCTTCTGCAGGCTTTGCAGGCCGAAAACTAGGCCCACTTTGTCACTTCTGGTATTGTCGGAAAAATAGGAAGTGATGAAACAGGGCTAATTTTTGGCCTGCAAAGCCTGCAGAAGCCTTCCTCAAGCCTCTGGGAGGCCGAAAAAGGCCTCAAACCTGCCTGAAAATCAGCTGTGATGTGTGTGCATGCGCAGTGAGGTAAGATTGTCTGCAGCTCACATTCCGGCACAAATGGCTCTGTGTGACACACATAGGTTCGCCATCACAGGTATAGGCTCTCCTGTGTCAATTCATAAAACATTTTCTATACATGTTTTATAGTTGCCAACAGAAAGAGGGGGGAGAGTTTCAAAAAGCAGGCAGCGCAAGAATCTAATTGGACAGCATGATTGATGACTCTTGGCTATGGACGTGTCCCATTAGAGAATATGAATTATGATACACCCAGAGGCGTGGGGGGAAAAGCAGGGTCAAGGGTGACAGTCAATTATGTGTCTCAGAGTCGGCTACACCCAGATCATGCCGACATGTTGACTTCCAAAAAATCCTTTGAAGTTTTGGGAGTTTGGCTCGAGACTCATGATTTAATTGGGGTAACTGCTGGAATCCTGACATCCTGCTTGAGCACGGGGTTAGACTAGAAGACCTCCAAGGTCCATTCAAAGTTTGTTATTCTATTATTAACTCTCATGCTATCCAACTGTCTCCTACGATCAGGGGTGGGATTCAATTTTTTAACAACCGGTTCTGTGGGTGTGGCTTAGGTGGTGGACATAGCTTGGTGGTCATGTTATTGGCTGGGTGTGGCCAACTCAATATCACTCACATCGAGGCATGCATCTCCTCGCCTGGCCTCTCATGACTGTGGGGATGCTGCAACAGTCATAAGTGTGAAATATGGTCAGAAGTCACTTTTTTCAGTGCCATTGTAACTTTGAAAGGTCGCTCCACACAAGCAAAGTACCAGCAAAGGAGAAGAAAGAAAACTCCAGAGAAGTTCCTGAGACAGGAAGTCTAGTCCTGCCAAGAATGTAATAAGGGTTAATGGAGAGGCAGTTTCTGTAAGCAACACCAGAATGTTTCCTTCCTGCCTTCCTTACAGGATTAGGCCAGTAATTGCTTCTAACAACCAGGTCTCTTAAAATGTTAACAACCAGTTCTAGAAAATAGGTGCGAACTGGTAGAATCCCATCCCTGCCTACGATGTTTTGGCTGGAGTAGACAGAAGTGAACCAATGCATTTTTTTTCCATCCTTCCCACTCCAAAAGCTGAACCTTCAGGTCTTCTACGATTTGAGTCCTCCTACCTTTCTTCATTGTCTTTTCTCTCTCCGGTTCTGTTTCCCATCTAGCAGAGTCGTCTTGACTGCCCTTCCGAGCGTTTCAGCCCATATTACCAACAGCAGCATAGATAAAATACAGAGAGGTGACCCCCGCAAGTTCTACAGAAGTTGAATCTACATCCAGGAAGATAACTGGTGCCTGGGTTACAGATAACTTATCAGGTTGGGCGGCCTTAAGAAAGGACCTGGGATTAATTCCAATACTTAAATAGCTAATGGCAGGTTATTTTGGAGGGTTGAAATTTATAGCTATTCTGAGAGATTAGCCAGGCTTTTCAGAGCTTTTAGCCGGCTGGCTGAGCCAATTTGGAATGGAAGCACACAGGAAAAAAAATAGCATTTAGTAAACAATCATTTTGAAATCATTTTTTTAGTAATAATAAAAATCCACCCTGCTTTTTATAGAGATCCCTGCTTTAGCTTTTAAATCTGAATGACTGAGAATCTTCATGGACAATAGTTGGGAAATTTTCAGTGTTGAAAAATAACCTAAAAGTCAAATGTTCTTGATCATCATTTCCAGGAGATGGAATAGAATTCTTTATTGGCCAAGTGTGATTGGACACACAAGGAATTTGTCTTGATGCACACCCCCTTTAAGGACCTCTTGGGAATGGAGTGAGGTCCGCTGTAGATATTTTGAGGTTGAAGCTGCGAGAGGTTGGGGCTTTAACCATGGAGTTGGGTAGGGCATTCCAGGCGTTGACCACTCTGTGGCTGAAGTCGTATTTTCTGCAATCAAGTTTGAAGCAATTTACCTTGAGTTTGTATCGGTTGTTTGCCCGTGTGTTATTGTGGTTGAAGCTGAAGAAATCATTGACAGGCAAGATGTTATAGCAGACAATTTTGTGCACTATGCTTAGATTGGACCGCAGGCAGCACAGTTCCAGATTGTCCAGGCCCAAATTGTCAAGCCTGGAGGCGTAGGGAATACTACTGCGAGTAGAGGAGTGGAGTACCCTTCTCAGGAAATACTTCTGAACCCCCTCTATTGAATTAATATCCAATATACAGAGCGGGTTCCAGGCGAATGAGCTGTATTCGAGAATTGGTCTGGCAAAGGTTTTGTATGCCCTTGGTTAACAATGCAATGTTGCCAGAGAAGAAGCTTCGCAAAATCAGGTTAACAACTCTTAATGCCTTTTTGGTGATGTTGTTACAGTGTTAATTTAGTGTACATCCTAAAGCCCCCTCTTCCTATAGTTTGAAAGCAAGCTGATTCTCTTCCCCAGAGAAGCAACTACAGAAAGTTGGGGAAGGGGCAGCGGCAGTGGTCTCTGGTTGGAGCCACCTTGTCAACTGTGAAAACCATCCATCATTTGTCTCCAGCCAGGGAAGAGTGATAAAGACATACAAAAAGAGAGAGAGAGAGAACTTTCTTTCCAGTTTAGGGATTCCCACTTGGTGGGTGGTTTCCTGCCGTCTCCCCTCGCTCACTTTATCTCATTTCCTTGCATTGTAATATGCAAGAGGGCTATCTTGCCCATGGTGCACTTCCCCCCCCCCAACTCTTAGCAGCATAGATCATGTCCCTTCCCAGGAGACAACAACAGAGGGCCCTGTCTCCCTGCTATCTCCCCAATGACTCAGGTTTGATGGGCAAGACATGTCTCATTTATCAAAGCTGCCAGGTCCTTTCATGGTTGGGAAGCTCTGCATGCTTCTTTTGGCTGTTTCTTCTTCTTCTTCTTCTTCTTCTTCTTCTTCTTCTTCTTCTTCTTCTTCTTCTTCTCTTCTTCTTCTTCTTCTTCTTCTTCTTCTTCTTCTTCTTCTTCTTCTTCTTCTTCTTCTTCTTCTTCTTCTTCTTCTTCTTCTTCTTCTTCTCTTCTTCTTCTTCTTCTTCTCTTCTTCTTCTCCTCCTCCTCCTCCTCCTCCTCCTTCTCCTTCTTCCTTCTCCTCCTAGTATATTCCCACAAATGCAGGGTTGGCTTGAACACCAATTTGCACAGATTATTATTATAGTTGTTATTATTATCATCATCATCCAGAATGGCATCTCTACAGGGCATGGCTCAGTCTTAGGGCATTCAGGTTTTAAATAAAAACAATTTTTGGAGAGGGAGAAGGAAAAGGCAGAAGAGAGAAAGAGGAGGCAGAAAGGAGACAAGGAGCAGAGGAAGAGGAGAGGAGAAAGAGGAGAAAGTTATGGAGAAAGGAGAAAATAAGGAAGAGGAGGAAGAGGAGAAAAAGGAAAAGGACAAGAAGAAGGGAGAAATAGGAGAAGGAAAAGGTGGAGAGGAGGAAAGGAGAAAAAGAAGGGGAAGGAGAAGAAGGGAAAAGAGGGAGAAGGAAGAGAGAAAATTGAACTGGTTGAGTCCAGTTCAGGAGTGGGAAGCTTTTCTGCCCATATCTGGTTTGGAAGGGGTGTAGCAAGGAACACATGTTATCCAGAATGGGCAACGCAGGCAAAAACATACTTCTGGATTTGATTTATCTGTTAAGAGTTGTGTTCATGGGT
The DNA here is from genome assembly GCA_023653725.1 of Bungarus multicinctus. Taxonomy (NCBI): domain Eukaryota; kingdom Metazoa; phylum Chordata; class Lepidosauria; order Squamata; family Elapidae; genus Bungarus; species Bungarus multicinctus. The sequence goes on from CM042836.1 coordinate 181,672,307, forward strand.
GAAGGCAACACGCTTAGAACTGCATCCTATGTTTCCTTGCAACCCTGTTAAGATGATTCACATGGATAGAGAAGGACTGGTCCAAAGTCCTCCAGATAGTTCTTGTAGTTGAGGAAGCCTCCTTATATCAGGTTCAGCATCTTCTCCACTGGACCCATCTGCCTCTTGAGCTGAGATAGAGGGCTGAGACAGAGGGATATGACCAGAGTCCTGCCTCTCTTCCTTCTCCTCATCTTTCTTCTCCTTCCTATGTCCTCTTCTTCTCTTCCTTGTTCTTCTAATTCCTTCCTCTCTGCCACTTCTCCTTCTCCTCTCCTTCCTGCCTCCTCTTTCTCTTTTTCTTCTACTTCTCATTTCTCCCTCCCTGCCTCTCTTCCTTCTCCTTTTTCTCCTTCCTGTATCTTCTTCTCTTCCTTGTTCTTCTAATTCCTTCCTCCTTGCCACTTCCACTTCATCTTCTCCTCCTTCTCTCCTTTTTGCCTCTTCTTTCTCTTTCTTTTACTTCTCCTTCCTCCCTCCCTGCCTCTCTTCCTTCTTCTTCCTATGTCCTCTTCTTCTCTTCCTTGCTCTTCTATCTAGTTCCTTCCTCTCTGCCACTTCTCCTTCCCTCCTTCTCCCCCTTCTCTCCTTCCTGCCTCCTCTTTTTCTTTTTCTTCTGCTTCTCATTCCTTCCTCCCTCCACTCTTCCTCCTCTTCCTTTTTCTCCTTCCTGTGTCTTCTACTCTTCCTTGTTCTTCTAATTCCCTCCTTCCTGCCGCTTCTCCTTCCACTTCTCCTCCTTCCACCTTCCTTCTCCTCTCTTCCTTCTGGCGGTGAAATTTCAGTGCCAAATGTGCTTCTCTCAAAGGCTTCTGCTTTGTGTCTCCTCAGATGACGAATGTCCCACTGCTGATCTCCCTTACAAGAAGCCCTACATGGAAACATCTCCAGCAGAAGAAGAGGCCTTCTACCATCGCTCCAACTATCCCCAGCAGCAAGGACTTAACAGCGCCTACAGGACTGAGTCCGCTCAACGCCAAGCCTGCATGTACGCCAGTGCAGCTCCAGCCCCAGAAGCAGTGCCCAGCTTGGAAGACCTCAGCTGCAACACCTGGTCTACCATGTCCTCCTATAGCAGCTGCACAGTAACTCCCATGCAACCCATTGACAGGTTGCCTTACCAACATTTTTCAGCTCACTTCACCTCGGGCTCCCTGATGCCCCGCCTTGCCACTGTAGCCGGTCATCCTTCGCCCCAACTTGGGGACACCCATGCCATGTTCCAGCATCAGACCTCCGTTCCTCACCAGCCCCTCGTCCGGCAACAAGCCAGCATCCAGTCTCCTCCTGGAAACTTACAGCCAACCGAGTTCCTCTATGCCCACGGGATGCCCAGAACACTTTCCCCGCATCAGTACCATTCTGTTCATGGGGTGGGCATGACTGCAGAATGGAGTGAGAGCAGCTAACAAGGGAAGGGATGAGCTGGACTGAACAGATAAGCACTCTAGAGATGGACCAGGCCCTCTTCTCTGGTGAGACCATGGGGGGTGGTTATCACCTCTACTTTGGTGTCTCCAAGTCACTGACCATCACAGCACACCTTTGCCCTTTCCTGTGATCTCCTCACTCGGCCACCTGGGTTTTGCATTGGTGCCAACCTGTCTCCTTCAATGGTTTTGTTTGATTTTTGCTCCCAAGTCAGATGTCAAGAGCTTCATGGCTCTTCTTGATCTCCTTTCGACGGGGGTGAGGTGGGAAGAATAAGACTATGTGGAACTTTCTTCTGAACCCTCCCCTTTCTTTTTTGGTGTTGAGGTTGACCATGTTCTGTAATAAATGATAATATATAGCCCTCTCCATATCCATTTCTTTCTCTGTATCCTTTCCGGCCTCTCAATTGGATGCCTCTCTCTCTTTTTTACAGGAATTTTAAAAACTGGAGCTGAAACGAGTTGCGACATACAACTTTTCTCTTTATTTTCATTACAGGTCCTTTTAGTTTAAATCTGTGATTCTCACAGTTGGTCACGTTAAGATGGGTGGACTTCAACTGTCAGAATTCCCCATCCAGAAATGTAATGGAATTCTGGGAGTTGAAGTCCACCCATCTTAACGTGGCCAATTTTTAGGAACACTAGTTTAAAAGGTTAATTAAAGGTTAATAAAAGATTCTTAGTCTGATTTTTTTTCTACATTCCCCTCTCTTTTTATTCAATGACAAATGTTGGAAAATATGAGAAGAAAATATTCCTTAAATACACAAGCAACTTAATTTTCCCCAGCCCTATTTTTTCCACTGGTTGATTGTTCTCACTGTTAGGAAATTCCTCCTCAGTTCTAGGTTGCTTCTCTCCTTGATTAGTTTCCATCCGTTGTTTCTTGTCCTGCCTTCAGGTGCTTTGGAGAATAGCTTGACTCCCTCTTCTTTGGGGCAGCCCCTCGAATATTGGAAGACTGCTATCATGTCTCCCCTAGTCCTTCTTTTCATTAACCAGACATACCCAGTTCCAGCATCTGTTCTTCATATGTTTAGCCTCCAGTCCCCTAATCATCTTCCTTGCCCTTCTCTGTACTATTTCTAGAGTCTCAATGTCCTTTTTTCAACCCATTTACGATGGGTTTCCAGCGTCCTGGGTTCACATGCTCCCCATAGCTTCCTTGGCTTTAGGGAAAGAAGCTCTTTCACTAGACAACTTGAGTGTGTAGATGTCAGAATATCTAAAAAGGTTTCTACCTTCCAGCAGATATCTGAAGGGAATCTTTGTTTCCCCCTTCCTGGTTTATTTCTGGAACTTGCATAGCTCAAGTTCACAGCCAAACTACGATTCAAGAGCTAAGAGCTATTTTGAATGGAGAGCTATTTTAATCCTATTGGATTTCTTTGCACACTGTACAACCAGGCTGTCAATTCCTTTTTTTTGAAATATGGACTTCCAATTCACCCCTTTATGTTTTTTTTAACTGCAGTAGGAAACACCACACTCGTCTTCTCATTTTTAAACTTAATTGCTGTAACAGTAACAGAGTTGAAAGGGACCTCAGAGGTCATCTAGTTCAGCCCCCTTGCTCACGCAGGAACTCTATACTATCTGTCCAGTCTCTTCTTAAAAGCTTCCAGTGATGGAGGCTTTTAAGAGGAATCAGAATTCTTAGAATTAGAATTAAACTCCCATTAGAACGGGAACTTCATTTTTCAAAGGGGATCTAGACTAGAGCAATGTTTTTCAACTTTGGTGGTTTTAAGCACACATCTCAAAGTTGCCAAGGTTGAAAAACATTGATCTGGAGGATATATTTCGATCATTTCAAGGTTGTGTGTGCCAACACACAGAGACACATACACAAATCTGCATAAAATATATACTTATCCAAATTAAGCACATATATAGATGTATGTAATTGTCTAAGAGAAGCAACCTAGAACTAAGGAGAAATTTCCCGACAGTTAAAACAATTAATCCGTGGAACGACTTGCCTCCAGAAGTTGTGAATGCTCCAACACTGGAAGTCTTTAAGTAGAGATTGCATAATCATTTGTCTGAAATGTAGGGTTTCCTGCCTGAGCAGGGGGTTGGACTAGAAGACCTCCAAGGTCCCTTCCAATATTGTTCTGTTTTTTTTCCTTTATATCAACACACATCAAGTATAATTGGGTTCGGATTCGGCTGTACACCGCCCTGAGTCCGTAGGGAGAAGGACGGTATAGAAATTCTAATAATAATAAATAAATAAATAAATAATCAAAGGACATTTTTCAATAGTCATTAATTTTAATAGGACACATAGAAAGATTTCCTAGGCTGACTTGGACAAGCCTGTCCATAAACATCAAGGGATGACTCCCAATTCACCACTTAATTAAAAAAAAAAACTGCAATAGAAAACATCGCTTTAATTGCATTTCTTCCTAACGTGTGGCTGAGCTCCTCCTGGCCCTGTTTTAACTCTACTTCTTTATATTCATGCAGTCCTTGACTTATGACAGTATGGGAGCCTGCCCATCAGAGTTGTTAATTCGTACAAGCCTTAAAACTCATCCATGAGCCAAGTGACCTGATTTCCTGACTCTTTTTGTGGCAGTTGTTAAGAGGATGCAGAGGTTATAAACAGGGGTGGGATTCAAATTTTTTAACAACCAGGTTCTGTGTGTGTGGCTTAGTTGGTGGGCGTGGCTTGGTGGTCATGTTATTGGCTGGGCGTGGCCAACTCAATATCACTCACATCGAGGCACGTATCTCCTCGCCTGGCCTCTCATGACTGTGGGGATGCTGCAATAGTCGTTAAGTGTGAAAAACGGCCATAAGCCACACAAGCAAAGTTCCAGCAAAGGAGGAAAAAAAACTCCAGAGAAGTTCCTGAGACAGGAAGTCTAGTCCTGCCAAGAATGCAATAAGAGTTAATGGAGATGCAGTTTCTGTAAGCAACACCAGAATGTTTCCTTCCTGCCTTCCTTACAGGATTAGGCCAGTAATTTCTTCTAACAGCCAATTCTCTGAACTATTTAGAATGTTAACAACCAGTTCTACCGAATAGGTGCGAACTGGTAGAATTCCACCCCTGATTATATAGCTATGGCACTCAACTGGACGTAAATGGCAGTTTTCAGCAAAACTATCCTAAAACAGGATCATGCTGCCAACAGCCATAAATGCTGAATCACATAACTGTGGGGGGACGACGACCAACCATTGGACTTTCAAATCTAGGTTATATGCAACCCCCAGATAGGTCCATATAACTTCGATCAGTCACTAAGCAACCGATTTTAAATTGATGACAATCTGTTGGTTTCTCCATCAGTTATTTTCCTGTTCATAATTTTAATCACGCCATTGATCCCAGCCAAGCTGGGTGACTGGGATGCTACATTCAATCACATCACATAATTTGGTATTAATAATTAACTTCCTGTGAGCCACTAGAAGCGATGCATTCATTTTTGGGGGAGGACGACCTCACGAGAGCGAGAGAATGTGAACAGCTGAGTGCTCTCTCAGCATTAATTTTGTCCGAAGAATTCTTTTCAATACTGGTGGATTTATTTCCTTGTTGGCAATCATGACTTTTGGGAATCTTTCTGTCTCTCTATTTTTTTAAAAAAAATTAAGCATTTTCAAAGCAACGGGCTGTTTCAAGTGCAATTAGTGTTTCATTTTCTTTAGGATATTGCAGAGTTAAGCTACATGCATGCATCCCAAAATCAAATTTAAAAAACTAAACCTGAAAATTGACTGAAAATTGGATCTGTAAATATTTGTTTTGTTATTTTTGTCTTCCTCTGTTTAAAAAAAAAAAAAAGACATTTCCTGACAGTGAGAACAATTAACCAGTGGAACAACTTGCCTCCAGAAGTTATGAGTGCTCCAACACTGGAAGTTTTTAAGAAGAGATTGGACAACCATTTGCCTGAAATGGTATTGGGTTTCCTGCCTAAGCAGGAAGTTGGACTAGAAGACTTCCAAGGCCCCTTCCAAGTCTATTTTTCTGTTATTCAGTGTAGACTGCTCAAATATTATAGCTAGAGCAAAAGTACAATTTTCTGTGCTTTTCCAACATAGCTATATTTTTTAAAATGGGTTAATTGCAAAGCACCTTTCAGCCAGTGAAAATGTCTTAACGGGTAAGTGGAATTATTGCACTTGTCCATTAAGTTGGCTTGGTTCCAGCTTAATGAATGATTTCCCTCATTTAATTTTTAAAAAGCAATTGATTCAATGAATTGATTCTTGACCGAACACAAGCACTTCAATTAATCAATCCTTTGCTTATTAAAAAAAATCAGATAACAACTGTTATTATAACAGAAGCGTTCAAGCAGTGAAGATGTGTTGCTATGTAACTGGGTAATGAAATATCTGTAAAGAAACAATCAAGCTCAGAATGTATCAAGATTCCACACAGTCCTCCTCCTCGTCCTCCTCTCTCCTCCTCCTCCTGCTCCTCCACCTCCTTCTCCACTTCCTCCTCCTCCTCTCTGCATAACCAATTCTCTTCTAGTACTGATGGTATTACCTAGTTGGGCAATGAAAAGTCTGCAAGGAAACCACCAAGCTCAGAGAGCATCAAGAATTCCACAATCTTCCTCCTCCTCCTCCTTCACCTCCTCCTCCTCCTATCCATAAACCCCACTCTCTTCTAGCACTGATGTTACCTAGTTGGGCAATGAAACGTCTGCAAGGAGATAACCAAGTTTAGACACTACCAAACTCTCCACAGTTAAGAATAAGAGCCATCCTGTCTTAGATGCTCAAGGAAATTTAAAATAGATGCAGGACCTCCAAAATCAAGGGATACATATTGACTGGTGGGCATTTCTTCAGTTACAAAATACTGTAGGTATAAAAAAGATATAAAAGATTTTGGAATACATTTGAAATTTACAACTGGATAAAATTCTAACAGGCCCAGATAAAAAGAATATTACAAAAATTTGTAAGTATTTGCTGGATGTAGAATTGGAAGAAGAGGTGGTTAAGGGATGCATGATAGCCTGGGCACAAAATATTGGACATAGCATAAATTTGACAGAATGAGAAGGCATTTGGAGTCAAAATTATAAATTAACAAAATGGGCTGTATACAAAGAGAACATTTGTAAGATATTCTACAGATGGTACTTGCCCCACTCTAGATTGGTGAAGATATACCCCAATATGAAACCGGCATGTTGGAAGTACAAGAAGAAAGAAGGCACATTTTATCACATGTGGTGGTCTTGCCCGGAGACTCAAAAATATTGGCTAAAAATTAAAAAATGGTTGCAAGAGATTACTAAGGAACAAATAGAATTGAAACCGGAATTATTTTTGCTGGGGATATTTAGAAAGAAATATGGGAGAGATATAAAATATATAATATTACATATTTTAACAGCAGCTAGAATTGCCTACGCCCAATGTTGGAAAGATTAGAAACACCACCAGATGAATTGGTTATCCAAAAAATAAACTTGTGCGGAAATAGATAAATAAACCCTGATGTTACAAGAGAAAGAGGATTCTGAGTATTATGGGATTTGGAGAAAATGGTACGATTGGATTGAGCTAAGATAGATAGATGATGAAAGAATTAATGATAAGCATCAAATAGGTGAAATGTTTACATTCGCATACATTGTATATATTTGTAAATAATGCACAAAATAGAAGTATAGGAGATGAATGTCACAACCTGTCAATGTCAAGATATGAATCACCTTTGTTTGTTTTTAAAAGATATAAAAGATTAATAAAGTTTAAAAAAGAATAAGAGCCATCTTTTGCTCCCTTTCATTCTAGCATCAACTTATCAATCTGGCATGGTCCGGAAGGATTGATGTGGTATCCACTGTAGCCAGGAAAAAGAACAGATCATGTACATCCCAAAGACTGAGAAAATGTTGGTGCCTTACACACACCTTTTTTTTTAAGTTAAACATGCGTGGGCAGTCCTAGCTGAATAGAAAGGTAAAGGAGATGAATGCAATCCGATTTCCATATGAAAAACGGATGGATCAGCCTGTCTTCCAAGGTTACTTCGGTTTAGCTCGAACATAGCAACCCTGAAGAAAAAAGATAAGATCCAGGCGTCCAATAAATCATGACAGTCTTTCTTTGTGCTTCTCAATTTATCTCTGCCAGCAGAGAGACATGAGAGATGGAGAAGACAGACAGGGAGATATTCTACCAGGATCTGGAAGTGAATCAAGAAAAGGAATATAGTTAAGCATGAGCCAGGACGAAAACCACATTAAAATACTAGCTGCATTCTCTTGCGGTCGTAGGGAGAATGTGCCAAATAAGAAGAGGCATGTATTCAACGTGATATTGGGGGAGGGGAAGAAAAGCAGGGACTTGAACAGAAGTTTTAGATATTAAAAAAGTGATTGAATGCAAACCCCAAAGACAAATTCACCTTGACTTTTTTTTTGGGGGGGGGGCAGTTGTGTGGGGGGGGAGGGAAACAGGCCTGGTAGCTCTAAAGCCAAACAGAAATTACCATTAAAAAAATGAAGCCGTCTAACAGCTTTCGGATGAAAAGAAGAAGAAATTTTTTTTTGCTAAATTGATCACAAAAATCTGTATGAGAGAATTTGGCTTCTGTACACAAGATATCTAAGCTAAGTGTGATGGGCATGGCACAAAGGCAACACAGTCAGATAATCAGTAGGAGTCCCTTTATTAGCTCCAACTTTGCCTCCAGTGTCCTGGTTACCTTCTGGGCTAGGGAAAAACTCTCCCAGGAACAGCCTTTGGCTGCAGAGAATCAAGTCCAAAACATGGTCAACAAAAACTGTAACTATAAGTCTAATCAAGACAAAATGAGGTAATTAGTCCAGCAGGGCAGGAGAAGGAATTCCAGACGTGAAGGAACGGTAGTAATTTAACACGGTTGGGAAGACGCCAGGAACACAGATAACAAAAGTCAACACAAGATAAACTCACGTTTGTTCCCAGCAGCTGCCACACTCAGCATGCATCTCTTTTAAACTCTCATTCCCAGCTGTGGCTAATGAAGGGAATCAGGGCCCTTTCCTCCCCCGTAAGTCATGCAACCCACGTTGCTCTCTTCTCAATTCCTCCCTGCGTGCCCTAGGATGAAGAGGAAGTGGGAGGGATCTTCCTCTGAACTCCTCTCCCTTGTTCTACCTCTTCCCTGCTCTGCCCAGCCGGACTTTGCCTTTTCCCAGTTTTCTCCACAGCCAACGGGGCAACACACCCACTCCCTGTCAGCTGTTCATCTTCCTCCTCGGATTCAGACTCTGACAGGGGGCATGACACTAAGAAAGCACTGCGTTTTGTTCCTTGCCATCAGATCAATCTAAGCCTATGACAATTTATTGGGGAAGGTTTAAAAACAACAACAATACAGGTAGTCCTCAATTTATGGCCATACTTGAGCCAAAAATTTATGCTGGTAAAGGAGACACTTTTGGTGTGATTTGCCCCATTTTACCCCTCTTGCCATATTTGTTAAGGGAATCACTGCAGTTGTTAAATTAGTCACACAGCTGTTAAGTGAATCTGGTTTGACTTTGCTTGTCAGAAGGTCAGAAAAGGGGATCCTGTGACTCCTACTTATGATGGTCACAGCGTCCCGGGGTCGCGCGATCCCCTTTTGAGACTTTCTGATCAGCAAAGTTAAAGGGGAAGCCACTTAAGAACCATGTGACAAACTTAACAATCACAGTGATTCACTTAACAATGGTGGCCACCCAAAAAATGATCATAAAATGGGGGGCAAAGCTACACGTAACCACAGTCTTGCTTACAAAAGGAAATGTGGTGCTTCATTCAGTTGTATGTCGAGGACTACCTGTAAAAATTTGGGTAAAAAGAAAGGCCGATTGGGGCAACAGAGTCTCTTTGTTCTTACTGGTAGGAATCCCTTGGTGTTGTTTTGGGAAGTGGGTCTCGCAGGCAGTGGAAGGATTCAAATTTTTTTACTACTGGTTCTGTGGGAATGGCTTGGTGGACGTGGCTTGGTGAGTGTGGCAGGGAAGGATACTGCAAAATCCCCTTTCCCTCCCCACCCCACTAACCTGCTTTTCAGCTCCGTTTTCCTGTGCAGGGCAACCAAAGAAAAACCAGCCGATCAGCTGGGACTAAATGGGAAGCAGGGAATAGATGGGGTTGGCGGGGCCAATCAAAGGCAACATTTGCTGGTTCTCCAAACTACTCAAAATTCCTGCTACCGGTTCTGCAGAACTGGTCCGAACCAGCGGAATACCACCTCTGGAGTAGACACGGACTCATACACGTGGTTCGTTACGGATAAGAAGAGATGGGGTTGGTGGGGCCAGTCAGAAGTGGGATTGGCCGGTTCTCTGAACTACTCAAAATTTCCACTACCGGTTCTCCAGAACTGGTCCTAATCGGCTGAATACCACCTCTGCTCCCAGGCCCTTTACTCAATCCAAATAGGATAGTGTTTATTGTGTGTGGTGGGGGTGTATATGTGTGTAAGAAACAGCAAAAGAACAGATTCCTTAATCTTCCCAGCTAAGTAAAAGCCAACCTCCTTGGCATCTTCACCGAAAGATGTACAGTTCACTGCCTTGTCAAGCCGGGATATTAAATTAAGCAATTTTCATCAGATAACACATCTTCTGGTTCATGTAAAACGTCCGGCAAATCGTTGAGCTCATAAATTCAAGCTGACTGAAAGTGAGCTGTTAATCCATTTCATTTTGCAGATATGCCATGGCATGGCTGAGGCCAGTCCAACGGGTGCATTCCCGCTGCAGCTCTTCAGACGTTCCTTAGGGAATGGCTCTTCCCCAAATCCTTTGATTATTTTTTTTCTCCTCTCCAGGTCTAGCAGCAAAATTGGGATTGCTCTTAGATGGGTTGTGTGATGATACCCATCCGGGTTCTCCAAAGAACGCAAAAAATGTCCCCTGCGTTTCCAAAATTATTTCTTCTGTCCGGACAGAAAATAGATTATAAACCAGAATTATTTTTACTTGGAATTATGAACAGAAAGATATAGTAAAGAGGAGATTTACACATTATCATGGCAGCAAGAATGACTTTTGCCCAAAAATGGAAAGATAGAGAAATTCCTGACGAAGGTGAGGTGGTAAAGAAGATATTGATATGTGCTGAAATGGATAGATTGACTCTGGAATTAAAAAATATAAGGATGAGGCAGAATACTACAAGATACGGAATAAATTTTATCAATGATGGGAAAAGAAAGGAAGGACCCAGAATAAAAAGCGGGATTTGTCGAGCCGGGAATTACGGATAGAAATCAATGGTATAAATGTATAGAAAGTATGTATTATAATTATAACATGTATGACAAAAAGGAATGTCAGGACTATCACACCGTATCCAATGTTTTAATAATTTAATCAATAAAATTGGTTTTAAAAAATAGAATTATTTCTTAACAAATTCTACTGTATTTTTTTTTTTAAGAAAGAGATTGGACGACCGTTTGTCTGAATCAGTGGAGGGTCTCCTGCTCGAGCAGGGGGTTAGACTAGAAGACCTCCAAGATCCCTTCCAATTCTGTAATTCTGTTCTACCACGTTAGTGAGGCCACCCTAGGAATATGGCACACAGTTCTGGTCACCATGATACAAAAAAGATTCTTAGACCAGAGGTGGTATTCAGTCGATTTGGACCGGTTCTACAGAACTGGTAGCAGAAATTTTGAATAGTTCGGAAACCATCAAATCCTGCCTCTGACTGGCCCCACCCCCATCTGTTCTCCACTTCCTGAATCCCAGCTGATCGGTTGGGTCTTCTTTGGTTGCCCTGCACAGGAGAACGGAGCTGGAAAGTAGGTTAGTGAGGTGGGGAAGGAATGAAGATTTTGCAGTATCCTTCCCCTGCCATGCCCCCCAAGCCACACCCAGCAAGCCATGCCCACAGAACCGGTAGTGAAAAAAATTGAATACCAACACTGTCTTAGACCCTGGAAAGTGAGCAGAGAACAGTCACAAAAATGATAAAGAATAAATCGTACAATGAACGATTGTGGGAGCTAGGTAGGTCTAGTAGTCTATCGAAGAGAAGGATTAGTGGGTGATGTGATAATTTGTTTAATACTTTTAAAAAGAATTTTTAATGGTTTATATTTTTAAGTTATAAAAGGTTTTTAAGGTATTTTTATTTATTTATTAAATAGTTTTGTATACCGCCCTTCTCCCGAAGGACTCAGAGAGGTGAACAGCCAACTAAAATATATTATAAATTACAGATTACAAGATTAAAAGAGATTAAATTATGAGGCTGCCGTTAAAAGAGTTAAAACCCCCAATTAAAAATGAGCTAAAATTACCATACCCCAACCAAAATCAGTTCTAAAACCCCTCATTTAAAATCCCATTTGAAGTCAGCCCAGGCCGGCTTGCTCAAAGAGATTTAAGATTTTAATAGTAATACGTGTTTCTGAATTGTCAGCTGCCCAGACTCGTTTGCTGAGATGGGTGGCTATAGAAATCAATTAATCACTCAATCAATTTTCCAGTACTTGAGTGGCAATCATAGAGAAGAGGGAGTCAACTTATTCTCCAAAGCATCTGAGGTTAGGACAAGAAGTAAATAGGTGCAAGATCATTAAACAGAGATACAAGTAAGGAGAAATTTCCCGACAGTGAGAACAATTAGTCAGTGGAACAGCTTGCCACTTGAAGTTGTGGGTTCTCACTGAGGTTTTCAAAAATAGACCGGATAGCTATTTGATTTAGGTTTGTCTCCTTGGCGTAAGTAACCATGGAATACAGTTCAATAAAAAATATATCACTATAGTTAGTCCTCAACTTCACTTAACAAGAGTGGAAAGAAAGGTCATAAAATGGGACAATATTCACTTCACAACTTCCTCAGTTACCAACAGAAATTCGGGGCTCATTCGGGTTGGAAAATAAAACAAATTAAAATGGATTAGAAGATGAATATACAGAGAAACAAGTTAGGAGTATTAAATAACAATAGATATATCAAATAATAGCTATAAGAAAATGTGATCATTATTATATTGGTAAGAAAAGTATTAATTATAATTGTAAGCACAAGATATATGTACCCAGTCGACACACGGTTTGAAATAAAAGATGGAATTACGGTAAATGCAAAATTAAAAAAAACTTTTTCAAAAAGAAAAAAGAAAAGAAATTCGGGACTCAGTCGTGGTCGTTAAGTCGAGGATTACCTGTATACAGGTAGCTTCAATCATTACCAGGAGAAACACTCTCCACAAGTATCTTAAGAATCAGGCCAATCCTATTTCCAGGGAAAGTAATTTTTTTCAGAAAGGGAAAGGCTGTAATTTTTTTTTCAGCAGCACATCAAGAAACTTGGTCCAATTTTCCATGATTTCTTTTGAAAAAAAAAACTGCTCAAAATATTGCAGTATTTGTACATGGAATGACATACAACTTTCCTTAATACCCATAATATGTTCTGAATGCTGCTATGTTTTTCTTATTTACTTATTTATAGGAGTGGGATGTATTTCCAATGGTTTAGCTGAGGATGATGAATTTTGCAGGACTCATGAATTCTCCTTGTCAGGGACTCACCGTAGTAGTTATTATGAGAGGATGTTGAGAGAAATCCGTGACAATTGAAAAAAAAAGAATTCCTTATATACCTTAGAGACCCCACCTCTGTTTCTTCCCTGTCATTTCTCAGAAAAATAAAAACTGGGCTGAAACTCCGGCGTGATTCATCATTTGGAATTTGCATGATCTATGGGAGCTTCTCTTCTTGATCTCTTGCCATTAGACAAAATCCTTGTTATTTTCTGCATCTCCCACTAAAGTACGTTCTCTTGGGGGACAGTTCTATCGTTGGGAAACCTGACTTCGATGTTAAGATAGCAGCAAATGTGCTGGGAAATTTTGACAGGGCTTTTAATTCCTCCTGAAATCAAATCGAATTGGCTCTGCTTCTTCTCTGCACTATTTGAGGGGCTGCCACAAAAAAATGGGGGTTCAAATTACGTTCCAAAGCACCAGAAGGCAAGACAAGAAGCAAGGGATGGAAACTCATCAAGGAGAGAAGCAGCCTGGGATTAAGGAGAAATTTACTAACAGCGAGGACCATTAATCAGTGGAACAGCTTGCCACCAGAAGTTGTGGGTGCTCCATCACTGGAAGTTTTTGAGAAGAGACTGGACAGTCACTTGTCTGAAATGGCATAGGTTTTCCTGCTTGAGCTGGGGGTTGGACTAGAAGACCTCCAAGGTCCCTTCCAGCTCTATTCTGATTGATCAATTGATTGCACTCTTTCTAGAGGCTCGATGTCTTTTTGTTTATGATGGCAACCAAAATTGGATGTGATTATTCCAAGTGTGGCCTTATCAAGGCATTATAAAGTGGTATTAACACTTCACACGACCTTGATTTTTATTCCTCTGTTGGATAGGATCATGCTGGCTTTTTTTTTTTTTTGCATGGCATGGGACTTTCTGACTTAGGGGATTGTGATGAAATTGTGTAAAACTTCATGCAGGGGTTTGTTATCTATACGGCTTAGTTGTTTCACCATCTTTGTTTTCTCTCCTTCCCTTCTGGTTTCCTTTCTTTATTCTTCTCCACAGAAGAAAAGTATAGACTAGTGGAGGGATTCAATATTTTTTTACTTCTGGTTCTGTGTGTGTGGCTTGGTGGGCGTGACATGGCTTGGTGAGAGTGGCTTGGTGGATGTGGCAGGGGAAGGATACTGCAAAATCTCCATTCCCTCCCCATCCCACTAACCTGCTTTCCAGCTCTGTTCTCCTATGCAGGGCAACCAAAGAAGACCCAGCCAATCAGCTGGGACTCAGGAGGCGGAGAATAGATGTGGGCGGGGCTAGTCAGAGGTGGGATTTGCCGGTTCTCCAAACTACTCAAAATTCCTGCTACCGGTTCTGCAAAACCGGTCTGAACCGTCTGAATACTACCTCTGGAGTAGACGCAGACTTGTGGTTCGTTACGGATAAGGCCCCAGGATTTACACGTAATAAATACACATTGGAGGGAAGGAAGGAGAACCGCTTAGGTCTCGGTGGCTGGCATCTTTTAGCCTTCCCAAGCCGTCGTGGGTTTGATGTGCAGCTTCTCTGAGCTGAGTCTTCCTCTGGAGCAGCCTGTAGGATTTGCCTCTAAATTCTTTCCAGCTGCAAAGCTGGGGGAGGAGCCCTGATAAGCATTTCCCCAGTGTGGGAAGGAAACATTTGCCAGAGGTAGCTGCCGAATGCCCGACTCCACATTCGTTTTGGAGCATATGGAACAGATTGTGGTCTGCGAAAGGATATATTTTAAGAATTCCTCCTGTATCTTCTCAAGGCCTGGCGTGCTGCAGGTGTCAGCAAAGGTTGCCGAGCATCTTGGCTTCCTTTTATCGTCAGGATGGGGGGAGAGAGTTTGAGGAGACACAAAAGAATCCATGGCTGGAGTTTTCAGGGGGTCTCACTGCTGCTTTTGTAGAAGTTGAGGTGCTTAAGGGAAGCTGGGCACACTTAACAACCATCGTTCTTGCTTAATGACCACTAAAAAAATGTTCTAAAGTCAGATAAGGTCTCATGATGATCCACTTAATGACAATCAAGGCTCAATTACAGTCTTAAGTTGAGGACTAAGGAGAAATTAGTGTGTAGGGTCAAAGCTATGTTTTCCCAGGTGCAATGTATGGCTGTGAAAGTTGGATCGTAAGGAAGGCTGAGTGCTCAAGAACGGAGGTCTTTGAACTCTGGTGCTGGAGAAGACTCCTGTGAGTCCCTTGGACTGCAAGGCCATCCAACTGGTCAGTCCCAGAGAAGCTCAACCCTGACTGCTCCATAGAAGGCCAGATCCTGAAGATGAAACTCAAAGACTTTGGCCACCTCATGAGAAGGAAGGAAGGATTCCCTGGAGAAGAACCGAATGCTGGAAAAGATGGAAGGCAAAAGAAGAAGAAGGGAACGGCAGAGAAGGAGGGGGCTGGATGGAGTCCCTAAAGCAGTCGGCATGAGCTTCAATGGACTCCAGAAGATGGTAGAGGACAGGAAGGCCTGGAGGAATGTGGTCCATGGGTTTGCGATGGGTCAGACACGACTTCACAATTAACAACAACAACAAAGGAGAAATTTCCAGACAGGGAGACCGATCAACCAGCGGAATAGCTTGCCTTCAGAAATGGTGGGTGCTCTATCACTTTTAAGAAAAGACTGGATGGCCATTTGTTTGAAATGGTGTTGGGCCTCCTGGTTGAGCATGGGTTTGGACTAGAAGACCTCCAAGGTCCCTTCCATGCTCTGTTGATGATAGCTATTTGTAAAAACAAAGGAACTCAGAAGGAACTAATTTAACCTACTCCATTTTAATTTTTTTTTTCTCTTGATGTTTTCCTTCACGCAGACAGCAGAAGATAAGTTGATATGTAAGATGGACACTTTGATAAATTTTTGATCAACAATCTGCACCTGAAAGTAGAAGAAGTAGCAGTGGATGGAAACTAATCAAAGACAGAACCAACCTAAAACTAAGGAGAAATTTCCTGACAGTGAGAACAATTCATCAGAGGAACAACTTGCCTCCAGAAGTTGTAAATGCTCCAACACTGGAAGTTTTTAAGAAGAGGTTGGACAACCATTTGTCTGAAATGATATAGGGTTTTCTACCTAAGCAGAGGGTTAGACTAGAAGACCTCCAAGGTCCCTTCCAACTCCATGGTTCTGTTAATTATATTCCTATTACTTTCCTACATTCTTGGGTAATAAAAAGGACCAGGAACATTGGACACCTGAGTCACTCAAACCAGGAAAAGTTCTCCCTGGATGGAGATCCTCTTTACAAATCCTTCTTAGTACATTTTCACACAAGGTGGACTCTTGCAAAACTGTTCTTCAAAAAGATATGCAAGATAAACATTCATGCTGGGCATCAATACTTTCCGTCTTTAATTACCTTTTTAAAAATAGATTTTGATGGGCTTGAATTGTTCGATGTGAAGCTGCCTATGATTTCTGCTGTCTCCGGGGGCTGGAGAGAGGTTTGATGCTGACAAAGCCAACCGTGTTGGTCTCATAGGAACAAGGACACCTGGTGTGTTTTGACAGCGAAGAGGCTATTTTGATTCTAACTAGTCTGTTGGACATAATGTTTGCTTGCTTCTGCATATGGCTGAGTGGGAGATGAACAGGAACCAGGCACAAGTTATCAGTAGGGAAGGTTTCACTCTGGCACCTTGACCGCTGCCCCAAGTGCTCGGATCAATAAGTCAATCCATTATTGCTTCTCCAGGGTCAGAAGCCAGCTTGGTCCATTTCCTCTGCTCTACCTAAGTGCAGGAGAGATGAGTTGGAAAAATCTGAAGGCCAACTCAACAGAGAGAGCCACTAGGTTGCTGAAATGTTCACTTTCTCCCAAGCTGGTTGAAGTTGGCTCAGTGGGAAAAGGAACCACGCTGAGGAAAAAAGGGTTTTTTTTTAATTGTTTCACTCCTCACAGGAGTTAAAGGGATCACTAGGATTTGTGAATCCAGAATACACAAGAGTTTATTTAGTAACACGGTTGCTAAGTGAATCTGGCTTGACTTTGCATTGACTTTGCTTGTCAGAAGGATTGTTGTTACATCCTCTAACTCCCACTCCTTTAACCTCAAACTATCCACTATTGACCTCACCCCATTCCTAAGAGGTCTGCAAGGGGCGTGGATAAGTGCACCATCGTGCCTACCTCCCTGTCCTATTGTCCCCATTTATTCGTACCTATTTCCTGTATTCTTACTCATGTTTATACTTATACCTATTATCTTGTAAACGACTAACAAATCAAATAAATAAAAGAAGGAAAGAAAGAAGGAAGGAAGGGGAAAGGAAGGAGAACAAGGAAGGGGAAGGAAGGAAGGAAGGAAGGAAGGAAGGAAGGAAGGAAGGAAGGAAGGAAGGAAGGAGAGAAAGGAAGGAAGGAAGGAGAGCAAAGAATGGAGGGAGGAGAGAAAGGAAGAGAGAGAATATCCATTAGGTCTGTAAGAGACGTACATAAGCGCACCATCGTGCCTACCGTCCCTGTCCTATTGTCCCCATTTATTCGTACCTATTTCCTGTATTCTTAATCATGTTTATACTTATACCTATTATCTGACAAATCATATCAAATCAATCAAATCAAATCAATAAATAAATAATTAAAATAAAATAAAATAAAATAAGGTCACAGAAGGTGGTCACATGACTTTGGCACACTGCAACCATCATAAATATGAGTCAGTTGCCAAGCATCCGCATTTTGATCACCTGACTATGGGGATGCTGCAATGGTTGTAAATGTAAAAACCAGTCATAAGTCAATTTTTTCAGTGCTGTTGTAATTTTGAACAGTCATTAAAGGAATGATTGTAAGTCAGCTTATTTGTATGAGAGAGAAAGAGAGAGAGAGAGAGAGAGAAAGAAGAAGAAGAAGAGGAGGAGGAGGAGGAGGAGGAGGAAGAAGAAGAAGAAGAAGAAGAAGAAGAAGAAGAAGAAGAAGAAGAAGAAGAAGAAGAAGAAGAAGAAGAAGAAGAAGAAGAAGAAGAAGAAGAAGAAGAAGGAAGAAGAAGGAAGAAGGAGGAGGAGGAGAAGGAGAAGAAGAAGAAGAAGAAGAAGAAGAAGAAGAAAAGAGAAAAAAGAAGAAGAGGAGGAGGAGGAGGAGGAGGAGGAGGAAGAAATAATTTGAAGTAAAATTCTGATGTTATTCTCATGGTGGTTAAATAACAGAATTTTAGAATAATAGAGTTGGAAGGGACCTTGGGGGTCAATAACAGAAGTCAACAACAGAATAACAGAGTTGGAAGGGACCTTAAGAGGTCTTCCAGTCCAACCCCCTGTTCAGGCAGGAAACCTTACACTATTCCAGACAAGTTGCTGTCCAGTCTCTTCTTAAAAGCCTCCAGTGATGGAGCACTCACAACTTCTGGAGGCAACTGATTAACTGTCCTCACTGTTAGGAAATTTCTCCTTAATTCCAGGTTGCTTCTCTCCTTGATTAGTTTCCATCCATTGCTCTTTGTCCAGCTTTCTGGTGCTTTGGAGAATAAGTTGACCCCTTCTTCTTTACGGCAGCCCCTCAAATACTGGAATACTGCTATCATGTCACCCCCTAGTTCTTCTTTCCACTAAGACTGAGCTTACCCAATTCCTGCAACCATTCTTCATAAGTTTTAGCCTCCAGCCCTGTGATCATCTTTGTTGTTCTTTTCTGCACTCTTTTGTAGGGCCTCAGTGTTCCATGATGTGGAGATGAAAGATTTTTATTAGAAGACAGACAGAGGAGGTGAAGGAAGAGCAGCACATTCATGGGCTCATGTTAGCAAATCCCGTATTGATCTTCCTAAGTGGAGACAAGAAAACCTTATATGCCTTTTAAGGACAGAGGAAGGCAAGCGAGAGCACCCACGCCTCGGCCAACATGGTTTTCAATTCCTCTCATGGGCCTCGTGGCCATCGAACCACTCAAAGTAGGAGAAGCCACGTTCCTTGATAAATCAATGCAGCTGTCAAGCTGAATTTCACAGGTCTGAACACGAATCATTTGCAACCGGGATAAGGGAAGGGAGGTTCACAGCGCATGTTAACATCCAGCGTGGAAATGAAAAATTCGCTCGATGGTTGTGACACCACGGAGGGAAAATATCGGTCCCTGACCATCTCGGGTTGGGTAGAATTCAGATATCCTCCTTGCACAAAATTTACGGGGAGAGGGCAATGCGAGTGTTTTTCATTTGAAATTACGGTTGTTGGAGCTTGCTAGAGAAAGTGAGAACAGGGAAGTTTGTCACTTAATTTTTCGCTTTCTATCCCCTGGGAGAAATTGGAGTAAAACCATCAAGAAACATCAAGCCAGCCCAAACGGCAGTTCAGCTGAAACTCCTTTTAAAAAAATAATAATAACCAGGAGTGGGATTCTACAAGTTTGCACCTATTCACAAGAACCGGTTGTTAACATTCTAGGCAGTTTGGAGAACCGGTTGTTAGAAGAAATTACTGACCTAATCCTGTAAGGAAGGCAGGAAGGAAACATTCTGGTGTTGCTTACAGAAACTGCCTCTCTGTTAATCCTTATTACATTCTTGGCAGGACTAGACTTCCTGTCTCAGGAACTTCTCTGGAGTTTCTTTTCCCCTCCTTTGCTGGTACTTTGCTGGTACTTTGCTGGTACTTTGTGTGAAGTGACCATTCACAGTTACAATGGCACTGAAAAAAGTGACTTATGACCATTTTTCACACTTACGACTGTTGTAGCATCTCCACAGTCATGAGAGGCCAGGCGAGGCTATGCGTGCCTTGATGTGAGTGATATTGAGTTGGCCAGGACCAGCCAATAACATGACCACCAAGCCACGCCCACCAACTAAGCCATGCCCACAGAACTGGTTGTTAAAAAATTTGAATCCCACCCCTGATAATAACCCAAACTGTACCCAACTGAGCTGGGTTTAAATGATGTGACACAGCAGGAATACCAAGCAATGAAAAAGATGAGAAAGAATCCAAAATAGCATTTTCTGGCACGAGAATGATAACAGGGTGGCACCAGATGGGCCTCTCTCTTGGACATGTTCTGTATTATTTAAATTGCCTTCCAGAGGGCAAATTTTCCCCCAAATTGGCTTAAAGGTCTATACAATTTATGATACTTTTTCCTTGGCTGCTTACATCAGAAGCTGCCTTGAGCTTTCAGCTGAAGAGCAATAATTGGAATAAACAAATAAACAGAAAAAATACATATAACACCTCCTTATAAATGAGTTTTGAATAATAAATAAATTAGAAATCCTTTCTAGGAGTTTAGTACCAGCTGTAAAAGTAAAGGGAATTGAATGTGGCTTTGATTATTTTTCAACTAGCAATGAAGAAGTGTCTGATTCTGGAGTGGGCTGGTCACTTAGCAAGAAGGAAGGAGGGCAGGTGGAGCAAGACGGCCATAGAATGGATCCCACTTGATCAAAAGCATCCACGAATGAGACCTCAAACAAGATGGAACCACAACATCAGCAAGAATTGTGGGTCCAATTGGCCAAGGAAAGCTCAGAACCGTCTGGGTTGGAAACATGCAGAAGAGGCCTGCATCCTGCAAGTAGATAGACAACGACTACAATGATGATAAAGTATTTATAAATAATTCTTTGCTCCATTCTGAAACGTCATTGTACAGGCAATTTAAACCGCAGCGAAACAGGGGTCTTTAAATAGCCAAAGGTTCCCTTTTCGTCTCCAAGGTACCCGGTGTTTATACATGACAGCAAAGTCAAAATGTACACAGAAGAGACAGCTTATATAAATCAAACAGGATCTCGCCACACCAGGAGGTGCAGATTTTAAGGAGGTGCATCCGAAGCCTTCACCAATGTGGTTAGATCTGAAGGATCTGAACGTCTGAGGATCCGATCTATTTTTCGATTATGTCCATTGTAGTGCTTAATGTGGATTTACAGACGGCTGTTGCGTATAAGCTGGGTTGACAAAATCAGTAAGGAGGAGGTGATAAGCCGCCTGGGAAAGCCAAGGGAAATCATCACAACCATAAAAAAGCGAAAGTTAGAATATTTTGGGCATGTGATGCAACACCAAGAAAAATATGGCATACTTCTCTTAATCCTCTCCAAGGAAAGATTGAAGGCAAACAAGGTCCAGGCAAAAGAAGAAGAACATCATGGCTTCAAAATCTATGGCACTAGTTTGGACAAAACTCAACAGCACTTTTTCGTGTGGCTGTTGATTAGAATAGAATAGGAATAGGATAGAATAGAGTAGAATAGAAAATAGTATAATATAGTATAGTATAGAATAGAATAGAAAATAGAATAGAATAGAATAACAGAGTTGGAAGGGACCTTGGAGGTCTTCTAGTCCAACCCCCTGCTTAGGCAGGAAAAATGGTTATCTAACATCTTTTTAAAAATTTCCAGTGTTGGAGCATTCACAACTTCTGGAGGCAAGTAATTCCACTGATTAATTGTTCCCACTGTCAGGAAATTTCTCCATAGTTCTAAGTTGCTTCTCTTCTTGGTTAGTTCTTATCCTGCCCTCAAGTGCTTTGGAGAATAGCTTGACTCCCTCTTCTCTGGGGCAGCCCCTGAGATATTGGAACACTGCTATCATGCCTCCCCTAGTCCTTCTTTTCATCAAACTAGACAAAACCCAATTCCTGCAACCGTTCTTCATATGTTTTAGCCTCCAATGGTTGCTCTTCTCTGCACTCTTTCTAGAGTCTCAACATCTTTTTTACATCATAGTATCGGCAACATGATCGCCAAAGAGGATCAACAACATGACCAATGACGGATATGGCAGAAGAAGAAGAAGAAGCAGTTTAAAAACATGTTAGTGGCAGATTTTCCTTGCTCTTCCTGCTTTAATTTCTTTTCAGAGAGAAGCCTTGGCTAGAAACCTGGGATTTCAGAGGGAGCTTTTCACATGGATGATAATGAACTTAAATATGCTTTATGTTTAGTGCAGACTTTCTAGGAAGGATCTATGGGAGATAATTTATTTTACAGGGGGACAAAATTCACAGATGACAGATGATAATGGAAGATATACATACAGGTAGTTCTCAAATTACGACAGCAATTGGAACTAGAAGTTCCATTGCTAAAAATGGTTATTAAGTAAGGTAGCCAATTTTATGCCTTTTTTGCCATTGTTGTTAAGCCAATAATGGTATTTGATGGATTGAATGGATGAAAAAAAAATGCTTTCCTTTAAAAGGTTAAAGAATCTGAAAGAATACAATGAATTTGATTAATATAAATGGTGACAGTTTATAAAGATTATTAAGTGCAAATAGAAATACATATTATTTCAATAGCAAGGAAGATAAAGCAGGTTTGGTTAAACGATTGTTCTATTCAAAGAGGAGAATATATTTATGTTTTTTTAATTTGGATATCGCTTCTGGATTTTGTGCTTGTGATGAAAAAAAAAAAATGAAACCAGCCTCCATTTGAGATACTCCAGGCACGGTTTAGGTCAATGTACACAATTTTAAATTCTATGGATTCAAAGAAGATTTTGCGTGATTTATGGGCAGCCTTTTGCAGCAGTTTTGGGATGCAAAAAACCCAGCTTCAGAAAGGAAATATCAAGCTTGCAGCAAAAAAAAAGGACAAAAGTCTATTTCTTTTTGGTCTTGGTTCGATGAATGATCACACTCCTCCCACTAACAGTGTGATTTGCTGTCACAACAATGACAACTACAACTTTCTGATCCTATTTGGCAGGTCTCCTTGTAGATTCAAAAGGCAACTGGACTTTTCTGATTTTTTTCTTTGAAAACATTTAGCTTCTCATCCAAGAAGCTTCTTCAGTTCTGAACTGATGTAGTTGTTTCTTCTCCTTCCCCTCCTTCTTTTCTCCTTTTCCTTCTCCTCCTCTCTTCTTCTTCTTCTTTCTTCTTCTTCTTCTTCCCCCTCCTCTCTTCTCCGTACTCCTCCTCTTTCTACTTTTCCTCCTCCTCCCCTCTTCCTCTTCTCCTCCTCCCCTCCTCCTCTTCTCCTGTTCCTCTGCTTCTCCTCCTGCTCCTCTCTTCTGCTTCTGCTTCTCTTTCTCCTTTTCCTCCTCCTCCTTTTCTTGTTCCTCCTCCTCCTCCTCCTTCCTCTCTCTCTTCCTCCCTCTCTCTCTTCCTAAAAATTAGGTACTTGTGTTGAGGAAGGCAGATGGGATGGCAGAATCCATGATGTAAACTTGTCAGAATGCACATTTTTAGACCATTTCCTCTCTGCCCCAGGCTTGGGTGTCTGGTCTTGACTCTCGACTGCTTTGGGGATGTGGGGAGACAACACAGTGAGACCCCCAGTGACTCATCTCATCCAACCTCGCAGCTTCGTCAACAGATAGCGGCGGGGAAATCGGTTTCTCTTCATTAAAGGGAGAGAGGTTGAAAGTATAGAGATAACCAGTAATCTTTCAAAATAAACACTTCGTATTTGCTCAGAACCCAGCCGGCCGGTACAGGGGTGTCCTCACACCCCTTGAGGGGGCCTTGGGGGCAGGAGGCGGGATGGGGGGGATGCAAGTTGATGGAAAGGTTATTCTTGTAATATGGCATTCCCAGGAACAAAGGGGGTAAATTGTGGGGGAGGAACAAGGCAGGAAGGGGTAGAAAAGGAAGATTAATGGTATGGCTGAAATTGATGGAGTTAGGCTGTGGGTCCTATCTCATTTCCTTTTCCAGTTGCCAAGGTGTCCTGGTCAAGGAAGGGAAGGAGTGAAAAAATGGGAGGGTTAGTTTCAAAGAAGGGAAATTGGCCATCAAGCCACACCCTCTACCTTTTCAATCCTTGGTAGTGTAGGCTGTTAATCATCTAGCAGATCAATTGCCTGCAATTAGTGCAGGTTCAAATCCCACCAGGCTCAAGGTTGACTCAGCCTTCCATCCTCTTGGGGTAGGTAAATTGAGGACCCAAAAATTGTTGGGGACAATAAGCTGACTTTATAAAAATGCCGCTTGCGGGGGCCAAAAAGCCCTAGTAATAAGCAGGCATATACAATGGAATGAAGGCTATTGCTGAGCACTTAGCATGGTGCTCCAAAGACTGTAAGCCGCCCTGAGTCTCCGGAGAAGGGCGGCATATAAATTAAATAAATAAATAAATAAATAAATCCAGGTGGGATAAAACATAGACTCATAAGGCTGGAAGGGATTTCAGAGGTCTTCTTGTCCAACCCCTTGCTCATAGTAGGAGACCTTATACCATCCCAGTCAAACAATTATCCAGCTATCTTGGAAAACCTCCAGTGATGGCGCACCCACAACAAAATAACTGCATAACAGAGTTGGAAGGGACCTTGGAGGTCTTCTAGTCCAACCCCTGTTCAAGACAGGATAAACTTTCTTTCAGCAGTTCCAAGAGGGTTTTACACCCATTTACACTATTCAGTTGATCCTGAGAGCATAGATTGGCCTCAGTAATTCTCAGAAAGAGGACTAACAACCAGTTGACTGCAGGAATATAAATCCTTCCCTTCTCCACCATTCAGTCAGAACTGAGGAAGCTTCGAGTAAGAAATTAAAGGATATTGTATTAATAATGGTATACTAAAACTGATTATTTTTGAATAAGTTTTAATATGAATATAATTTAGTAAGATTTGGGATTCGCCTTTAAGGATAGTTCAAAACTGAAACAAAAAACTTAACGACAATGCAATGATATAAGAGGATATATAATGTTGACTATAATATAATATGAATGTAAACTCAATAAGAAATGTATATCAATATTATTATATGCACAAGATAAATGTACTCAATCAGAATTGAAGAAGCTTCTTGGATGAGAAGCGGAACAAAATCTTCAAGGGAAAAGAAAACAAAATCCAGTTGCCTTTTGAAAAATCACCTTTTGGATATAAACAGAACATAGAACATAGAGTTATAGGGCTGGAAGAGTCCTTGGAGGTCATCTAGTCCAGTGGTCACCAGCTGGTGGGCCGTGAGAAAATTTTGGTGGGCTGCAGAGAAATCTCACCCCCAGAGCACCCCCTCCAAAGCAATTAATCCAAGTTGTGCAGAAACACAAGGCTGCTCAGCCCACATGGCCCGCGGGAACACTCCCCGCCCACTCACTCCTTACCTGGCAAAATTGTCTGCTAAGTTGCTATTTTTCCTTTTTCCGACCATCAACTGTTCGGCTGCGCCGGGAGATTTAGATTAGCTAGGAAGCAGGAAATGGTTGGATTTCTTGCTTTCTAGCTAAGCACAGCCAAACCTCCCTTAGGACTGAAGGTTTGTTTGCAAGCAAATTCAGTGCAGACTCACGGCAAGCAAATTTGAGAGACTGAGTTAGCTGATGGCAGATAAATAGATCACTGAATGATTCTGTGAGCAACTCAGTCTGCCTACTTGATTTTGGATAAAAGTTGCTTTTTTAAAATAAAATAATTCAATATTTATATGCATGGTATGTTGTGAGTTAATTTTGTGAGTTTGCTTGCTAGCAAATTTTATGAGTTTGCTTGCAAGCAATTTTTATGTGGCAGACTGAGCTAGCAAATGGCAGATAGATGGATTTCTGAATGAATCTGTGATTCTGTGAGCAACTCAATCTGCCTGCCTGCTTTGCTTGCTTTTGGGTAAAAGTTGCTCATTTTTTATAAAAAATTCAATATTTATATAAATATTTATAATATTTACATACAAGCCATGCCCAGTCAGTCACATGACCACCAAGCCACACCCACAAATTAGGCCATGCTCACAGAACCAGTTAGTGGTCCCTGGGATCTAAAATTATGAGTTTGGTGGTCCCTGAGGTCCAAAAGGTTGGCGACCCCTGGTCTAGTCCAACCCCCTGCTCAAGCAGGAGACCCTATACCATTCTGGATAAGGGGTTGTCCAATCTCTTCTTAAAAACCTCCAGTGATGAAGCTCCCACAACGTCTGGTGGCAAGCAGTTTCACTGATTGTTCTCACTGTCAGGAAATTTCCTCCTTAGTTCTAGGTTGCTTCTCTCCTTGATTAGTTTCCATTCGTTGTTTCTTGACCTGCCTTTCAGGTGCTTTGGAGAATAATTTGACTCCCTCTTCTTTGGGGCAGCCCTTAAAGTATTAGAAGACATTGACCATGTCCTTCTCTTTGTTAAACTAGATATCCCAGTTTCCCTAATTGTTCATTGCACAGTTTTAGCCTCCAGCCCATTAAACACGACCATTTTTCACAGTTAAGACCTTTGTGGCACCCCCATGATCCCCTGATCCAAATTCAGACGCTTGGCAACTGCTTCATACTTATGATCATTGCAGCGGCCCCAGGGTGTGTGTGTGTGTGTGCATGTGTGTCACGCAATCCCCTTTTGCGACCTTCTGGTAAGCCAGATCCACTTAACGACCGTGTGACTCATTTATCAATAGCAGTGATTCGCGGAACAAACGTTGGCAAGGAAGGTCGTAGAAGGGGCAAAACTTACTGAACAGACGTCTCACTCAACGGCAGAGATTTTGGTGGGTTAATCGTGGTCATTAGGTCGAGGACTTAGGTCAGGCTAAGACACCCTGAACGTAGGGAAAAAAGCCGAGTGAAGGTGGCTGAGGCAGGATGAAGAAGAACCTGCAGCCAGCAATAACATTAATTTCCCCCTTTTAATATATACAAAAGCTTTTCCTCTGGAGACCAGTGACTTCAGAAGATCAAAGCCTGTAAGTGTTACTTAGGCTATCAGTTTCGCCCCCTTAATGCCTTTCTGTCAAAACAAAACTGCTCCAAAAAGCTTTGAGGACGATCATGGGATTGTAATGGTTCCCCATCTCTTGCAAAAAAGAAGAAGAAGAAGAAAAAAAAACTATTTAAGTATTTGATAATATATACAGAAAGACCTATTAGATGAGAAGGAGCTAATCGTACTTACAGCTCAAAGTAAACCTCCTGAGGGCCGCAAAGATAGAAGCTTGATAGGAGCGGTGGGTTCAAATTCAGCCCTGGAAAAAGAGAGAGGGGGGGGGTGGGGGGGTGTCACAGTTGTGTTTTTGCGGTGTTCGTTTGGAGCACGGGGAAGGGGTTGGGAAGAAGCAGAGAGAGAGAAAGAGAGAGAGAAGTGGGCTGAGAAAAGATCTCAGCCTGAAACCGGAAACAGCTCGCTTTAATCTCTTATGAGGCTCCAAGAGTTTAAATGGATTTCCAGGAAGGA
Organism: Bungarus multicinctus; assembly: GCA_023653725.1. Taxonomy (NCBI): domain Eukaryota; kingdom Metazoa; phylum Chordata; class Lepidosauria; order Squamata; family Elapidae; genus Bungarus; species Bungarus multicinctus. The sequence goes on from CM042836.1 coordinate 181,699,351, forward strand.
AGGAAGGAAGGATACGGTGATTTTTGATGTGCAGTCTAAGATGTTCCCACCTAATTCCCCCCTCCCTCTTGCATGTGCTCCCTCTTTTTGCAGGATAGAAAGAAGGAAAGGGAAAAAGGAAAAAGAGAACGGAAAAAGTAAAAAGAGAGAGGGGGGAAGGGAGATAAGGAAGGAAGGAAGGAAGGAAGGAAGGGAAAGAAAGGAAAGAAAGAAAAGAAAGTAAAGAAAATAAAGAAACAAAGAATAAGGAAGGAAAGAAGGGAGGGAGAAAAGGAAAAGAGAGGACAGAAGGATGGAAGGGACAGACAGTAATAGAAAGATAGAGAGAGAAAGAGAGAGAGAGAGAAAGAAAGAAAGAAAGAAAGAAAGAAAGAAAGAAAGAAAGAAAGAAAGAAAGAAGGAAGGAAGGAAGGAAGGAAGGAAGGAAGGAAGGAAGGAAGGAAGGAAGGAAGGAAGGAAGGGAAAGAAAGGAAAGAAAGAAAATAAAGAAAAAAGAATAAGGAAGGAAAGAAAGGAAGGGAGAAAAGGAAAAGAGAGGATGGAAGGAAGGGACAGACAGTAAGGAAAGAAAGAAAGAAGGAAGGAAGGAAGGAAGGAAGGAAGGAAGGAAGGAAGGAAAGAAAGAAAGAAAGAAGGAAGGAAGGAAGGAAGGAAGGAAGGAAAGAAAGAAAGAAAGAAAGAAAGAAAGAAAGAAAGAAAGAAGAAAGAAAGAAAGAAAATTTTTACTACGGATGATGGAATCTTTGACGCTTGGCTACTCTCACATTCTCATTTTTCTAGCCTTAATTTGTTCCACCTTTCTTTGTTATTTATCTGTTCTTTTGCCTGCCAATGCTTTGGGCCATGCGCTCTCCATAAGCTGTGCCCATTTTGCAAGCCCGGTTCCCTCTTAATGAGCGCAGGGTGGGAACCTGCATTGCAGAGTTCAGAATGGGTGGATATTTTCATTTAATTTCATTTACTTCAACGCCATCCAATTCCAATTGGGTATTAGGAAAGGCATCCTGGTTCGAAGGATGTAAATTGGGAGTCCCCAAACTCATTGACCTCTTCTTGAAATGTCAGAGTGCAGGTGGTCCTCCACTTACGACCACAATTGAGCCCAACATTTCTGTTCTTAAGTGAGACATCCGTTACGTGAGTTTTGCCCCATCTTATAACCTTTTGTGCCTCAGTTGCTAAGTGAATCATGGCAGTTGATAAGTTAGTCATCCGGTTGTTCGGTGAATCTGGTTCCCCCATTGATTTTGCTCGTCAGAAAGTCACAAAAGGAATCCCGGGACACTCTAGCTGTCATAAATATGAGTCAGTTGCTAAGCATCTGAATTTTGATCACATGACCTTGCAATGGTTGTAAGCCAGTTTTTTCAGTGCCACTGTAACTTCGAACGATCACTAAACGAATTATTGTAAGTTGAGGACTACCTGTTTTTGAGAGGTATGATCATCAGACTTTTCCTAGAGAATACTGCATGACAGCCCTACAAAAGCAGAGGGTTAGACTAGAAGACCTCTAAGGTCCCTTTCAACTCTGTTATTCTGTTCAGATTCCCAGCGATATCAACTTCACGGTCACCAAGTCAGTTGACTCAACTAATTGGGATGAGAGAGATCCAATGTTGCTCTCAAGCTGGAGCAACCTTCAGATATCACCACAAGCTGGAGGGCTGAAGAAAACGACTAAGGGGAAGCTGGAGGCTCCCTGTGATCTCTTGATGGACTTGACAGCTTCGTGTCACAACTGTCAAGTTGTCATCAGGATCTGCAAAAATTCACAAGCATGGAAGAAGATGTGCTGATTGCTATGGGCTAAAAGGCTTGGAATAATAATGCAAGGAGCACTATTAAGAAGAAAAAAATATTATCTTAAACATCTTCACCACCTCCTCCTCCTTCTTCTTCTTCTCTTCCTCCTCCTCCTTCTTCTTCTCTTCCTCCTCCTCTTCTTTTCCTCCTCCTTTTCTCCTCCTCCTCTTCCTCCTCCTTTTCTTCCTCCTCCTCTTCTTCTCCTCCTCTTCCTCCTCCTTTTCCTCCTCCTCCTCTTCTTCCTCCTCCTCCTCTATCACAAAGTTCAACAGAGGAAATTCCAGACCGTTTAAGGTGGACCCTACTATCTATTATTACTGACAGACAGCATGTTGAAAATCTCTTTGAAGTAGCCCAGCTGGGAAAGTTTGTATATTGTCCAAGCTTCAAATAAGGAGGGCGGGGGTGGACACCCATTTTCCTCATTCATTTCTGATCAGACTTCCCACCCACCGTTTTCCATTTATCTCCTCATCTTAACACTTCTCTATAATTACTTTCCATCAACCCATGAGACCCATCTTGGCTAATTATTTTGTTTCTGATATTGCTCAACCAGACAAGAAGTAAAGTTATCAAAATTAAAATGAGCTGTGGTCAAATGTCTCACTTTAAAGGAAAAAAAAATAGTGTCACCCTAGGACTGGCAGGACTCTTTTTTAGAGAACCAAAAGACCATATAAATTCAATCAATCTTCAGATATCTGGATCATATTATCATATGTGGTGGACCTGTGTGGATACTGGACTAAAATTCACACGTGGCTGGAAAAAATGACAGAACAGCATATAGACTTGAAACCAGAGGTATTTTTATTGGGTATCTTACCTGAAGGATACAATAGAGAATTGACATATTTGATTGTTAATGTTTTAACTGCAGCTAGAATTGTATTTGTTCAAAAATGAAAAAATTCTGATCGAGGAGGAGGGGATTAAGAAAATAATGGAATGTGCAGAGATGAGTAGATTAACTCTGGCAATTAGAGAACAAGAAGAAAAAGAATATTATAAAATATGGGATTAAGGTTAGGGTTGTTGTTTTATGTTTATGTTTATGTTCGTTGTCAAAAAAATTCCCCAAAAAATAAATTCAATCAATCAATCAATATCCTGTTGTCTAGAAAAATAAAGATAAATACATCATAACTATCTTCCAGTAGTTAAGGAGAAGTCACAGAGAACAGGGTTGACTTATTCTCCAAAGCACCTGAAGGCAATGAGGAGAAGAAGTAATGGGTGGAAGCTCATCAAAGAAAGATCCAACCTAGAACTAAGGAGGAATTTCCTGACAGTGAGAACAACGAATCAGTGGAACAGCGTGTCTCTTGAAGTTGTGGACGCTCCAACACTGGAGCTTTTCAAAAATAGACTGGACAACCATTTGACCAGGATGCTTCAAGGTCTCCAGCCTTGAGCAGGGAGTTGGACTAGAAGTCCTCAGAGGTCCCTTCCAGCTCTATGATTCTATGTTCATACGGTTGCAAATTTAAACTAGAGTTCCTGTGCAGAAATTATAAGAAATCCAAGCACTCAAAATCAAGACACTTCTATGATAGAAAGAAGGAAAGGAAGGAAAAGAGGAAGGAAGGAAAGATGGAAGGAAGGAAGGAAGGAAGGAAGGAAGGAAGGAAGGAAGGAAGGAAGGAAGGAAGGAAGGAAGGAAGGAAGGAAAAAAGGGAAGGAAGGAAGATAGAAGGAAGGAAAGATAGGAGGAAGGAAAGATAGAAGGAATGCAGGAATGCAGAAGGAAGGATAGAAGGAAGGAAAGATAGAAGGAAGGAAAGATGGAAGGCAGGAAGGGAAGGAAGGAAGGGAAGGAAGGAAGGAAAAAGGGAAGGAAGAAAAGATAGAAGGAAGGAAAGATGGAAGGAAGGCAGGAAGGCAGGCAGGAAAGAAGATGGAAAAGGAAATATTCCTCAGGGAAGACAGGGCAACCTTGACCCCTATCCTGAATACTGGTTGATCATGAGAAATGGGCCATGGGAAAACATATGCACTCCTCCCCATTCCCAAGAAAATATCTTCCAATTCTTTGCACCCACCCCTCCACACATACGCACTCACACACACACATCCCTGGGTAGATACTTTGGCTTCAGATGCTTGGTTTTATCAGCCTCTTGATGACCTCTAACCTTGTAGCAGAAGAGCCATGGCTGGGTCATGTCTTGGCTAATCTCTACCGCTGTGATTCGGAGACAAAAAGGCCCCCTTTCTCTTAACGGTATCCTGACAGCCAGATTTCTATTTGGGAAATGCATGGCTAGGCCAGTTCATCCACATGCCAAATAACTGGGAATTATTCTCCCTATCGCTCTGAAAACCATTGCAGATTACAGAAAGAGAGAGGTTTGCCCAGGGATCTCGTCTCCCAGGGGCCATCAGGCAGATAGCAATGACAGCAGCCTTCTTCGGGAGATGGATGAAGTTGCCAGTTTTGCTTTCCCTCAAGATCTTTTTCCTTCCTTCCTTCCTTCCTTCCTTCCTTCCTTCCTTCCTTCCTTCCTTCCTTCCTTCCTTCCTTCCTTCCTTCCTTCCTTCCTTCCTTCCCTTCCTTCCTTCCTCTCTTTTTCTTTTTTTCTTTTTCTCTCTTTCTCAACCTTAAACTTATTTTTCCCTCTTTCGGCATCTGTTTGCACACATTTTGTCCTAAAAATTCAAATGTAGGTCACAATGCTTCAGTGCCTTTGTCTCACGCCTTCATTTGCAAAGAATTACGTTGCGACTTACAGGCAGAATTTTAGGACAAAAAAAATCAGTATTTTAGGTGCAAATAAAGTTCCCCTGGGACCCTGCATTTTGCTTCTCTGGGATGCTGTCATGTTTATATTCCTCTTTTGTTCGAGAACCCCTACTGCAAAATTTGAAAAAGTGTGACAGGGAAAGGTCGTGGGTGATAGGTTAAAATATAGAGTCCAGAGGCATGAATGATGAAGTTGGCCTTAAATTGTCAAATCAGTTTCTTTCTCAACTTGACCAGTTTCACAGGACACCATAACTAGTTAAACAAGAAAACTATAGTTGATTAAAAACAGCAGTAGCAATAGCACTTAGACAATAAGAGAACAGAATAGAATTCTTTATTGCCGAAATGTGATTGAACACACAAAGAATTTGTCTTGGTGCGTATGCTCTCAAGTGTACATAAAAAGAAAGATACATTTGTCAAGAATCATAAGGTACTACACTTAATGATAGTCATAGGATACAAATAAGGAAACAAATCATACTAGGAAATAGTCAATAAAAATCATAAGGATACAAGCAACAAAGTTACAGTCATACAGTCACAAGTGGGAGGGGATGGGTGATAGGAACGATGCGAAGATTAATATTAATAGTAACACAGACTTAGTAAATTGGTTTGACAGTGCTGAAGGAATTATTTGTTTAGCAGAGTGATGGCATTCGGGAAAAAACTGTCCTATGTCTAGTTGTTCTGGTCAGTCTTACAGTCCTCTCTAAGTGATTTACAGTGTCAGCATATCGCCCACAACCCTCTGGGACCTCATTTTACTGACCTTGGAAGGATGGAAGGCTAAGTCAACCTTGAGCCCATTAGGATCAAACTTTTGGCAGTGAGCAGAGTTTGCCTGCAATACTGCATTCTAACCACTGTGTCACAGTAAACTCCCATTTACATTGGTTTATTGTGTTCAAAAAACTGTACCTTCTACATAACCTATCCTACAGGATTTCCAGTCCCAAAAGATGGCTTAGTTCAGGAACTTCTTCACTTCCAGTGTTTCCGCTGACCAAGTCCTTAAAGGTAGCTTGGAGACGTTCTTATTGCCTTCAGTCTGTATGGATGGATGGATTGGATGCATGGATAGATATTTTACTTCTCTTGCATGCAAACACACAATCAATTTTAATATTTGCCGACCTCAAATCATACATTCTCATCAGCTGTTTCCTGATGGAAGTCCCATCGGAATCATGGTGAATAGCAATAATTATGTCCCAATGTTGTACAAAGACCAATCATCCTACTTGGATTTGTGAAACAGTCTCAAGAATTTGCCTTATTTTTCTTGGGTTCATACTGATGAGCAACAGACTTCTAGTGGTTGAAATGATGCTCTGATTTCTTTACGTCTACCTGGGAAATCTAGGAAGTCAGTCTGAGCTCTTTCCCATGCAAATCTTTGTCCTCCATATACTTTCAGTATTTTTTTTTCTTTACATGTTCTACCTAAGAAGGACATTTCAGAGAGACTGTCTCCAAAGTACAAAAAAGCACATTGGCAACTTGGGTGAAAATGTTAGCTGTCCTCCTCTTCTTCCTCCTCCTCCTCCTTCTCCTCCTCTATCGCTTTCCATCTCATCCATCTTTGCCCATCACACTGTGTGGGATTCCCTTCCTAATTAACCCTTCATTCAACTGCCCAGAGGATCATCACGTGGGGTGGGACTCAGACAGGATTCATCCCTTCTGGCGTGTGTGGTCTTGTCACCTGGGGGAGGAAGACAAGGGCAAAGTTGTATTTTTTCTACCTCCTCCTTGGGCGGTCAAGAGGGCGATAACCATAACAAGTTCGGGAAGGTCATGTGTTCTTCTGGAGATGGAAGGTTAGAAGGCTGTTCTTTGAAACGGGATGTTCTCAGGGATACAAATGTTCACCGGGGTTGGAAAGGAATGACAAGGGGTGACAACCCACAGAATCAATTCTGGAGACTTTATAGAATCAAAGAAGGGTAGGTATGGGGGAGGAGGAGAAGCCTTCAGCTTGAGATGGACACCTCCAAGAGTTGGGAGAAGGATGACCTGGGTAAAGGGATCCTGTTTCAATAAGCTCTGTATTCACACAACACACTTTGTGAGAGCTCCTTTTGCACATCAATGTTTGCTTAGTGATTGTGCCTTGTGTGTTAGTTTCTGAGTAGCTTAACGTATTGTGCCAACTCAACCACGGGTCAACTCGATGAAGTGTTTTCTACAAACGGGGCCCTTATGTGTTTCATGGGGCAATAAAGCAAGTAAAAACCACTGAGGAGAAGACCAGAACCTCCTTCTTGGAGTGACTAGTGTGACTGTACCATTGGCAGGTGCACAATAGCCACACTAGAATGTGGCTGAGAAACCTGGAGGGTTCTTCTACCTACCCTTGAATTTTAGTCATGAATACCAGGTCAACCTTCTGTTCTAGAACTTGTTTTGAAGACAATTTAATGTAACCTTGAGATTGAAACCATTGGGTGATTCTTCAAAAGGAACCATCACATTGAGCTGAATTCCTCCATTCGGGACTGTGCAACTTTGGAAAAGCGAATTTAATTGGCTGGCTTTGATACCTCAGATCCAAGTGTCAGATTGGATCAGCTTGATTTTCCAAATCATCCGATCAGACTGAAGTGGTCTTCAGAACAGAAACAATCATTTCGGTTGGATTGAAGTTGATTTTCACCCAACTCTAAGAAAGTGGGAGGGAGGGAGCAGGGAAATTAAGAGAGGGAGGGAGGAGAGGAAAAAAGGAAGGAAAGAGAGGGGAGAAAGGGAGGAAGGAAGGAAGGAAGGAAGGAAGGAAGGAAGGAAGGAAAGGGAGGGAGGGAGGAAGGAAGGAGCCCATTCCATCATAAAAGATGGTGATTGATTATCCTATGCTAGACACAGCTGACTAGCTGACAGCAGCAGTTCTGTGGGATGAAGCATCTATACTCCAACAACAAATTGCAAAACCTCATTCTCATAACTAACAGCAACTTAACAAAGTAATTAAATCTCATCCAAACTGTTGACTCCGTGGTCTGGGAATTCCATAAATCAACCACCTGTTGAGTGAAAGCCCATCCTGTAACTCTCTGAATCTCCTCCTGTACCAAGCATTTTTGTGGGATGTCAGAATGACTCAGATAGCTAGGAATAGGTCCAAGGAAGAGGGGGAAGGGGAGACCCCTGAGAAGGAGAAGTCTGGCTGTAGCTCTACGTGGAATCCACTATGAATTTACGAGAGCTTTTCACCCAATGACAGCCCATCGCTATGTATAGATGTCTACTTGAAAGAGTTAATTCCCTAGGCAGCCAGCTAAATAGTCAATGGCCCAATAAATTATGCCCCGGATTAATGAGACGCAGTCATCATTAGTCACGCCTCATCGGCTGCTTAAAGTTCCTCACGGAGTTTTATCTCTGCTGCTTCTGTCTGCTGGGTAGCCATATTTCATGGTCTGAAAACAGATGACCCCCGAGGGTCACCCAACTGAAAGCCCCATTCAACAGCTCTGCAAATATCTCAGCGTGAAGGAGAAAGGTTGAGGTCAAAACAACAGGGAGATACAGTCAGCAGCTCAGCTTGGAGCCATGCTGGACTAGACAAGCCCACATGCTTAAGTGATCAGGACCTGTTCCTCCAAGCTAGGCCAGGTCGGGGAGAGACTAGAGCTTAATTAGATTAGGATATCAGGATTGTCCTTGTACAACACAAAACAGATTTCTCATGAGATACATGCGTAGGCACAGAATAACAGAGTTGGAAGGGACCTTGGAGGTCTTCTAGTCCAGCCCCCTGCTCAAGCAGGAGACCCTATACCATTCCAGACAAAAGGACTGTCCAATCTCTTCTTCAAAACCTTCAGTTTTGGAGCATTCACAGCTTCTGATGTTCTGTTGATTAATTGTTCTTGCTGTCATGAAATTTCTTCTTAGTTCTAGGTTGGATCTCTCTTTAATGATCTTCCATCTGTTATTTCTTGTCCTGCTTTCTGGTGCTTTTGGAGAATAGGTTGATCCCATCTTCTCTGTGATAGTCCCTCAGATATTGGAAGACTGCTATCATGTCACTCCTGGCTCTTCTTTTTATTAGAGTAGACATACCCAATTACAAAGGGATCATTGCTGCTCTCTGAGCTTGCTTGTTTTCTTGCAGACATTTCATTACCCAACTAAGTAACATCATCAGTGCTAGTAAGGAATGCTGTTTGCTGTCATTTTTTTTTCCACCTCAAGTACAAAGTCCAAAAGTGGTTTCCAAACAGAAACAGAATTTATTATACAAATAGATTTGGAACCAGAAATATTTTTATTGGGGATGATTAAAAAGAAATATGGGAAAGATACAAAATACATAATATTACATGTTTTAACCGCTGCTAGAATTGCCTATGCTCAATGTTGGAAACAGAACTCTATACCAACAGACCAGCTGGTTATTCAAAAAATAATGGCGTGTGCCGAGAGGGATAAATTAATTGATGTTACAAGAGAAAGAGGAGTCTGAATATTATAGAATTTGGGAAACATTGTATGATTGGATTGAATTAGGACAAAGGGATGATGAAAAGAGTTAGTGATGAGCATTTTATAGATTAAAGGTTTATATTGGCATGAACTGTATATGTTTGTAAATAAACACAAAATAGAAGTATATGAGATAGATGTCACACACTGTTAATGTTATAATATTTATATGTTTTGTTCGGTTTTTAAAGATATAAAAGACTAATAAAGTTTATTAAAAAAAGGAACAGAATTTATTGTATTATTTTCTTCAATCAAAGCAGTCCATTTGGCTATCTCTGCCAACTCCATTTTTGCAGTCATTCATCCATTGTGGGAATCAAAATGTCCTTTCATTGTTGTGCATAAAATACCCTTGCTGTCGTCAGCACATATAACATCAAAGTTCCATTTTGTTTACAAAATCTTTTTCCATTAAAAGAAAGTGTCTGGTTTTATCTTTATATTCCCTTTAAGAACTTCTGTATTAAGATGTGAATCCTCCTCCAATATTTCTTTGCTTTGTTGCTTGTCCGTCATAGATGATAAAAAATTGCTTCTTTACATTTACACTTCCAACACTCATTTGAGATCATACCTTTATACATTCTTGACAGCTTCTCTGGTGTTAGATACCAACGATACATCACCTTGTAAAAGTTTTCCTTTAAATCATAATTTAATGTGAATTTTAGACCTTTCATCCACATATTCTCCCATTCTCCAAGCATTATATTATATCCAAAGTTCTTTGCCCACTGAATCATACAATGCTTTATATACTCATTCCCCTAGGCTCCTTGAGGTTCAAATCCCTGCAGGGCTTCAAGCTGAAAACTCTCCCCGCCCCCCCAGCAAACTCTAAGCAAAAGTTCTTGCAAACAGTTTTGGCTCAAATCTGCCATCTCTCCGGTACAGTAAATCATAAGCTCTCCAACCTGACATTTACAGGGAGGGAGTGGAAAGGAATCAGAGGGACTCGAAATTGCATCCCAGTAATGCAGTTGGAAAGAGCTCGTTTTTCAACAGCTATTTTTATTTGTGCCTTTACGGCATGGGAAATTTTAATATAAAGAGATTGGGGATACCTGATCCTCCAAGGGCCTTTTTTAATTACAGTCCGGCTGAGCTGCTTAATGCTTCCTCTCCATTGCAAACAGGTGTGCTGTGCTTTCCGCTGGACAGCTGCCATGGAGAATGCACCGGCAGATGCACGGTGTGGATCCGTTCCAGTGCAAGCCATTAATCTGGATCATCGATCCGACAGGATTTCCAATGGATCCAGAAAACGACTTGGTCTGTTGTTCTGATGTGGAAATTTGCTTCTGTGAGGCTTTTAGGGTTTTATGGTTGGTGTGTGAGCAAGCCGGAGTTGTGCCCTTGAGATGAACGGCCACTCGGATCTTTTAAATAGAGATGAAACATAAAATAAACCACAGCATCCAATCTGAAACAGCTTTTACTGCATGGGTGAAACCATTTCAAGCGGAGGAATTTATTGCAGCGCCTCTGAGCTGATCAGAGGATTTGATGCAAATGATTGTTCTGTTTTTCAAAGCCGTATTGATTCGGAGACTGAACAAACTACAATCAAACTGAACATTCCCATTGTATATCTGGGCAGATTCCCATCTATAATAGAAGAAGAAGAAAGATGGATGGATGGATGGATGGATGGATGGATGGAAGGAAGGAAGGCAGGAAGGAAGGAAGGAAGGAAGGAAGGAAGGAAGGAAGGAAGGAAGGAAGGAAGGAAGGAAGGAAGGAAGGAAGGAAGGAAGGAAGGAAGGAAATTGTAACCTACTTCAAGATGGAATTGTACAGGAAGCTGTAGGAAACTATATTAAATGTGCGCTAATGTTAAATAATAAGTAGAGCTGCCATTTTATCCCAGAATAAGTACAATGGACTGGGGAATTCTGGGATTTGATGTTCACCTATTTTAAAAGTTGCCAAGTTTCAAAAACATTGCTCTAAAGGATCTTAAACAAACATCACCTTACGCGGAAAGGAGAGAAATCGTTTTGTTTTTCTATAATCTGTAATCTGCAGAGAAGCTCTACTGCATCCTTGATCAAAAATGGGGGGCGAAGACCTCTGAACTACCATATATTTATTTATTTATTTATTTATTTATTTATTTATTTATTTATTTAATCAAACTTTTATACCGCTCCCTCTCCCAAAAAGGGACTCGGGGCGGTGTACAGCCTACTAAAAAACATACAATAAATATACAATAAATACGATTAAAAATCGTATTAATCGTATTAATCTAAAAATAGATTAAATAATTTGATCCGGTTGTCTATTCAAAATTCAATTAAAAATTAAAAGCTAATAAAACCCCAATTAAAAATAGTTAAAACCACAAACACAGTTACTGGGCCAGGCCGGCCTGTTTAAAAAATAGGGTTTTCACTGCGCGCCGGAAGGTTTTATGCATATAAAACTGGGACTTCCCCTCCACCCAGACTTTGCCACCCATCGGTCACAGGTTCCTGTAGATTAGAATATCCCCTCTTATGGGCAGAGGTTTGATTGGTGAGGCTCTATTGGCCCCAGCTGGATACACAAGCAGGATGGAAGAATGCCCAAGGCTGGCATCAAGACGACCTCGGTGGTGCCACGATGTCTCTTCTAGGGAACTGGGCCCTGTAACCTTGAACCAGAGAGAACGGAAAAGGAGATTGCAAGTGGCGAGCAAATGAATATTTTTCATGTGATCCTCATCAGAAAACTGTCCAAGTCTGGGACAATGACCAGATCTTCTTTGTTGCAACGCTGACAGCCGTTTCAGAGTTATCATCCCGGCACTATATTAAGGAACCGAGATTAAACTGCTCTTCATTAGGGCAACATCTGTTGGGAATCAGCCAGGAACAGTTACAGCAAGCAAGCCGAGCATATTTCCCTTTCTTCTCTCCCTTCCTCCCAGGGAAACTATCTTTGTCCTTTGAATAGCAAATCTCTGGGGCTCAGTTTGCATCCAGTTTTGGTCACCATATCATAAAAAAAAAGACATTGAGACTCTGGAAAGAGTGCAGAAAAGAGCCATGAAGATGATTAGGAGGGTGGAAGCTAAAACATATGAAGAAAGGTTGCAGGAACTGGACATGTCTAGTCTAATGAATGTTGGTCTAGTAGAGTTCCAAGAACCCAACAGTAAACATGAAGACCTGATCCTTGGTGATTTCAAGGTTCCTTGGCCATGCCATGGGCATGGTTTGATCATGAATTATTCCAAAGTGTTTTCATCTCCCAAGTCTAACTTGTTGCCCATGGATAACTTGGTTGTCTCCCTTTGGTGTTCTCCTATCACAGATATACTTGGCTGAAGCTAAGAGCAAGTCATTCTCTGCAAACTTTTGAAGCAGAGGTGGTATTCAGCTGGTTGTGACTAGTTGTGGAGAACTGGTAGCGAAAATTTTGAGTAGTTTGGAGAACCGGTAGTGGAAATTTTGAATAGTTCAGAATACCACCTCTGACTGGCCTTGTCCCCATCTATTCTCTGCCTCCCGAGTCCCAGCTGATTGGCTGGGTCTTCTTTGGTTGCCCTGCACAAGAAAATGGAGCTGGAAAGCAGGTTAGTGGGATGGGGAGGAAATGGGATTTTGCAGTAACCTTCCCCTGGAGTGGGGTGGGAATGGAGATTTTACAATATCCCTCCCCTGCCATACCTACCAAGCCATGCCCACAGAACCGGTAGGAAAAAAAATTGAATCCCATCACTGTTTTGAAGGGCTAGTTTGCTTTGAAGATACCTAAAGAGATAGCAAGGGGACCTTCTGTCAGAGTATATTCATGAACTGGAATAGAGCTTAGTAGCAAAGTCAGCCAATGAATAGGCATGGCAACAGACCAGACAATGGGAACTGAATTGGAAAGTGAAATTAGAAGTAGTCTCTGGGTGTGGCTTAGCTCAGTGCTCTCTGCTCTGAACTCTGAAGCTGCTGCTTATGGAGGGTTTTTTTTTTGTGTGTGTTACATTGGAAGAATCTACTATTGGTATTGCACATTTTGCTCATATTATTATGTATATAAAGAAGTTAATGAATCCCGCTGAATCAGTCATCTGTGTGTGCTTTCTGGATTTGAATTTCTGCTGCAAAAACTAACACCTCCCTTGCTATGTCCAGCCATTCCATGAGCTACCAGAAACTTTTGTGTACCTGCAATTTCCTAAGTTGACTTTACCACGTCTCCATAACATTTCTTTTACCCAGGTGATTCTGGATTGGTTGCGTGTCATCAAAGCGTTTTTGACTCCTAGTGACCCCAAAGAAAGATTTGTCTCCATGATGATCTGTCCCTATATGACTGGTTATATTTTAATACTCTATTTTGCAAGCTTATGTAAGATGGGATAGTACTTTTCTAGAAAGAACGGCGTTTCCTCAATTTTATGAACATTTGAATAAAATCACAGGCAAAATATAATAAATTCAACAGCTAGCCAGAATCCATGAGAACATTTCTTAGGCAACCTACCAAATAAACATTGAGCCTTCTATTCAAAATAATGTCTCCTGTTTCTTCTTGAAAAATCTACGCTGCTTCACCAAACTATCTTATAACAGGAAAGAGATAAAACTAAAAATACGACAGGAAAGGGATCCTTGTAAAAATATAACCAACGGGCTTTATTTTCCACTGTTATTTTCACATAAATCTGACGTGGCCTTTGGCTTCCAGAAATAAATGCAAACCTTGGAGGTTATTAAAGAATATATTGCTAAAACATTGTTATTAATGCATTAATATAAACATCGAGGCAGAGGAAGTAGGTCTTGGCTATGATCTCAGTAAGTCAGTTCCTCGCTCTCCTGAGAGATGTCTGTGTGTTTTGTGCTTCTGTGTATCTATCTATTTGTCTGTTTGTCTGTCTGTCTCTCTCTGTCTTTCTGTGTGGGTATTTGTATATGTGTGTGTAAACTACAGGAAATCTGAGTCATCGATAGTGGGAGAAAGACCAATGATTTTGAAGAACAACTTCTTCCTTCACGACAAGTTTTAAATCCACTGAATCCTTCTATAAAGGATGTCCATATTCTCACAATAGTTCACCTCTCAGCAGCAAAGGAATTATTATCTTTAGACTTAATTAATAAAACAAATACATTATGCGGTCCATATGCTTTGCGTATATTAAAAGTCCACTAAGAAACACTAGCCCGCAACTTCTCAAATACATAATTCTTATTGTACTGCAGCTATTCACCATGCCTACAAACTAGAAAGATCTCCACCAATAAAGGAGAATATTTATAGCTCAGGATTGAAATGAGGGCTCATCAGTAGTCTCTGAGTTTAGTGGTTTTCTTACAGACATTTATGACCCAACTAGGGAACATCATCAGTGCTAGAAGGAAGAGGGGTTGGAGGAGGAGAAGGCAGGGGAAGGAGGAGGATTGTGGGGTCCTTGTTATCTCTGAGCTTGATGGTTTTCTTGTAAATGTTTGATGACCCAACTAGGGAACATCATCAGTGCTACAAGGAAGAGGGGTTGGAGGAGGAGAAGGCAGGAGAAGGAGGAAGACTGTGGTGATTTTCTTGTAGATGTTTCCTGATCTAGTTAGAAACTGTAAGGACTGGTCCAGGCTATTTGTCAGTAGTCAAAACTGACCCGAAAACACCAAAATATAAAATTATGCAAATATATGTCTTAGCATGTTGTGTGAACACAGCCTTTCCTTATCTCAGCCTAACTCTACGCTTTAGTTCCATTGTGAAGACAAAATTGGGCAGAGGGAGAAGTCCAACCTTACTGCCAGCTCTTTACAGGAATGCAGGCCAAACATTTAACAGCTAACTCAGCGAAATGTGCACACCAAGATAGGTGAGCTATTTGTAAGATAGAAGATATAAATAACTCTGGCTGTGCAATTTTTATCCTCCTAACTCCAGCAAAATCTAACATCCCTTGGGTAAAAGCATGGAGCTTGGGTGCATTTGTGCGTAGGCACACACAAACAACAGGCGTGGCTGTCTTCTGATCAGATCGGTCACCCGATTTTCCAGACTGCCGGTCTATCATTTCCCCTGCAATGTGGTGTCCATCTCTTTTTTGTTTTCTGGGTTTTGTGATCTGGATTCCCAGTCACAAAGATAGATTTTTCCCTTTGACCAGGGATGGAATTCAAAAATCCCACCAACTGGTTCTCTGCTCGGGTGCTGGGTGGGCGTGGCCATGGTGAGTGTGACCTACTAGATCCTCCCGGAGGGCCATTTTTTACCTTCCCCAGAGTCCGGAGGCTTTCTTTGAGCCTCCGGAAGGGTGAAAACGGCCTCCCCTGGGCTCCAAAGGCCCTCTGGAAGATGGAAACAGGCCTGTTTTGGGACTTCCAGAACTTCTGGGAGGCCCGTTTTTTCCCCACCCAAAGCCTCCACGCAGACTCTGCAATTACCTCTGCAATTACCTGGACTCTGCAATTACCTGGCCCAAATGGACCGTGTGGAGATTCCTGGAAGGAGAGGGGAGGGATGGGCTGGGCCAGCTGATTGGTTTGACTACTGGTTCGGTGAACCAAGTGTAAATTTGACATCCAGTTCGCCCAAACCAGCCCGAACCGGCGGAAGCCCACCCCTGCCTTTGACCGAGGCCTGGCATGTCCCACATGGAACCATTTCTCGGCTTTGGTTCTTCTCCAATTTGCTCTAACAGTTACACACACACACACACCAAGTGAGAGAAACATTTTTGAAATTTCTCAGAAGAGGGAGGGAAGACAATGAACTGCTCTTCTAGGTCAGTCTATTGAATGAGATAAGCCTAAGTTGCCCTATTTGGAGGGCAATTAAATGGCAAAGTCAGTGTCTCTGCCTATTGCTATCTAGTGGAGTCATTGCACAGTCAATGCACAGATATCGCATAGTCATTCCATAGTCCTTTCATGCTCAGTCCATAGTTATTTCATAGTCAACCCAGGGTCATTGTATAGTAGATTAGCCTTAGAGGGGCCAAGGCATGTACCCCTCTGTTTGCCAGCGTGTCGTTCTCAGAATTCATTCGTTACTTAGATTCCCCATTCAAGACAGCTAGTTCCTTCTCCTTAATGCAAAGTTTCTGTTCAGGGATTCAGTTCAAAGTCAAGTTGATCAAATCTTGGAACTAAAATGACTTTTCAAAACTGAATGCAAAAATCAGATGAAATCATGGACTTGAATTGGATGCTCCTGAACCTATGTGATGGTTTTGAAACTCCTTCCTTCCTTCCTTCCTCCCCATATTGCAAATTTCCTTCCTTCCTTCGTTTATTCTTTCCTTAATTTACAGATTGCAAACTTCCTTCCTTCCTTAATTCCTTCTCATATTGCAAACTTCCTTCCTTTCTTATTTCCTTCTCATATTGCAAACTTCCTTTCTTTCTTAATTCCTTCTCATATTGCAAACTTCCTTTCTTCCTTCCTTCATTTTTTCTTCCCTTAATTTACAGATTGCAAACTCACTTACTTACTTTCTTCTCATATTGCAAACTTCCTTCCTTCCTTCTTCTTTCCTTCATTTACAGATTGCAAAATTCCTTCCTTACGTCACATATTGCAAACTTCCTTCCTTCCTTCTTTCATTTCTTCTTTCCTTAATTTACATATTGCAAACTTACTCACTCATTCACTCACTCACTCCCTTCCTTCCTTCCCATGCTGCAAAATCACTGACTCTGTGAACCTGACACTTGAGCAGCCAACCCCTTAGCTGTACACCTTGCCCTTCCTCCTTCCCAGCGCCATTCCTTCCCTTCCTTTTCAACAACTCCCTTGCCTGCCTACCCATCAGCCCAATTGTCTTGGCACACAAGAAGGCACTTTTTTTCTCCCAGCCCTCTAATCTAACATCCCCAGTGGGAATGTTTACAGCAAACTGCCACTTGAAACATCTTATCAAGGCCCTCTTGTATCTCCTGCCACTCAGGAGGCTGATATTCTCTCAGCTGATCCATTTGGAGGGGAGGAGAAGGTGGGTGTTTGCAGGGCAAACCCAGGCTTTTGAGACAGAGAGAAAGCAGAGGACGCTGGGTAAAGAAAACCATGACATTTTTGTGCGAATTACACCAGCATCTCTTTTGGAATTTATCTTCTGCAGGAACAAGAAAAATGCACAGTTCTTAAGTCCAGATTTGAGACTTGATGGAGAGTCCAATTATAAAATAAACTTGTTGGGCCACTGAGAATGTTTTTTTCCTCCATTTGTTACTGAGAGCCTTCCTTAAGTTATGATGAGGCTCATTGTCATTCCAACGTACGTATAGATCAGGCGTCTCCAACTTTAAGACTTATGGTTCCCAGAATTCCCTAGCCAGCCGTGTCTACAAGTCTTAAAGTTTCCAAGTTTGGAGACCTCCCTGGTCTAGACAAAGAAAAAAAAAGCCATTAGGTCATACAACAAATCAATCCAGAGTTCTCACTTGAGGCACAAATGATCAGGCTCAAATGTTCATAGTTTGAACACAAGTTGAGAAGTCTTCTTTGAGAAGGCTTTACCTGGGAAAGGGGGAAGGAAGGAAGGGGATGACCAACAGCCAGGTGGACGGGCCCAATTACAGCATCATTGGAACAGCCAAAGAACTAGAAGATAATATTTGTAGAATGAGGTCCTCGATGCTAAGCTGGCTGTTTTTTACAGACATTTCATTACCAAACTAGGTAACATAATCAGAGCTAGTCCTAGTTACCTAATTTGGTAACAAAATATTGGCAAGAAAACAACCAAACTCACAGAGCACCAAGGAACCCACAGTTGTTTTCCTTCTTCCTCTTCCTCCTCCTCCTCTCCACAAATCCCACTCCCTTCTAGCACTGATGATACTACCTAGTTGAGTAATAAAATGTCTGCAAGAAAAGGACCAAGCTCTGAGTGCGCTAAGAACTCCATAGTCTCTAACCTTCTTCACTGAATATATGATTTTGCAAGTCACCATATTAGCTGATAAGAACATTAGAATTTAGAATAGAATAGAGCTGGAAGGGATCTTGGAGGTCTTCTAGTCCAGCCCCCTGCTTAAGCAGGAGAACCTATCCAATCTCATTAGCTTAACCTAGATTCATTTTTTCTTCACAGCTGGAGCTGCAATAGAGTTCAGTTCAGGTTCTTCCTGGGCATCTTTGCATCTTCTACTAAGTTTCAGAAGGTACAAAAGGCTAGAGAATATTGAGTCCATATGCCTGAGGTGGAGGTGATCTGGTTTACCTAAGAACATGTGGCAATTTAGTGTGTGTGGGAGACCTCTAGTGTCTTCTGGTCATAGTGCAAGGAGAAAAGTTAAATGGCAAAGCAAGGTATCCACGGACACTCTTAGTCATCCAGGTCACGGTTGTTCCAAAGGTATTTTTTTCAAGAGGCAGCTGGACTTCCTTTGGTTTTCCTCGAAGTCATTTTGCTTCTCATCGAAGAAGCTTCTTCAGTTCTGACTTAGCGGTAAAAGGAAACCAAACCCACCAAAGAACAAGATGGCTGGACAATACCCTGAGCACAGAACAATTCAAAGATGTAATGCAAAAATCAGAAGATGTGGAGAGACCTGGCCCATAGAATCACCAACATGACTGAATGGATATCATCATCTTCATTTTCATCATCTTCATCATCGTTCTGGCTGAGAAACTCAGCATTCAGCTAGCCAAAATGTTAGAGGACTAAAAGACCTCCAATTTTCCTTTTGACTCGATTACTCTGTTATTCTGCTGGTGTTGACTGCTCAGGTGTAAGCCCCATTGAGTTTAGTAGGGCTGACTTGGGAGGAAATGGCACCCAGAGCGAAGTTGCCAGTGTGTGAAGGGCTGAGTCTCCATGATTCTAGGCTGATGTGGAGCCCAAGCATGCGCAGAAACTCTCCCAGAATTCACATGCTTAACTGGTTCGGCGAAGATGTTAATCAAGGACGGCGTTCGCCTCCCTTAATGAGATATGACAGTGGCTCCAGCTTTTTAAGATGGAATTAGCAAAGAATGGATCTTCCTGGAGTTTGTCTCTGGTGCGTCTTGCTCCAAGCGTCTCAGTTGCTCAGGAGGTTAAAGGCCACCTCCTGGCTACCAACGAGTTTTCCAGCTAAGCCAACTTTTGCCCTAACTTAGAACATCAAGGCTCATTTAGGCAATTCTCTTCAGAGGGAACACGGAGCTGGGGAATCACATCAACAAGTGGTTGCTAAACTCTGAGTAACCTTAACCCTTTCAAAGGTGGCCACCGGATTGCCATTTTGAAATGTCAGAAGTGGAGGGAGGATTTCTAAACACACAAGCGCTTCGTTGTATTAGCTCCATGTCATTAACTCAGTGGAATGTAAAATCACATTAAATCAGAGTTCTCCTCTCTCCCTAGCTCCACCCAGGACGCCACCCAACAAGGGGCTTTGTCTTCGGCCCGCCCAAAAATGTTGTGCTTTGCTAATATCAATTATAAGAAAATCAAAAATTCGCTCACAGCCCCTACAAATCAGTCTTGGAAGAGACTAAAGAGTGCCATTCATCAGTCCTTCTTAATTTTATCTTCCCTGGTAGATTTTCTATCATGATTCCATGTAAAGGGATCACTTCTGTCTCTGGCTTTTCTATAAAAATAATATATGGGCTTAGAATTTTTTAATGATGGGTTAATGAACTGCTTGCAAGGGTTGGGTGCTGGTTTATATAAAGTTCATTGGGCAATACTCTATCAATCTTAAGAAACAAGCTATGGCTTGATACAAATGACCTAAATACTGGTATTCCATGACCACGATTGAGAGAGATGGTGAGTTTTTATTATTATTTTTATTACCTTTCTTGCCACCGTGGTTAAGTGAATCAGGGCAGTTCTTAACATAGTAATTTCACGTAAGCGTGAAAAGGGTCATACGTCATTTTTTTCAGTGCCCTTGTAACTTTGATAGGTCACTAAATGAATCGTTGTACGTTGATGATGACCTGTACTTGGAGGGAGGATTGTTTCCAAGGTTTGGTCCAAAAACTAGAATGTAAAACCTTAAATGATAGGGCTGGAAGGGACCTCGAAGGTCTTCCAGTCCAACCCCCTGCCCAAGGAAGGAGGCCTTACAACCATCAATGTCAAGATGTCAAAATGTCAAGATAACAGCTTCCATGGGGGTCATAAAAGTTCTGCCTGCTTTTTTAAAAAATGGGTACAGTTTCTATTGCAGCTTCGTGCTCACCATCTTCAGATTTTGGACTAGATTCTGTAGATACCTCTAAATGTCAAAAAAAAAAAAAAAGGCAATTGCCACTATCCATGTTACAACCTATGGCAGAGGTCTTCAAACTTGACAGCTTTAAGACTTGTGGACTTCAACTCCCAGAATTCCTCCTCCAGCCATGTTAGCTCAGGAATTCTGGGAGTTGAAGTCCACAAGTCTTAAACTTGCCAAGTTGGAAGACCCTTGATCTATTCTCTCTATCTATTCTATCTCTCTTTCGTTCTATTCTACTTCTCTTTCTCTGTCTATTCTATCTATTCTATCTATCTATTCTTTCTCTCTCCCGCTCTATCTATCTATTCTATCTCTCTTTCTCTCTATCTATTCTACCTCCCTTTCTCTATCTATTCTATCTATTTATTCTATCTTTCTCTCTCTCCCTCTATTTATTCTACCTCACTCTCTTTCTCTCTATCTATTCTACCTCTCTTTATCTATTTCCAGGGGTCTTCAAACTTGACAGCTTTAAGAGTTGTGGACTTCAACTCCCAGAATTCCTCATCCAGCCACGTTAGCTCAGGAAATCTGGGAGTTGAGGTCCACAAGTCTTAAACTTGCCCAAGTTTGAAGACCCTTGACCTATGGTACCAGGAAGACTAGAATTTTGCATACTTTGAGAGGGGAGGATCGTTTGAGTGGACCTGCTGGAGTCTGTCTGTTTCCCCTCCTTCCCTTCCAGACTTCGGTTTGTTTGCTTCCATTCCCCATCCTTGTCTGGTCCTGATGAAGATGGATTGATAAAAGAGAAAGTGTTGTGGGACACTTCATTAATTCTGGGAGTTCTCCCCTGTTCAGGAATGCCTCTGCAAGCCATAGGAGGAAGGGCAAAGAGCTGTCAAGAGTTGTAGACTTTTCTCTCCGTCATATCTGAAGATAAACTGATGCAGTTCCCAATTTTGGACAGACGTACAAATCCTTTGACAGGCCTTGAAAAGGCCATGCATTATGGGCATGTTTAAACGCAGATACAACAGGGAAGATCCCATACCTAATAGTAATACTAAGGAATAAAAATGCCAAGTCTAATTTAAATATCTGGCTGACTGTGCAGCCAACCATCACAATGCAGCTATGGTGGCGGAGTGGTTAGGATGCAGAACTGCAGGCTAACTCTGCCCGCTGTCAGGAGTTCAATCCTGACCAGCTCAAGGTTGACTCAGCCTTTCATCCTTCTGAGATCAGTAAAATGAGGACCCAGATTGTTGGGGGGCAATATGCTGATTTTGTAAACCACTTAGAGAGGGCTGGAAAACACTGTGGAGCAGTATATAAGTCTAAGTGCTATTTGCTAAGCACTATAACAATAATCTAGAGCAGTGGTTGCCAACCGGTGGGCCACGGCCCACCGGTGGGCTGTGAGAAAATTTTGGTAGGCCGCAGAGAAATCTCACCCCCAGAGCACCTCCACAAAGCAATTAATCCAGGCTGCACAGAAATACAAAACTGTGCCACCAACATGGCCCGCGGGAGCCCTCCCCGCCCACTCACTCCCTACCTGGTAAACTTGCCTGCTAAATTGCTATTTTTCCTTTTTCCGACCATCATCTGTTCTGCTGTGCCAAGAGATTTAGATTAGCTAGGAAGCAGGAAATGGTTGGATTTCTTGCTTTCTAGCTAATCTTTAGACCTTTGGCTCAGCACAGCCGAACCTCCCTTAGGATTGAAGGTTTGCTTGAAAGCAAATTCAGTGCAGACTCACGGCAAGCAAATTTGAGAGACTGAGCTAACCGATGGCAGATAGATAGATCATTGAATGATTCTATGAGCAACTCAATCTGCCTGCCTGCTTTGCCTGATTTTGGGTAAAAGTTGCTCTTTTTTTACAAAAAATTCAATATTTATATAAATATTTATAATATTTACATACAAGCCATGCCCAGCCAGTCTCATGACCATCAAGCCACACCCACAAATTAGACCGTGCCCAAAGAACCAGTTAGTGGTCCCTGGGATCTAAAATTATGAATTTGGTGGTCCCTGAAGTCCAAAAGGTTGGCAACCCCTGATCTAGAGCACCTCTTGAACACCAATGGCATTGACAAAATCCCCACCAGTCAATTGCAAAAGGCAGCTTTGCTCGGAACAGCTTACATCCTGTGATGATACTTTCCACACTATCAAACTTCAACATCTGCCTACCCCAGTTCCTTGGGAAAGAGTCGATAGGCTAAATCCAGCCTAAACATTTGGCTTGCAACTAATCATAATTATCAAACGGATACAATCAAAGCCAGGACTGAAAACTCATCAAATGATTCAAAAGTGAGGATTGTGTAAAGAAGCAGAAGAAACAGTACATCATATATTCAACTTGTACATGAAGATTGCACAGATGGATGATAAATGATGACCTAACACAGCCAGAAGAGGAAGAGGAGAAGGAGAGGAAGAAGGGGGAGGAGGACGAAGAGGAGGTGGAGGGGGAAGTGGGAAGAGGAGGAGGTGGGGAGAGGAGGAGGAGGAGGGGAAAAGGGGAAGGGGAGAGGAGGAGGAGGAGGTGGAAGAGGAAGAGGAACAGAAGGAGGAGGAGGAAGAGAAAGAGGAGGAAGAAGAGGAGGAGGAAGAGGAGGAAAAGGGACAGGAAGAGGAAAAAGAGTAGGAACAGGACCAGGAGGGAAGGAGGAGCAGGAAAGGTGGAGGAGGAGGAGGAGGAGGAGGAGGAGGAGGAGGAGGAGGAGGAGGAGGAGGAAGAAAAGGAGGTGGAGGAAAAAGAGGAGGAAGAGGAAAAGGAGGACCAGGAGGAGGAGGAGCAGGAGGGGGAGAAGGGGGAAAAGAAGGAAACGAAGGAGGAAGAGAAAGAGGAGGAGGAGGAGAAGGGGAAGGAAACGGAGGAGGAGGAAGAGAAAGAGGAGCAGGAGGAAAAGGGGAAGGAAAAGGAGGAGGAGGGGGAGGAGAGGGAGAAGGAGGAAATGGAGGAGAAAGAGGAGGAGAAGGGGAAGAAGAGGAGCAGCAGCAGCAGGAGGAAGAGGAAAAGGAGGAGGAAAAGGAGCAGGAGGAAGAGGAGAGGAGGAAGAGGAGGAGGAAGAACAAGAAGAGAAGGAGGAAGAGGAAGAGGCAGAAGAGGAGGAGGAGGAGGAGGAACTGAGCTTCCTCTCTTGCAACATCAACCTTCAGCTTCAGGACAACTCAGTTGAGTTTGTCAAGCCGTACACAAAGCCGTGCAGAAAACTCCTTGGGGAATCATGACTGTTTTAACCATCCATCTTCACTTGTGAAAGTACAACCTACCAAGGCTCAGGAGATACTTGAGAATGCAACTGCTCGGGCTTTTGCGTTCTGTCAGGCTTT
Source organism: Bungarus multicinctus (assembly GCA_023653725.1). Taxonomy (NCBI): domain Eukaryota; kingdom Metazoa; phylum Chordata; class Lepidosauria; order Squamata; family Elapidae; genus Bungarus; species Bungarus multicinctus. The sequence goes on from CM042836.1 coordinate 181,722,853, forward strand.
AAATCACTTTTGTCAGGTTGCTGCCTGATCCTCTTTGCTGGGCTTGTAGAATTTTCCTTCATCTCGACTTCCTCAACGTTTCCCAGAGAAGCTGTGATATTTTTTTTCCCCCACTGCCTTTTTTACTCACAAAAGGTTATTATTGTACACAAAAATGACAGTGTACACAGCAAACGAGGTAATTATACTGGGCTTCGTATCAGGGGGTGGGATCCAATACTGGTTCGGTGATTTTACATTTTGTGTAAAAAAATCTCATCACTGGACTAGATATAGATATATATAGATACACACACACACAGTACACACACACACACAGAGTAGATACACACACGCAGTATACACACACACAGTATACACACACAGAGTATATACACACACACACAGTATACACACATGTGCATCAAACAAGATAGCCATGAGGTAAATCAGAGAGGGAAAGAAAAAGATGGCGGGGGAAGGGAAACTCCTCCTCCATACACACAGCAACCAATCACAGGGCAGATTGCCTCACGCAGGAGCCAACACTCTCCAACTAATCAACCACAACTGTGTGTTCGGGCTCATTGCACAACCCCACTGCTCCAGAGAGAGATAGAGATAGACTGATATAGAGATAGACTGATAGAGATAGAGATAGGTAGGTAGACAGACAGACAGACAGAAGTGGAGAGAGTTAGAGATATGCTAGACAGACAAGATGGATGGATGGATGGATGGATGGATGGATGGATGGATGGATGGATGGATAGATAGATAGATAGATAGATAGATAGATAGATAGATAGATAGATAGATAGATAGATAGATAGATATAGAAGTGGAGAGAGGTAGAGAGATGCTAGACAGACTAGATAGATAGAGAGAGAGAGAGAGAGAGATAGATAGATAGATAGATAGATAGATAGATAGATAGATAGATAGATAGATAGATAGATAGATATGGATGGAATACTCTACCTAACTGTGGTTTCTTCCATAAACCCCAAAAACTTTAACCTTAGACTGTCTACTATTGACCTCACCCCTTTCCTAAGAGGGGGTGTGCATAAGCGCACCAAAACGTGCCTACCATCCCTGTCCTATTGTTTCTTTTATTTTTCTTATATCTATTTCATGTATTCATAACTATGTTTATCCTTATACTTATCTTGTAAGTGATTGACAAATCAAATAAATAAAATAAAATAGAGATGGAGGGATGGATGGATATGTTTAGATAGATAGATAGATAGATAGATAGATAGATAGATAGATAGATAGATAGATAGACAGAGAGTAATGTAGATATATAGATATACTGTAGAGATATAGATGTAGAGATCATGTAGATATAAATATATAGTAGATAAAAATATGTTTGTGTGTGTGTGTGTGTAAAGTATATTTATTTATATAAAACTACAGGTTTGTGTCAGCATCTCTGACTTTATTTGGATATCGACTGCAGAATTTCCTGACGTTAGGACTTCTCTGCGTTGCCCTATGCATCTGATGCTCCTTCTGTAGAAAAGGCCATCGATCAAGCCGAAATGCAATGATGCAATGATTTATGATGGAATCAAGAGTAATGAATGAGAAACTCTGTGCCTATGTTAGTTTTGGCTCAGACACTTAAATTTTGTCCGAAACTAGCCAGAGAGGAGACAGATGGAAACAAAATGTTTAAAGCTTCCAGTTTGACACTCCTTCAAGGTATAAGATGGTAGTTGAAGCTTCTGTTAGTGGAATTCAACAAGGAAGGATTAGTGGACTTGAAAAATACCATCAGTTCTACATGAAAATGAAGAGGCTGTGAGGGGACCATTCATCATGTTTGGTGGACGTATAATAAAGCCAAGACATTTTGGATGCAAATACATTCACTTATTCAGAAGATTTTAAAGATTAAAGTGCAGCTGAAACCAGAGGTTTTTCTTTGCGGATTAATGTTAGACAGACATCTGGGGGGAAAAGTCGTGGAACTATGTTTTTGTTAACTACAGCAAGATTATTATATGTCCCACAGTGGAAAGGTTTGATTTTTTCCCACAATAGAGGAATGATTGATGAAGATGATGGGACTTGCAGAGATGGCTAATCATAATTCCTTGGTTTAAAAAGAAATGACAATATCTACATTTATTGCCGACTGGAAAGACTTTTCGCATGAAACTAAAAAAAAAATAATGAACATGATTTGTGGATTTCATGATGAAGAAAAAATAGATAATAAAAAGAGAGTTTCTTCTTTTTTGGAATCATAGAGTAAGAGATAATTTTGTAACCATACCTTTGTAGCAAAAAAGAGCAGTCTGAGTGAGAGGTCAAAAGCACCATCCGTCACAAGACCCTGCCTGCCCACAAGAGATCTAAATCCAGCCCATCTTAAATTCTTTTCTACAGCTCATTTCCCTTGACTGTTAGTTGGTCAGATTCTTGTAGAGACCTTAAGCTTGCATTTCATTTGAACTGGCTGAATCGACTGATATCCCCAGTTCTTGATGATTTTTATATGCTGCACAGAAAAACCAAAGCATCTTCTTTATATTTCTTTTCCTCTTTTTTTTTTTTGCATTTTTTGTCTTCCTCTTTTCCTTTGTTTTTTTGCTTTATATTAGTTTTTATTAGGTTTTAATCTTTTTAAATCTTTAAATTCCTTCCTTCCTTCCTTCCTTCCTTCCTTCCTTCCTTCCTTCCTTGTAAGTTCTTATTAAAAATAAGCATCCCGTGAATCATGTTCAACAGCCAAGTAGATCTTAAAACAGTACGGGCTCGGTAACCAGGAGAGCAGTTTGATGTGGTCTTCTAGGGTTTCAGTGAAAATAAGAATGTCGACCAAGTACACTAAGGACTCCTTTGTAAAGGTCCCCCAATCTTAAAGACAAGCACCTGTAAGGACCAGGGGAATGGCAATGAAGACAGCGCAGAGCCCAGAAGTCCGTTTCTTTTGTCAGGATGAATAAATCTTCTGGCAGGCTCTTATCCAGCTCCCTGGCTTCCGATTTGTGAGTCGTTCCTCAATCATAAGTATCAGGAAATTTCTCCTTAGTTCTAGGTTGCTTCTCTCAGGAAACAAGGAAAGAAGCAACCTAGAACTCTAGGAGAAATATCCTGACAGTGAGAACAGTTAACCAGAGGAACAGCTGCCTCCAGAAATGATGGGTGTTCCATCACTGGAGGTTTTAAAGAAGAGACTGGTACAGCCATTTATCAGGAATAGTATAGGATCTCCTGCTTGAGTGGGGGTTGGACTAGAAGACCTCCAAGGTCCCTTCCGTTATTCTGTTATTCTCCCCCCCAATTTTGTTTTTCCTTCTCTTCTGAAGTGTGACTTCATGCCCAGCTGATGCAACTTGACTTCTCATGACCGTGAGAAGGCTTGGGAATGCCATCCTTCTCATCTCCAGTTAGACCCAATGTGGTTTCAGAAGAAACTTGTGAAAAAATACCCACTGGCCAATTCACATGTCTTCTGCAGCCCTGCTGGGCTTTCAGCTTTCAAGAAATCATTTTTTTGTAAATTGGCCAGATGTCTCTTTTGCCTAATGCTGACAATTTCCCTTAATTTTCTCGGCAGGCGTCTTTGTTATTTCTGTAAATCTTTTCAGGTGGGGTGGGGTGCTGGAAGTGGCAGGTCTGGAGATAAACAAGAGATTACTTCTCACACTTTCTCTCTGCTTGACCTCTGTGCAGGGAAGACTGGGGGCAAAGACATTTGCAACCGGAACGTACAAAATAAAATGTTATTGAGAGTCAGCTTGGTGTAGAGCTGAAGATGCTAGCCTAGATACCCGGAGGCTGTGAGTTCCAATCTTCCCTTAGGCACGGAATATCGGTTGCGGAATACAAACCAGTTCTTTTCTCTCAATCCAACTGAATTCACAGGATGCTTGTTGTGGGGAAGAAGACAAGAGTAGGAGGAGTCGGGGCAGGAGAAGTAGAGGAAGAAGGAAGGAGGAGGAGGAGGAGGAGGAGGAGGAGGAGGAGGAGGAGGAGGAAGAAGAAGAAGAAGAAGAAGAAGAAGAAGAAGAAGAAGAAGAAGAAGAAGAAGAAGAAGAAGAAGAAGAAGAAGAAGAAGAAGAAGAAGAAGAAGAAGAGGAGGAGGAGAGGAGGAGGAAGAGAAGAAGGAGGAGGAGGAGGAGAGAAAAGGAGGAGGAAAAGAAGAAGAGGAAGAGGAGGAAAGGAGGAGGAGGAGAAGAAGAGAAATATTTCACTTAGCAACGTACATTTTGGCCTCAATTGAGGACTGCTTGTACTTCAGTGAATCTCCATCAGCAGAGACTCTATTGTGCATCCAAGGCAACTTATGCTACAAGCTTTTTAAAAAAAACAAAAATGCAACCTGCTGTTGAATTACCCAACTTTCTTTAACACTCTTCTTATGTTCAGGAGCTCATTTTGCAACAGGGGTTTTCTGCCTGAACGCCTATCCCCAACAATCCATCCACCGGATTCACTTTTTCGCTGCACTTCAGATCACCTGCAACCCAGGGATTAGTGAAAGTGGGGGAGAAAAAGAGGGGGGGGAGATGGAGGGGAGGGGGGATGGAGGCTCTGGGCCACCCCATCCCCCACTTCCACGGAAGGCATCTTTGCAAAGGATCCCTTAACTGGGAACCCTGTTTCTTTCCCCTGAGTTTGGAGACTGGAGGGGCGGGGAGCCAAGGAAAGAGGGAGGTGGCTAGTGTCAACAGCCCCCCCTCCCCCTCCCTGTCCCCCTCCCCTCCCCCCTCCGATCAGGCTGTCAGAGGGCTCCAACCTTTGATCACAGTGCGGTCTCTCTGCCGCGCTGGCAAGCCCAGATGTGGGTTTGATCAAAGGCAGCTGTTGCCTGGACTGTCCCCGGAGCCCATTCAGGCTCCAGCGGGGAAGGAAACCAGGAGGAACGGAAGAGTGATGGATGAAGAAGTACCAGGGTGGTGGGAAGGATCAGGCGGCTGTTTCTTCTCCAGGTTCCTTTGCGGTGGATGTTCACTCCATGCTTGTTTGCTTGCTAACTGGCTAGCTTGCTTACCTACTTATCTTGTCTGCCCAGCATTTTTCTACCTCTCTCCATTTCTATCTATCTATCTATCTATCTATCTATCTATCTATCTATCTATCTATATCTAATTAATCTATCTATCTATCTATCTATCTATCTATCCATCCATCCATCCATCCATCCATCCATCCATCCATCCATCCATCCATCCATCTTGTCTGTCTAGCATATCTCTATCTCTCTCCACTTCTATCTATCTATTTATCTATCTATCTATCTATCTATCTATCTATCTATCTATCTATCTAGTCTTAGCATCTCTACCTCTCTCCACTTCTATCTATCTATCTATCTATCTATCTATCTATCTATCTATCTATCTATCTTATCTATCTATCTTATCTATCTATCTATCTATCTATCTATCTTATCTATCTATCTATCTATCTATCCATCCATCTATCTTGTCTGTCTAGCATATCTCTATCTCTCTCCACTTCTATCTATCTATCTATCTATCTATCTATCTATCTATCTATCTATCTATCTATCTATCTATCTATCTATCTATCTATCTATCTATCTATCTATCTATCCATCCATCCATCCATCCATCCATCCATCCATCCATCCATCCATCCATCCATCTATCTTGTCTGTCTAGCATATCTCTATCTCTCTCCACTTCTATCTATCTATCTATCTATCTATCTATCTATCTATCTATCTATCCATCCATCCATCCATCCATCCATCCATCCATCCATCCATCCATCCATCTATCTAGTCTGGAAAAGATAATAAAAACAGATCTGCTAGAAACAAAGAAATAACTAGCATTTAGTATGGGTTTGTTAAAAACAGATCATGCCAAACCAATCTTATTTCATTCTTCAACACAGTGACTAAATTAGTAGACCAGCAAAATACTGTGGACATAATATATTTAGATTTCATCAAGGCATTCGACAAAGTAGACCACAACCTACTTCTTAGTAAGTTAGAAAAAAGTGGAATAGATAGCACCACCACTAGAGGGACTAGCAACTGGCTGGCAAACCATACTCAAGGAGTAGTCCTTAATGGGTCTAAGTCTACATGGAGGGAAGTAAGCAGTGGGGTGCCACAAGGTTCCGTCTTAGGCCCAGTACTCTTCAATATCTTCATTAATGACTTAGATGAGGGAATAGAAGGAGAACTTACCAAATTTGCAGTTGATACTAAGCTGGCAGGAGTAGCTAACACCCAAGAAGATAGGCTCAAGATCCACATAGTCTTGACAGACTAGAACACTGGGCTGTATACAAAATGTAATTCAATGTAGAGAAAAGTAAAGTCCTACACTTAGGCAAAAGTACACATATAGACTGGGTAAACCAGGCTCAATAGCAGTGACTGTGAGAGGGATCTTGGAGTCTTAGTGGACAACCAGCTAAATATGAGCCAACAGTGTGCAGCAGCAGCCACAAAAGCTAATGCAATCCTAAGTTGTATTAACAGAGGGATACAGTCAAGATCAAGGGAAGTACTAATACCACTCTATAAAGCCTTAGTAAGACCACACCTAGAGTACTACATCCAGTTTTGTTCACCACATTATAAAAAAGATGTTGAGACTCTAGAAAAAGTACAGAGAAGAGCAACCAGGATGATGAGGGGACTGGAGGCTAAAACATACAATGAACGGTTGCAGGAACTGGGCTTGGCTAGTCTAGTAAAGAGAAGGACCAGGGGAGACATGATAGCGGTCTTCCAATATTTGAGGGGCTGCCATAGGGAGGAAGGGGTCAAGCTATTTTCTAAAGCGCCTGTAGGCCAGACAAGGAATAATGGATGGAAACTGAACAAGGAGAGATTTAACCTGGAAATAAGGAGAAACTTTCTGACAGTGAGAACAATCAACCCATGGAACAACTTGCCCTCGGAAGTTGTGGGAGCGCCATCACTTGAGACTTTCAAGAAGAGATTGGACTGCCATTTGTCAAAAATGGTGTAGGGTCTCCCGCTTGGGCGGGGAGTTGGACTAAATGACCTACAAGGTCCCTTTCAACTCTGATTATCTGTTAAATCTGTTAGTCTGTCTAGCATCTACCTCTCTCCACTTCTTTCTATCTATCTATCCATCCATCCATCCATCCATTTTTATTTATACTGTAGCCAGGAGTGGGATTTGGGGGTTCTCCAAACAGCCCAGAATCTTAGCTGGGGGCTCTTCCGAACCCCCAGCAGCCTACCCCAGTATCCCCCCCAACTCATAAATCGTGGCTTATTGTGATGCTCCAGACTGGATTGGCAAGGGCCAGCAGGAAGGATGCGGCAGCTGGCTTGACCACACACCCCCTGCTGCGCCCATCTGCAGGAGACCAGCCAGAGAGGCTTTATTATGTCTTTTGGTCTCTTGTCTGCCCTGAGAGAATCCAGTCACGGGGCTGCAGGCATCCCCTAATATTATTTCCTCGCCAGGTGACCTCTGCTCCCTTGGGTTTGGCCATCGTATGTCCAGCTCATTAGATAAAGGCAGGCACGTAATGTCACTTGGCAGGTTGATCTGAACCGGACCGGTGGGAGAAAGCCTCTTGCTAGGTTAAGCCTTAGACGGCTCCAGCCCTTCTTCCCACCACCGTCCAGCCGGCCCTGGGTTTACTTTCTTGTCTTCTTTATTTTTTTAAAAAGTTTTCATTCAGTTCAGCCATGAGCTGGGCAGCCTATCTCACAACAGGGATGCTGGGTAGCAAGCGGAAGATTCAAATTGAAAGAGACCATCAGTAAAATAGAAATAAAAACAACTGGAAACCCTAAGAGGGGGTTGGAAACTGGAAACTGTACTAGGTTTATAATTCCAGAAGAAGAAAACAGAGACAAAAGAAAGTGGAGGAGGAGGAGGAGGCATAAGTATAATTGGTCATAAGTCAAGGATTACTTATAAACCAGGGTTGAACAAAAGTAAGATGAGGAGGAAGCATAAGTATAATTGGTCATAAGTCAAGAACTACCTATAAACCAGGGTTGAACAAAAGTAGTAGTAGTAGTAGTAGTAATAGTAGTAGGAGGAGGAGGAGGAGGAAGCATAAGTATAATTGGTCATAAGTCAAGGACTACCTATAAACCAGGGTTGAACAAAAGTAGTAGTAGTAGTAATAGTAGTAGTAGGAGGAGGAGGAGGAAGCATAAGTATAATTGGTCATAAATCAAGGACTACCTATAAACCAGGGTTGAACAAAAGTAATAGTAGTAATAGTAGTAGTAGGAGGAGGAGGAGGAGGAAGCATAAGTATAATTGGTCATAAGTCAAGGACTACCTATAAACCAGGGTTGAACAAAAGTAGTAGTAGTAGTAGTAATAGTAGTAGTAATAGTAGTAGTAGTAGGAGGAGGAAGCATAAGTATAATTGGTCATAAGTCAAGAACTACCTATAAACCATGGTTGAACAAAAGTAGTAGTAGTAGTAATAGTAGTAGTAGTAGTAGTAGGAGGAGGAGGAGGAGGAGGAGGAGGAAGCATAAGTATAATTGGTCATAAGTCAAGGACTACCTATAAACCAGGGTTGAACAAAAGTAAGGCTTATTGTGAATCCACTCAGTAAGTCTTTGTTGCTTGTTGCGGATCAGGAGCAAAAATACATAAATCACTTTTTTTTCTTAATACCTTTGTAGTAAGATCCTATCAGTAGCAATTCCCGGGCGAGCTAGTAGGAGGCTGTTCCTGTCCTCTCCCGCCACCTGCTGACCATTCTCAGAAGCATTGAATTCACTCGAGCTGCCTATGCGCATGCCTAGAACACGTGTTGTCAAAGGACCCGGGCAGAAGAGGGAGATATAGATGCCTACTGCCGGTTCTCATTTGAACCTCTTTAACGCTTCCAAACAACATACGCACTTCCTTGGACACACAAGGAATTTGTCCAATCTCTTCTTAAAAAGTTCCAGTGTTGGAGCATTTACAACTTCTGGAGGCAAGCCGTTCCACTGATTAATTGTTGTCACTGTCAGGAAATTTCTCCTTGAAATTAGGTTCTTTCTCTCCTTGGTTAGTTTTTATCCATTGCTTCTTGTCCTGCCTTCGGGTACTTTGGATAATAGCTTGGTTCTTTGCGGCAACACTGATTTTTATCTTTCTAAACTGCAGAAAACGGTTGAAATCCTATGCATCGAGAGAGAGAGAGGCCCCTCAAACTTTTTTCAATCCCCGCATTAAGAACCGGAAGTATCTATGAAAAGCTTCTTATCTCTCTCTTCCTCTTTGGAGATACAGTACCCGGACGCCTTGAACAGCTACGCAGAGAGGCATTTCACCGAACGCGCAGGCGTAGAGAGGGGAACTCGGGAGGTCACATGATCTCGCGGCGCGGCCAAAATGGCGGCGCCCAGGCGGACGCGTGTTTAGTGGGCTCGGTTTTCCCCGCAAGCGGCCGCCTCCGACGCCAGCATGTCGCGGCTGATTGTGAAGAATCTGCCCAACGGGGTAGGGAAGGCGGGACGAGGGGGTTGCGGTGGATGTAGAAATCGTGGCTTCTCTTCTTTGCTTCCTGTTACAGCTGGAGAGCCAGTGGTAGCTTGGATGGCTTCAGGTCCATGGACGGGAATAGTCAGCTGGGTGTAGGAGTTGAGGTGTCAGGCTAGAAACATGGAGGCTGGGAGTTCTAGTCCTGCCTTAGTTGTGAAAGACAGCTGGAAGACTTTGGGCCAGTTGTTAGGAATCTGGGAATTCTAGTTCCGCCTTAGATGTGAAAGCCGACTTGGTGACTTTGGGTCAGTTGCTAGGAGACCGGGAGTTCTAGTCCTGCCTTTGGTGTGAAAGCCAACTGGATGACTTTGGGCCAAACGCTAGGAGACTGGGAGTTCTAGTCCAATCTGGACATGAAAGCAGGCTGGGTGACTTTGGGCCAATCACTAGGAGATTGGAAGTTCTAGTCCAATCTGGACATGAAAGCAAGCTGGATGACTTTGGTCCAATCACTAGGAGACTGGGAATTCTAGTCCTGCCTTGGACACAAAAGCAAGCTGGGTGACTTTGGGCAGGTCCCTCTCTCTCAGCCCTAGGAAGGCAGTGATGTCAAACCAATGCAACTTTGCCAAGATGTGTGCAGGGATTTGTCCAGGCAGCCTCTCAGAATCAGACGTGATTGAACGGGAAGAAAAATCAAAACGAAAAAGGAAAATAATACAAAAACAGTTGAGAGCCAGTTAGGTCTGATGGTTAAGGCACCAGGCTAGAAACTGGAAGACTGTGAGTTCTAGTTCCGCCCTGAGCTGGGTGACTTTGGGCCAGTCCCTCTCTATCAGTCCTGGGATGGAGGCAATGATAAATCACTTCTGAAAAACCTTGTCAAGAAAACTGCAGGAACTCTCCAGGCAGTTCCTGAGAATCAGGCACCATTGAACCAAACCAAACTAAACCAAAACAAAAGCCAGTTGACCAAAATGCTTCATCCAGGAGATGACAGAGGATGTGATCTTGTAAGGCGATTCACATCAGCCTTCTTAGCTCTGCTTGGATGACTTGACCATGATTGCTTCTCCTACAGATCAAGGAAGAACGCTTTCGCAACCTCTTTGCCGCCTTTGGGACGCTGACCGATTGCTGCTTGAAATTCACCAAGGATGGCAAATTCCGCAAATTTGGGTTTATTGGCTTTCAGTCGGAAGAAGATGCCAAAACCGCCCAGACTCATTTCAACAAAAGCTTCATAGACACGTCCAGAGTCACGGTGAGTTGCATCTATGCCTTTGAATTTATTTAGCCTCTAACCTTGAAGTGTGGGGTGGAGTGGCCTTTGCAATCGAACCAGAAATTCTGGACATTTTCAGGCTGTTGGAAGTTTTCTGGGAGTTTAAGGTACAAAATAGGTTTGCTAACCCTTCCCAAAGGTTCAGGCACAATATTAATCTTTAGTCTGTTATTCAGAAGCTACAGTGATTTGGATAACCTCTCTCCTTGATCTAAGGCAAATGAAGACACCATATAGTATCTTGATCTTCTGTATAAATTCACTTTCATGAAACAAGAGTGAGGTTTGGCTGGGCTTATTGTTTTTCTTTGAAAATATTTCGCTTCTCATCCAAGCAGCTTCTTCAGTTCTAATTATTCTTCAGTTAAAAATGAAGAAGCTTCTTGGATGAGAATTAAAACATTTTCAGGGGGACAAAAGCCCCAAGAAAGTTCAATTTGTCTTTTGAACAGTACCTTTCCACAATCATGATCTGGACGATGGGCTTATAAATATCTCTTTTTTTTCAAGGTTGAAGTATGTAAGTCTTTTGGGGATCCATCAAAGCCTAAAGCCTGGAGCAAACATTCAAGTAAGCCCCAACTGGTAAAGGAAGCCTCTAAAAAACCCACAAAGAATTCAGACCATGCAGAAAAGAAACAAGTAAGAAAAAGAGTTTATTTTTCCCACAAGCTGTATTGCATGTCAAATTGCCTTTAGATAAAGACTTTCAGCTATTGTACTTTCTTATCTCTGCCTCAACCTACTGACTTTTAAATTCATTTTAACCTTTCCTTTTACACGGGGTATGTAATGCTTTAAAACTTTTTTCCTTTTGTTTCCTAGGATGGAACAAAGAAGAAAAAGAAAGCAGGACAGTTGAAAGAGGTAAATCTGAATCATTTGTAAGGAAGATAGAGATGTCCATGAGAAACCAAAGAGTGGCGTTTGTCAGCATTTGAATTAAGCAGGTTTTTTTTTTTACAAAAAACCACATGGGAATTTTGTTTTGGGAGTTACTGAATTTGTAACATCACTTTCCATTGCTCTTTAAGATTGCTAGCATATCATTTTTGTACTTGAATGGGTTATGGCTGATTTTGTGACTTTTTTAATATGCTACTTTTTATTTTGCTTTAACTTTTGGTTTTGCTACTTATATTTTTCTGTTTGTTTATTTCATTGCTTAACTTTCTATGTCACGATATTCCTTGCATTGCAAAAAAAAAAAAAGATAGAGGGGGCTATACTGCTGAGTCCAGAAGATTGGCAACTAATTAGTAACACATTAGCAATGAACATTAGCCACATTAATCTAACTTTCTGCAAGATTTGTGGCAGTGGTAGAGATTTTTCTGAATCCCATTTTTTCCTTATGTCCTTAAAATAACTACACCCTGAAATAGGGGATGTTGTCCTTCCAACTTTGCTCTTGGTGAAGGCATTGCCCCAAATATTGAATTTGTCAGTGTTCCAGCAACCCTCCATTCCAACCAATAATGCCGAGACAGACATCTGTCAAAGGTTCCTTTATTTGGATAGTAACTGGCACATCTGTGGAATCCCGAATCTGAAAGTTTTGGGCTTCCTTGCAAAAGTCGAAACTCTAAATCCATCCCCTCCTTAGCCATCACCACATCACATGGTCCAATCCCCATTCGTCCTAAAGTAAGATCCCCATTTCATTATGCGCCACACTCGTGACCTTGAACCAGCAAAATAATTTTATTTTGTCTTAACTAGATATATACTCAAATGAATTCCCCCCTCCCAACTTTCTCAGGCTCAATTGTGGCAGCGTAGGAGCATCGAATCTCAATATGGCTTCCAAAGCTGACACCCATTGGCAATGAAAATGAAACTAGGGTTAGTGTTAGGGTTAGTTGTGTTTGGAGTCTAGGTGAAAACTAATGCTAGGAAGATATTCTCAGAGGTGTTCTTAGGATTAGGGTTAGGTCTCCTTGTAGTCATGGGCAAAGAATAATGCTAGATACTGATCGTTAGAGGTTTTCTAATGAAAGTGACTTTACAGCTTTCATTCTGACCTGGTTTTGGTCCACAGTAAAATACATGGGAAAATCCCACTGGCAATCCAAATGAAACTAGAGTTAGTGTTAGGGTTCGTTTAGGACCATCTGTCCTAAAGTAAGATTCCCATTTCATTATGCGCCACACTGTGTGACCTTGAACCAGCAAAAGAATTTAATTTTGTTTAACTAGATATATACTCAAATGAATTCCTCCCTCCCACTTTCTCAGGCTCAATTGTGGCAGCGTGGGGAGCATCGAACCTCAACATGGCTTCCAAAGCTGACAGTATGACTTCTTTTAACCACGATCCTTTCTATCTTTGCCCAGCTGGAAGGAGAAGCAGCGTTTCAAGACTTCTTGGCCGCCCATCAGAAACGATCCCAGGTTGCAACTTGGTCCAATGACACGAAGGTTGAGGAACGTGCTGAGGTGGTTGAAGATTATCTGAACTTTGATTCCGATGAGGATTCGAGCGAGGAGATGGATGCGGAGGTTGCTCGAAGTAATGGAGCCATTCTGTTTTGGTGATGTTTTATCAATAATTTCCAGAGCATTGTCTCCAAAAGGTCCTTTTCCAGGACTTTGCGTGCTGTTTTTCCTTTGAAAACATTTTGCTTCTCACCCAAGAAGTTTCCTCAATCCTAACTCTTCTTCGGCTAGAACTGAAGAAGTTTCTTGCAGAAGAAGCAAAATGTTTTCAAGGGCAAAAAGCCAAGCAAGTCCAGTTGCCTTAATGACCTGGATGCTTGAGAATGTCCTTAGGCATACTTCCAGAGCATTGGTGGTCTTTTCAAAGTTTGGGGACTGTTGCCCATCTTTCTTGTAGTCAAATGGAGCTTTCTTGCACAGAGACAGAAGATGGAACAAGAAGGGGGATGGCTGAGTGGAGAAAATCTTTCTTGTCAATGGCTTCTCATTGTTGCTTTCAAAGCAGAGAAAATGTACTAATTCTATTTGCAATATTTATATTGACTGCTTCCTAGTATGACTTGATTGCTTATTGAACCCTATGACTATTATTAAGTGTCGTAACTGATGATTCTTGACTCTTGACAAATGTATTTTTCCTTTTATGTATACTGAGAGCATTTGCACCAAAACAAATTCCTTGTGTGTCCAATCACACTTGGCCAATAAAGCTATTTCTATTCTATTCTATTCTATTCTATTCTATTCTATTCTATTCTATTCTATTCTACTCTACTCTACTCTACTCTACTCTACTCTACTTTATTCTTATTGTACCCTATGAATATTATTAAGTGTTGAACCTTATGATTCTTGACTCTTGATGAATGTATCTTTTCTTTTATGTACACTGAGAGCATTTGCACCAAAGACAAATTCCTTGTGTGTCCAATCACACTTGGCCAATAAATTATTCTATTCTATTCTATTCTATTCTATTCTATTCTATTCTATTCTATTCTATTCTATTCTATTCTACTCTACTCTACTCTACTCTACTCTACTCTATTCTTATTGTACCCTATGAATATTATTAAGTGTTGAACCTTATGATTCTTGACTCTTGATGAATGTATCTTTTCTTTTATGTACACTGAGAGCATTTGCACCAAAGACAAATTCCTTGTGTGTCCAATCACACTTGGCCAATAAATTATTCTATTCTATTCTATTCTATTCTATTCTATTCTATTCTATTCTATTCTATTCTATTCTATTCTATTCTACTCTACTCTACTCTACTCTACTCTACTCTACTCTATTCTTATTGTACCCTATAACTATCATTAAGTGTTGTATCTGATGATTCTTGACTCTTGATGAATGTATCTTTTCTTTTACGTACACTGAGAGCATTTGCACCAAGACAAATTCCTTGTGTGTCCAATCACACTTGGCCAATAAAGAATTCTATTCTATTCTACACTGCTCTGCTCTATTTTCTATTCTTTTCTATTCTATTCTAACTCTAACTCTATCTCTATTCTATAGAGGGCTGGGAAGCCCTGTGGAGTAATATATAAATCTGTATTTCACGTCCCTTCTCCCTCTCCGCCTTAAAACTGCATCCGCATCAGTTTGTGACCCGCTAAGTCTCCCAAACAGTTGGTAGCTGACGTTCTGTTCTTCTCCATCCCCAGAGAAAGGAGAAAGCTCTCCGAGCAAAGCAGCAACCCAGCAACAGCTCTCCGACATGGATTATTTGCGATCGAAAATGGTGAAGGGGGACGAATCCTCACCTTCGTCGGCAGAGGAGAGCGAGGCCGAGGAGATGGACAGTGAGGCGTCTGATGGAGGAGAGGAAGAAGAGGTGGAAGAGAAGACCAACCTCAAGCCAAGGGCTGCTTCTAACACCAAAACCAAGCTGACCGGAAACGTCAGTGTCCAGAATCTCACTGAGGACACTAAGGGTACCAAAACGACATCACAGGTATGTCCTGACGGAAGAAACAGTCTTATTTATTTTTATTTATTTATTTGATTTGTCAAACGCTTACAATATAATAGAAATAACAATAAACGTAAGTATAAATACATGAAATAGATAGCCTGCAATACTGGTTTCTAACTACTGCATAGGGAGGGAGGGAGGGAGGGAAGGAAGGAAGGAAGGAAGGAAGGAAGGAAGGAAGGAAGGAAGGAAGGAAGGAAGGAAGGAAGGAAGGAAGGAAGGAAGGAAGGAAGGAAGGAAGGAAGGAAGGAAGGAAGGAAGGAAGGAAGGAAGGAAGGAAAGGAAGGAAGGAAGGAAGGAGAAAGCAATAGGAATAGCACTTAGAGTTATATACCACTTCACAGTGCTTTCCAGCCCTCTCTAAGTGTTTTCAGAGTCAGCTTCTTGCCCCCAACAATCTGGGTCCTCGTTTTACCCACCTTGGAAGGCTGGAAGGATGAGTTAACCTTGAGCCTGGTGGGATTCGATCTGCCAAATTGCAGGTAGCCAGCAGTCTGTAGAAGTAGTTTGCAGTACTGCACTCTGACCGCTGCGCCACTGAGATGTTTTTGTATTTCTTACTTAGGAAAACAGATCAGTCCCAGCCAGTGAGCCCACTACAGCATTCACCGTGAAAATGCGGGGCGCCCGGTTCAATGTCACAGAGGTAAGCTACTTTTCTAACCCATCTTAAGTCCTGTGTGCCAAAGGAGGAAAAAAAACACCTCCTCCTTCTTGGAGGATATTAAACCTGGATCGCTGTTCCGTGCCAGCCTTTCAAAAATAGATCTGAGTAGGAATCCAATGTTGAATAGATCATGATGTTATATGCCCCTGAGGAGGAAGACGAACAGTTGACAGAGAATGGGAGTGTGGCTCCATTGGCTGTGGAGGAAATTACGAAAGAGCAAAGTCCGGTTGGGTAGAGCAGGGAAGAGGTAGAACAAGTGTTGTGGTTAGCCGGTAGCAGGTGTGGATGACTGAGGAGAGCGAGGACTCAGATGAGGGACCAGGACCATTAGGGAGTGGACTGCTGCCTTCAGAGATTGTGGAGGCTGGCAGCAGCAATGAGGAGGTTCCTGAGGAGCCTGTGCCAAGTGCGCACAGGATTGCTCGTAGGAAAGAGCAGCTGCAACAGCACGGGCGACTTGGGAGTAAGGCTGCAAGGTAATGGCCCCTCCTTCAAGAAGATAAAAGCCAGCTGTGAAACTAACCTTCTTTACAGAAGGCAAAGACATTTTGAAACTCCAGCCTCGTGGACATTCCAGTATCCTGAGTTTGTCCTTGAAGATTCTTATTTTGCAAATGATTTCTTGTCTGTTATTTTTTTGGCAAGCCTTGCACAGTCTGGCAAGGCTTGTGCTTACCACAGTTAATAACTTTGCAAAAGCATTACAAGGTTTCCTTTTGGATTGTGTTTGATTTGTCGGAAAAGGGCATGGGTCAGAACAACAAGGGAGAGGGAGTTCAGAGGAAGACCCAGGCCCACCCCCTCTTCATCCTAGGGCACACAGGGTAGAACGGAGAAGAGAGCAACGTGGGTTGCATGGCTTATGGGGGAGGAAAGGGCCCTGATTCCCTTCATTAACCACACCTGGGAATTAGAGTTTAAAAGAGATTCATGCTGAGAGTTTAGGTTTGATTGGGACGAACCTGGCCTGAAGTGCCTTATTTATTGCCAATGTTGTGTAGCCAACTACAATTAATATCTGATATCAGTGACCTGCTGCTTATTCAAACCATGCTTAGGAAAATTATTCCTGACTCAGAAGGACATTCAGTGAAACCGGCTTTCCTTCAGAAGTTGTGGGTGCTCCCATCACTGGAGGTTTCTTAGAACAGATTGGACAATCCTTTGTTGTGGATAGTATGGGGGTCTCCTGCTTGAGTAGAGTGTTGGACTAGACGACCTCCAAGGTCCCTTCCAACTCTATCATTCTATGTTCTAAGGCAGGGGTCGCCAACCTTTTGGACCTCAGGGAGCACCAAACTCATAATTTTAAATCCCGTGGACCATTGACCCTGGGAAAATCTCAAAAAAAGGTCAGCAGGAAAATTCCCCACCCTGTTTTCCTACCAATCGGTCATTTTTTATTTGGGATCGCAGGATACTGTCTCCAGTTCCATTCTCAGAGGGAGAGCGAGAGAGAGAGAGACTTTTGGCTTCATGCAAGGAAAGCAGCAGAAGCTGCAGAAGTCTTTCTTTCTCTCCCCCAAACTCCGCCAGAAATGAGTCTTTGTGAGACTTGTTACACCAGCGCAGCCTCTTGGAGCAGGATGGCTTGCAGAGTCCCAAAGACTCATTTCTGGCGGAGTTGTGTTCCCGCGCAGCCTTGGATTAATTGCTTTAGGGCGTGAGATTTTCTGCGGACCACCAAAATTTTCTCGCGGACCATCAGTGGTCCCCGGCCCACCAATTGGCAACCACTGGACTAAAAGACTTCCAAGGTCCCTTCCAACCCCATCGTTTTATGTTCTAAGCCAGAGTTTTGCATGATGTGCAAACCAACCACAATATTGGAGGACTTTCTTGAAGATCACAGCGTCATGAGCAGGGATCTGGATTGGCTCTAGAATTAACTGCCTTTTTCATGCTTGTCTACTTTTTATGGATGCAGCAAAACGTGAAAGAGTTTTTTGTACCACTTCGGCCGCTGGCAATCCGGATTGCAAGGAACGCACATGGGAACAAGACAGGTAATATTGAGTATTTTGTCGTTTATGATCTTCGATAGACTGTTGCTTACCTTTGGTTTGTTAAGAGTGCTTTGCACAGGTGGTATATCTATCACCCTGCATTGCTTATCCAGTTTGCGCATTAACTTCCGGCAAAGCCAAAAAAGAGAGGATTCTATGGTGGATCACCCAAAAACGGGAAATCTACCACAGGTAGAATCCTTAAAGGGAGTGGGCTTACACTGGACCATTGCAATGCATGTGGTGGTCTTTGTTTAAAATCCTTTGGAGTGGTGTTTTTCCAACTTGGCAACTTTAAGATATATGGACATCAAATCCCAGAATTCTCCTGCCCATTGGACTTATTCTGGAATTCTGAATAAAATAGCAGCTTTATTATTTAGCATTATTGCACATTTAATATTAGCTTCCTATACAATCCCATCTTGAAGTAGGTTACAGTTTTATGCCTGTCTGCCTGTCCTTCCTTCCTTCTTCCTTCCTTCCTTCCTTCCTTCCTTCCTTCCTTCCTTCCTTCCTTCCTTCCTTCCTTCCTTCCTTCCTTCCTTCCTTCCTTCCTTCCTGTTAAATTTGCTTGTCTATTTTTATTACTCTAATGTATAAGGGTTTCTGTGTGTGTGTATATGTTTCTGTGTGTGTATGTGTGCATAATTCAAGACCAAAACCTTTATCATAAACAATGCAGTCTGCCACAGATGTGTACGATTCTGGATGAAAAAGTAAAACAATTTTATGCTTGCAATAACGCTGTCCCCCTAAACTGTAATTTGAATGGGTAGAGTGCTGTTTCCCTCCTTTTCTCTGTTCCCAGCACTCTTTAAGTTCTCTAAATAATTAGAATATCAATAATTTTCAAATTCCGTAGGGTACGTATTTGTCGATTTTAACACTGAGGAAGAACAACTGAAAGCCCTAAAGAGGGATCGAGAATACATGGGTGAGTCTCCTGTTATTTTTTGACTAGGGGAAAAATTATTTGGGCTAAGTGACTTTCCCCCCCCCCCCCCAGTTTTCTTCACGTATAAAAGACGGTGGAGGTGTTGTCCTTTTAAGCCCATGTTTTAAAACACAACACGCAAAACCTCTAAGTATACCTGCTATATAGGGGTACAAATTTTGTTTGGGAAGTAAAATTTGCTTGTTTTTAGGATTACCATCTCAGAGCACCCCTGCCATTGTTTACCAATTATTTGGGGGCTTTTCTTTGGCATTTCAGAAAGGATTGGCATTAATGCTTTCTCGGAAAAAATTGTTGCAAGAATCTCTTGGCCCAGATTTTTCCAAAGATAAATGAATGCTTTTTCTGAGATACATGTAGTCCTCGACTTACAACGGTTCATGTAATGACTGTTTGCAGTTACACTGAAAAAAGTGACTTTTTCACACTTACGACCATTGCAACATTCCCCCGTGGTCACATGATCAAAATTCGGATGATGGAAATGTAATTAGACCCCAGGTACTTACAATCATATGTGGTGGACTTGTATGAAAGCAAGAAGATATTGGACAAAAATACGTACATGGATGGAAAAGATGATTAAGCAACATATAGATCTGAAACCAGAAATATTTTTGTTGGGTATAATGCTGGAGGGCTATGATAAGGGGACTATATATTTAGTTTTGCAAGGATTGTATTTGCACAATATTGGGAAAATGAGAACATTCCCATCAGACGAGGATGTAATTCGGAAAATATTAGGCTGCGCAGAGGTGGATAGATTGACATTAAAAATAAACAATAAAGAAGACACAAGATATTATTTAACACAGAATAGATTTTATGAGTGGTTAGAGATAAGAGGTAGAAATTAGGTGAAGAAAGATTAATGATAGGTATGAATTAAATATAAAGATGGTTTATAATTATGAATATGCTAATATAACAGAATTATAAATAAACTAATATAAAGAGAAAACTAGTTAAAATTATTCTGTTATATTATTACTATTGTTATTAGTATATATATTAATATTCCTGTTTGTTCTTTCCTTTTTTAAAGTAAATGATATGCCCTAACAATAGAATAGAATAGAACAAATACCATACCATATCGTACAATAAATACAATTTAGAATAGAGTAGAATAATAAAATAGAATAATAAAATAGAACAGAATAGAAAGTATAGAATAGAATAGATAGATGATTGCTCTCATAAGAATAGAATAGAATTCTTTATTGGCCACGTGTGATTGGACACACAAGGAATTTGTCTTGGCGCAGATGCTTTCAGTGTACTTAAAAGAAAAGATACATTCGTCAAGAGTCAAGAATCATAAGGTACAACACTTAATGATAGTCACAGGGTACAATAAGCAATCAAATCATACTAGGAAACAGTCAATATAGATTGTAAGGATACAAGCGACAAAGTTACAGCCATACAGTTACAAGTGGGAGGGGATGGGTGATAAGGAGTGATGAGAAGGTTAATAGTAGTGCAGACTTTGTAAATAGCTGGACAAGGTTGAGGGAATTATTTGTATAGCAGAGTGATGGTTTTCAGGAAAAAATTGTCCTTGTGTCTAGTTGTTGTGGTATGCAGTGCTCTATAGCGTCGTTTTGAGGGAAGGAGTTAAAACAGTTTATATCCAGGATGTGAGGGGTCTGTAGATGTTTTCACAGCCCTCTTTTTGACTCATGCAGGATACAAGTCCTTGATTGAAGGCAGGTTGGTAGCCATTGTTTTTTCTGCAGTCCTAATTACTCTCCGAAGTCTGTGTCCATCTTATTGGGTTGCAGAACCAAACCCAACAAGGCAGACACAGCATTCACAGAATAATTAGTAATTTTGAATACACTGTATTCAAAATGTTTATGAATAAAAAAACATATATTAAAAAAATTCAGATACTTGGCAACTGACTTGTATTTATGACGGGGCTCATGGTATCTCCTTTTGCAACCTTTGGACAAGCCAAGTCAATGTGGGAAGCCAGATTCACTTAACAGCGGTGTCACTCACTTAACAGCTGCAGGGATTCGCTTAACCATGGTGGGAAGGAAGGTCGTAAAATGGGGCAAAACTCACTTCAAGGTCTCACTTAGCAACAGCAATTTTGGGGCTCGGTTGTCCTAAGTCGAGGACTTACCTGTGTTCTGCACTTCGCCTGGCAGGCGGTCGGTACATTGAGCTGTTTCCAGAAGAGAGGAACGCTAAGGGGAAGCCCTCCGGGAAGGGATCTGGCCAGATCTGGCAGAGGACCAAGAAAGACGATGAGGAAGAAGAAGATCTTTCGGAATCCGGAAGGCTTTTCGTGCGGAACCTTCCTTACACCTGCACGGAAGAAGAAATGGAGGCCCTCTTTTCCAAATACGGTAAATGGTCATGCTATTTTGTGGGCCCTGAAGCCTCTTTTCCAAAACCATTGTTCCTCGAAAACAGGGAAGATCCTCTTAAGATTTCAACATAGCTTAACCATTTTGGACCATGGTGGTCATTGGTTGAGGATTTTATTACCAAGCCAAGTGACATCAGTGCTAGCAAAGAGTGAGGTCTGCCCCGGTGTACAAAATGAGAGCCAACCCCACTCCCTTCTAGCACTGATGATGTTACCGAGTTGGGTAATGAAACGCCTGCAAGAAAACTACCAAGCTCAGAGAGCACCAGGGACTCTATAGTCCTCCTCCTCCTCCTCCTCCTCCTCCTCCTCTCCTCCTTCTCCTCCTCCTCTTCCCTGCAAACCCCCCTCTTTACTAGCACTGATGATGTTTATTTATTTATTTTGTCAAGGGATTATAAGATAATAAGTATAAGGATAAACATAGTTATGAATACATGAAATGGATACATATAAGAAAAATAAAAAACAATAGGACAGGGACGGTAGGCACGTTGGTGCGCTTATGCACACCCCCTACAGGCCTCTTAGGAAAGGGATAAGGTCAATAGTAGACAGTCTAAGTTAAAGTTTTTGGGGTTAGGGGAAGAAACCACAGAGTCAGGTAGAGTATTCCAGACATTGACCACACTGTTGCTGAAGTCATATTTCCTGCAATCAAGTTTGGTTTACCTTGAATTTGTATCTATTGTGTGCTCATATATTGTTATGGTTGAAGCTGAAGTATTCATTGACAGGTAGGACATTGCAGTGTAGTGATTTTATATACTATACTTAGATCAGGACCAAAGGCGGCAGTAGTTCTAGATTTTCTAGGTCTAGAATTTCGAGTCTGGTGGCAAAAGGTATTCTGCTACGAGTAGAGGAGTGGAGAACTCTTCTCGTGAGATATTTCTGGACTTTCTCAACTGTGTTAATATTAGATAAGCAATCTGGGTTCCAGACTGATGAGCTGTATTCAAGTATTGGTCTAGCAAATGTTTCGTATGCTGTAGTCAGTAGTGTGATATTACCAGAGAAAAAGCTACGCGGGATTAGGTTAACTCTTAATGCCTTTTTGGCTATGTACTTACATATCTAGTTTGGGTAATGTAACATCTGCAAGAAAGCCACCAAGCTCAGAGAACATCAAGGACCCCACAGTCGTCCTTCTTTTTCCTCCTCCTCCTCCTCCTCCTCCTCCTTCCCTCCTCCTCCTCACAACCTCATTACTTTCTAGCATTAATGACCTCACCTAAATACATAATGAAACAACAGCAAGAAAACAACCAACTGTTCTATTGAAACTATTACATTCTAATGTTGCCTTCCTCCCAAGTAGATCTTTTCCTGCAGCCTTTTTCCAAATGAATCTGTTATTCCACAGGGCCTCTCTCCGAGATCCACTTTCCTATTGACAGTCTAACCAAGAGGCCCAAAGGCTTTGCGTTTGTCACCTACATGTTTCCTGAGCATGCCGTGAAGGCCTTCGCAGAAGTAGACGGACAGGTTTTCCAGGTACAAACTGATTGGTGGATGTCTCTATGCCACAGATCTTATACCATTGCCCCCAGGGAGTGGGAGTTAGTCAGAGGATGATCTGAGCAGTTAAAGATTCTTTCTTGGGTTTCCCATATATTGAAAACTTGAGATCCACTGAGGGATCCGTGTAAATGCTTATATTATAATAATACAGTACTTTTCTTAATGGGATGAGGACTAGATTCAACTTATAAGTAGTCCTTTGTTATACAAGTAATTTTTGTGGGTGAAAGAGGGTGCAGATAGCTCCTCCATCATAGTTCCCAGAGGATATGTCTTATGGTCCTTTCATTTGGTAAGATTCAGTCTATAGGCAAGCAACAATAAAGAAAACTGCTTAGAAGTTGGCAAGATTCAGTCCATAGGCAAGGAAGGAATAAAGAAAACTGCTTAGAAGTTGGCAAGATTCAGTCCATAGGCAAGGAAGAAATAAAGAAAACTGCTTAGAAGTTGGCAAGATTCAGTCCATAGGCAAGGAAGAAATAAAGAAAACTGCTTAGAAGTTGGCAAGATTCAGTCCATAGGCAAGGAGGAATAAAGAAAACTGCTTAGAAGTTGGCAAGATTCAGTCCATAGGCAAGGAGGAATAAAGAAAACTGCTTAGAAGTTGGCAAGATTCAGTCCATAGGCAAGGAGGAATAAAGAAAACTGCTTAGAAGTTGGCAAGATTCAGTCCATAGGCAAGGAAGAAATAAAGAAAACTGTTTAGAAGTTGGCAAGATTCAGTCCATAGGCAAGGAAGAAATAAAGAAAACTGCTTAGAAGTTGGCAAGATTCAGTCCATAGGCAAGGAAGAAATAAAGAAAACTGCTTAGAAGTTGGCAAGATTCAGTCCATAGGCAAGGAAGAAATAAAGAAAACTGCTTAGAAATTGGCAAGATTCAGTCCATAGGCAAGGAGGAATAAAGAAAACTGCTTAGAAGAACCTCAGCATATCTTTCTTAGGTTTTGGAGCCTGACAGTTGCAGAGATTTCCCAAGACTTAGGGATCCAGGATAACTTTGGGCATTTCCACTTGTTCCATTTCCAGGTTCGGTATTTCAAATTTTCATTTTGTTTCTTAGGGCCGAATGTTGCATGTGTTGCCTTCAACCATCAAGAAGGAAGAAGCGGAGAGCTCCGATTCTGCAGCGTCATCTTCGTACAAGAAGCAAAAGGCCTCAAAAGATAAAGCAAACAGCCTGAGGTTTGTGCTTTCACAACTTATCTTCCTCTCTCTCTTTTTTATTGTTTGTATCCAGCGTTTTCATATAATAAAAAATAAAATAAATAAGAAAAAAATATGCTGTGAAAGAGTAACAAAAGAAAAGAAAAACTAAAGAAATAATTAAATGACTTCTTATCTTTCTTTTCAACAGATAATTACAACCTTATCATCCGACCCTCTTCCCTCTAAAATGTTTTGCAAATCTCCTGGCCTCCTCATTTAATAATTTATCTTCCGTGTTATATAATCATTTAACTGTGATAATACGATATAAGGTGGTATTTACTGGAAAGGGGTGTCTCCTTTCGCTCACACTGCAGTCTGAGTGTCAAAGGGGATAATAAATAAAGCCTGTTATGGATTTCTGATTATCACAGTCTGTTGTTTTGTTTTTGGTAGAGTCTCACAAGATCCATAAATCACCAGTTCTTTTTTGATGATTCGTTCAGCAAAAAGCCCATGTAAAATTTCCAGTCTTTTGAAGATTTGTGCTTGTTAGAGAATGATAAGTGATCTTGGGGGCTTCTCGGAACTCCCATGTTACACCGCTCCTGCGCGAGCTGCATTGGCTGCCGGTGGCCTTCCAGGTGCGATTCAAGGTGTTAGTGATCACCTTTAAAGCGCTCCATGGCTTGGGACCCAGGTACTTACGGGACCGCCTGCTGCCACCATCGGCCTCCCGCCAGCCAGTGCGCTCCCACCGGGTGGGCCTCCTTGGGGTGCCGCCGGCTGGGCGATGCCGGCTGGCGGCTCCAAGGGTGCGGGCCTTCTCTGCGGGGGCACCCTCCCTCTGGAATGAGCTACCTACGGAGATACGAGCCATCACTGACCTACGGGCCTTCCGGCACGCGCTGAAGACCCACCTTTTTTAGCAGGCTGGTCTGGCCTAGTGCCATTAGAAGGGTTTTAATTTTTAAATTTTAAACTTTAATTGGGTTTTTATTGGTTTATTCTTAAATTCAGCCACTAATTTAATAATTTTTAATTCTATTTTAAATTTTATGGACTGTTATTTTACTATGGCTGTTCACCGCCCCAAGTCCCTATTTGGGAGAGGGAGCAGTATAAAAGTTAACAACAACAACAATAATAATAATAATAGGAGGTAAAGTTCCCCTCGCGCATAATATGTGCTAGTCGTTTCCGGCTCTAGGGGGCGGTGCTCACCTCCGCTACAAAGCCGAAGAAGAGCCAGCGCTGTCCAAAGACGTCTCCGTGGTCATGTGGCCAGCATGACTAAATGCTGAAGGTGCGCAGAACGCCGTTCCCTTCCCACCAAAGGAGTCCCTATTTTTCTACTTGCATTTTTTACATGCTTTCGAACTGCTAGGTTGGCAGGAACTGAGACAAGGAACGGGAGCTCACTCCGTGATGCGGCGCTAGGGATTCGAACTGCCAACCTTTCTGATCGACAAGCTCAGCGTCTTGGCCACTGAGCCACTGCATCCCCAGAGAATGATAAACAAAAACAAAATCTGGGAAGAGTGGAAACCCTATGTGGACTTTTTGCTGAACGAAGACAAAAATTGCCTTCTTGGTTCTCAGATCAAACAGAACGCTTTTAGCCATTTGTGCAAATTGTGACACGTTCGCAGTCCTTTCCTCCACTTTGGGAATGTTATTCTTCCAGTCCTCCCAAACAGGGGAACTCACAGTGTTTTTCCTCCCCGCAGCTCTCACAACTGGAACACCCTCTTCATGGGAACGAATGCCGTGGCCGACGCTGTTGCACACAAATACAACGCTACCAAGAGTCAAGTGCTGGATCATGTGAGAGTTGTTTGTTTTTGTCATGGTTTGTTTGAAGTGTAGGTTCTGCCCTTCGAGTAGAATCTTCGGCCAAAAATTTAGGCCAAACTTTTTTTTTGGTTTCTTGCTTTTTCTCTTCCTTCTTCCCTCCCTCCCTCCCCCTTCTTTCTTTTTTTCTTTTTCTCTTCCTCCCTCCCTAATTCAGTATTTTTCAAGCTTGGCAACTTTAGGATCTAATTACCTGGGAAATGACAGGTAATCCTCCAGTTAACAATTTAGCAATCTTTGACATTATAGGCAGCCCTCGAGTTACGACCACAAGGGAGCCCAAAATTTAGTGTCAAGCCTGAATTTATTTTGGTGGTGGAATTGTATGAATTCAGTTTGACATACTTGAGAAATGGAGGGGGAGGGAGAAATGAGGTAGATGAAACTCTAGCCCAGGTGTCTTCAAACTTGACAGCTTTAAGACTTGTGGACTTCAACTTCCAGAATTCGTCTTCCAGTCACGTTAGCTCAGGAATTCTGGGGGTTGGTCCACAAGTCTTAAAGCGATCAAGTTTGAAGACCCTTATGATTCATCTATCATCTTAGATATGTACATTGATAGATGATAGATAGATCGATAGAGAGATCAATCAATAGGTAAGTAGGTACAGAGAGAGAGAGATTATAGATAGGTGATAGGTGATAGATCAGGGCTCTTCAAACTTGACAGCTTTAAGACTTGTGGACTTCAACTCCCAGAAATCCTCCTCCACTTGTGTTAGCTCAGGAATTCTGGGAGTTGAAGTCCACAAGTCTTAAACTTGCCAAGTTTGAAGACCCTTGCTCTAGCCAAAACAACATAGCTGGGCAATGAGTCAGCTGCATTTCAACTGCTGCTCGGCCAAGAGGAAGGAGGAGTGAAGTTGCCAGAAAACTATTTCATCTCCTGGTTGGACAATGTGACTTACTGTTTTTGAAAAATGAGAAAATGCTAGCTATAGTGACGTGGAAGCCCAGGAAATTTTCAGAACTGGCTTCCACCAGTTCGTGGCCAAGATGTGTAATTAAATAAAGTAGTTGTTTGAGGAATTGCAATGCCTCTGAGTTAGCTTGACCCCCTCCTGTCTATGGCAGCCCCTCAAATATTGGAAGGCTGCTCTCCTGTCTCCCCTGGTCTTTCTCTTCCCTAGACTAGCCAAGCCAATCGTTCTTCATAGCTTTAGCCTCCAGTCCCCTCATCATCCTGGTTGCTCTTCTCTGCACTTTCTCTAGAGTCTCAACCTCTTTTTTATAGTGTGTTGACCAACACTGGATGCCTCTTAACTTCCTTTTCTCTTGGCAGGAAGGCAAGGGCAGCGTGGCTGTGAGGGTGGCACTTGGCGAAACAGGAGCTTGTTCAAAACGTGCGCTGGTTCCTGCTTGACCACGGAGTCAGCCTGGATTCCTTCAGCCAAGGTAAGGGCATAGCGGCCGTTCGAAACCCCCGTTCCTTCTCACTAAACCTGCGACGTCACAAAAAGCGGTTGAAGCCGTCAGAAAAGAGGATTTGATCGAGCTTCTCCTTTGTTCAGACGTTCCTGTGGTTCCGAAACTCCTTAGCTGTTGAAAGCGAACTGCTCAGCTTGATGCGTCCACGTGAAAACAAACAAACAAATGAATTTGTGATTTATGGTTTTGATGATTAGAACGAATAGATTAGGGAGACAAAAGAAATAGGATGCACTGCAGCTTTAGAGAGAAGTTAAAATATATAAAATGTATATGTGCTTATATCTGCTGTGAAGAAAATTGAAAGGAACTTTCTATTTTTTTTTCCTTTCTATTTTTTTTTTGCCATCTTGTTTTCTTTCATCTTTGTTTTTTTTCTTTTTCTCTGGTTTCTTTCTTTTTCTGTAGTGAGCTTCTCAAGGAAGGAAGGAAGGAAGGGGGGAGAAAGGAAGGAAGAAAGAAAGAAAAAGGGGAGGGAGGAAGGAAGGAAGGAAGAGGATTGAAGGAGTGAGGGAGGGGGAAGAAGGAGGGAAGGAAGGAAGAGAAAAAGAAGAAAGAAAGGAAGAAAAGATAGGGAGAGAAGAAGAAAGTGAGGGAAGGAGGAAGAGGATTGAGGGAGGAAGGGGGAAGAAGGAGGGAAGGAAGGAAGAAAAAAAAGAAAGAAGGGAGGGAGGGAGGAAGAAAGGGAGGAAGGAAGGAAGGAAGAGGATTGAGGGAGGGAGGGGGAGGAAGGGAAGGAAGAGAAAGAAAGAAAAGAGGGAGGGAAGAAGGGGAGGGAGGGAGGAAGGGGGAAGAAGGGAAGGAAGAGAAAGAAAGAAAGATAAAGAGTGGACGGAGGAAGGAAGACGATGGAGGGAGGGGGAAGAAGGAGGGAAGGAAGGAAGAGAAAGAAAGGGGGAGGGAGGGAGGAAGGAAGAGGATTGAGGGAGGAAGGGAGGGAGGAGGGAAGAAGGAGGGAAGGAAGAGAAAGAGAAAGAAAAAGAAAGAAAGAAACAAAAGAAAGAAAGGGGGGAGGGAGGAAGAAAGGAAAGGGAGAGAGGTTCTCTCATTTTCTCACTTTCTAGGTGCAGGGAAGAGTTCCCAACGGAGACGTGATCAAATCAGCAAACTTTGTCCCCCCTTGGGCTGTAAAACCCTTTCGGGGCGATCGTAGGGCTGGGCTCTCAAATAAACGGTTAGCGTTGCAATGCAGCCTCTCCTTCCTTTCTTCCAGGCAGGCCGGAGAACGGAGCAAGGTGGTGATTTTGGTGAAGAACCTGCCTGCTGGCACGAAGGCGAATCAGCTGGAGGAGGTCTTTGGGCCTTTCGGTAGCCTCGGCCGGGTTCTGCTCCCCGAAGGAGGGGTGACAGCCATCGTGGAGTTCCTGGAACCCACCGAAGCCAAAAAGGCATTCACCAAGTTGGCCTACTCCAAGGTAGGCAGGCCCCCAGTGGTGGCAAGCAGGCCTGTTGACTGGGTCTCAGCTATTCTGGTGGGTGCGTGGGTAGCCTACCCCAAACATGAGAGCAGTCTTCCAGTATCTGAGGGGCTGCCCCAAAGAAGAAGAGGTCAAGCTATTCTCCAAAGCACTTGAAGGCAGGACTAGAAGCAAAGGATGGAAACTAACCAAGGAGAGACACTACTTGGAATTAAGGAGAAACTTCCTAACAGTGAGGATAATTAACCAGTGGAACAGCTTTGCCTCCAGAAGTTGTGGCTGCTCCATCGCTGGAGGTTTTTAAGAAGAGACTGGACAGTCACTTGTTTGACATAGTATGGATTCGCCTGCTTGAGCGGGAGGCTGGAGTAGAAGACCTTCAAGATCCCTTCCAGCTTCTGTTCTGTTCTGTTCTGTTCTGTTTTGTTTTGTTCTGTTCTATTCTATTCTATTCTATTCTATTCTATTCTATTCTATTCTATTCTATTCTATTCTATTCTATTCTATTCCATTCCATTCCATTCCAACCCAAACCCCAACCCAACCCAACTCTTCCCAACCCTTTCATTTCCATCCCATATTTTCTTTTCTTTTCTTTTCTTTTCTTTTCTTTTCTTTTCTTTTCTTTTCTTTTCTTTTCTTTTCTGTTCTGTTCTGTTCTGTTCTGTTCTGTTCTGTTCTATTCTATTCCATTCCATTCCATTCCAACCCAAACCCAAACCCAAACCCAACCCAACTCTTCCCAACCCTTTCATTTCCATCCCATATTTTCTATTCTATTCTATTCTATTCTATTCTATTCTATTCTATTCTATTCTATTCTATTCTATTCTATTCTATTCTATTCTATTCTATTCCATTCCATTCCATTCCATTCCATTCCAACAAACCCAACCCCAACCCCAACCCAACCCAACTCTTCCCAACCCTTTCATTTCCATCCCATATTTTCTTTTCTATTCTATTCTATTCTATTCTATTCTATTCTATTCTATTCTATTCCATTCCATATTTCCTATTCTATTCTTATTCTATTCTATTATTTCCTATTCTATTCTTATTCCATTCCATATTTTCTATTCTTATTCTATTTCTAATTCTATTCTATTCTATTATTTCCTATTCTATTCTTATTCCATTCCATTTCCATATTTTCTATTCTTATTCTAATTCTTATTCTATTCTATTCCATTCTATTCTTTCCTATTCTATTCTTATTCCATTCCATATTACCTATTTCTATTCTAATTCTAATTCTATTCTTAACCCAGTATTTCTCAACCATGGCAGCTTGAAGATGTGTGGACTTCAACTTCCAGAATTCCCCAGCCTGCATGGGAATTCTGGGAGTTGAGATCCACACATTTTCAAGCTGCCAAGATTCAGAAACACGGTCCTATCTACTATTCAGCATTAATTGGCTTCCTGCCTTAAACAAACCTTGGGTTTGTTTTTTTAATCCTTGCACTGATTTGTACCAAATATTTTTCCCCTTCCTTGTTTTAACTTCTTTCTCTGGTTTTCTTCTTCCTTGCTCAGTTCCAGCATATCCCTCTCTACCTCGAATGGGCACCCATGGGTGTCTTTTCTGGTCCTGGGAAAAAAATATTGGAAGTTGAAGAGCAAAAGGAAGGCGAGGAACAAAGTCAGAAAGGTATGTTTGGTGGGCTGTGGCAGTTGAGTAGAATTGCTTCCACATTATAGAATAGAACAGAATTCTTTATTGGCCCAGTGTGATTGGACACACAAGGAATTTGTCTTTGGTGCATCTGCTCTCAGTGTACATAAAGAAAAAATAAAATACATTCATCAAGAATCATAAGATACAGCACTTAGTGATAGTCATAGGTTACTAATATGCAATCAAATCATACTAGGGAACAAAACAATATAAATCATAAAGATACAAGCAACAAGGTTATACTCATAAGTGGGAAGAGATAGGTACTAGGAAGTGTTATTACAATCTAGTAGTAGAGGAATAGTAGTAATACAGTCTGGTTTCTTCCCTAAACCCCAAAAACTTTAACCTTAGACTGTCTACTATTGACCTCACCCCCTTCCTAAGAGGCCTGTAGGGGGCGTGCATAAGCGCACCAATTGTGCGTACCGTCCCTGTCCTATTGTTTCTTTGTATTTTTCTTTTTTTAAATTTTTTTTATTTATATGCCGCCCTTCTCCGGAGACTCAGGGTGGCTTACAGTCTATGGAGCACCATGCTAAGTGCTCGGCAATAGCCTTCATTCCATTGTATATGCCTGCTTATTACTAGGGCTTATTGGCCCCCCCAAGCGGCATTTTTACAAAGTCAGCTTATTGCCCCCAACAATCTTGGGTCCTCAATTTACCTACCCCGAGAGGATGGAAGGCTGAGTCAACCTTGAGCCTGGTGGGATTCGAACCTGCACTAATTGCAGGCAATTGAGCTAAGTGCTAGATGATTAACAGCCTGCACCACCAAGGCTCTTGGTGTATAAGTATCTATCTCATGTATTCAAAACTATATTTATTCTTATACCTGTATCTTGTAAGCGATTGACAAAGCAAATAAATACTAAAATAAATACTAAAATACAGTCTTAGTAAATAAGTTGACACTGTTGTGGGAATTAGTTGTTTAGCAGAGCGATGGCATTCGGGAAAAAACTGTCCTTGTGTCTAGTTGTTCTGGTGTGCAGTGCCCTCTATATTATCATGCATTTGGGTCAGAGAAGAGGGAGCTGCAAGCCCACAGCTGCATAACGGACAGAGAAAGGAACTCTTCCTAGTTTCTCAGGTTGTAATAGACTTATATGCTGCTTCACAGGACTTTACAGCCCTTTCTAAGCAGTTTACAGTGTCGGCATATTCCCCCCAACAGTCTAGGTCCTCATTTTACCGACCTCAGAAGGATGGAAAGCTTGAGTCAGCCTTGAACCGATGAGAATCGAAGTGCTGGCAGTCAGCAGAATTAGCCTGCAATACCACATTCTAACCACTGGGCCTACCGCTCAAAGAGATGGGCGAGATTTGTACTTTCAGACTTAAAAGATTCTTTTAATGTATCTTTACAAGGGAGATCAGGGGCCCTCAAACTACGGACACGGCCCGCTGAAGCCATTAATCCGGCCTGTGTGGGACCATGAAGCTGCCCCGCTCACATCACCCCACGTATCCGCTGGCCTTCACCCACCTTCTGGAGGCCGAGGAGGGCAAAAACGGGATGCGCGGAGGCCTCAGGTGGCCAAAAATGGGCCCGTTTTTTGGCCTCCCCAGCCTCCAGAGAGAGTGGGGGGAGGGAGGGAGAGAAAGACACACACACACACACACACACACACACACAAACAGGAGTCCCTTACACACAACCCAAGTCAGCCACACCCCTTCACTAACCTACTTTCCACCCCCAGGAGCGTAACAAATTAAAGTTTAACTTGTGTATATTGTTTAATGAACTGCTAAATTGACCACACCCACCCAGTCACATGACCACCTAGTCTACGGGACCGTGAATTGGCCCCCTGTTTGAAAAGTATGAGGACCCCTTCCTTAGATTCACTCATATTTCCTTCTCTGGCAGGGATTTCTGAAAAAAGTGATGCTCCGAAGGAAATGAAGGAGGAGGAAGAAGAGGAAGAAGAAGAAGAAGAAGAAGAAGAAGAAAGTCTTCCAGGCTGTACCATTTTCATAAAAAACCTCAACTTCAGCACTACAGAAGATACACTAAAAGAGGTGATTTTCAGGGATTTCATGGCTATGTAATGGTCTGCAAGAAAGACCTTGGGAGACGGAGTGAAGAGAGGCTACCGAGAGAATGGTCAGATAGGAGAGGGCATGGCCCACAGCTGGTAGCAGGTGGGGCAAGTGGGTTAGAAGAAACCCTCCTTAGTTTCTCAAGTGGTAAAAAGGGTAGGGGGAGAATTGTACTTTCAGAATTGCAAGATTCTGTCAGTGTAGCTTGACAATAAAGCAGAATTAGCTCCTCTGGTTTTGATTCCTATCTGGTTTGCCCAGTGAGGCAGACAAAGTCACACATTCTGATTTTGTATCAAATTATTTTGGTGCCTTCCCTACTCCCTTCCTTCCTTCCTTCCTTCCTTCCTTCCTTCCTTCCTTCCTTCCTTCCTTCCTTCCTTCCTTCCTTCCTTCCTTCCTCCCTCCCTTTTCCTTCCTCCATGTCCATCTCTATTTTCCTCCTTCCCTCCCTCCATCTCTATCCCCATCTCTATTTTCCTTCCTTCCTCCATCTCTATTTTCCTTCCTTCCTCCATCTCTATTTCCTCCCTCCCTCTCTCCATCTCTATCTCCATCTCTATTTTCCTTCCTTCCTCTACCTCTATTTTCCTCCCTCCCTCCCTCTCTCCATCTCTATCTCCATCTCTATTTTCCTCCCTTCCTCCCTCCCTCCATCTCTCTATCTCTATTTTCCTTCCTTCCTCCATCTCTATTTTCCTTCCTTCCTTCCTCCATCTCTCTTTTCCTCCCTCCCTCCCTCCATCTCTATATCCATCTCTGTTTTCCTTCCTTCCTCCATCTCTATTTTCCTCCCTCCTTCCCTCCCTCCCTCTATCTCTATCTCCATCTCTATTTTCTTTCCTTCCTTCCTTCCTTCCTTCCTTCCTTCCTTCCTTCCTTCCTTCCTTCCTTCCTTCCTTCCTTCCTTCCTTCCTTCCTTCCTTCCTTCCTTCCTTCCTTCCTTCCTCCCTCCATCTCTATTTTCCATTCTCCCTCCCTTCCGTGTGTTTCACCATAATCTTAGAAGCACTGTCATTCTTCCTCTTGAATTAAATTTGGGAGACTCCCCTTGAGGCAGTCAAGTAATCCACATTACGGAATCTGCTTCGTGCTTCATGGCCATCCATATTCCGCCCTCCTTGCTTAGCGCACAGCACAAACTCAGGCTGTGAGTTTGCTAGTGTAGACTTTTGATGCCACCCCTCCACCCCCCACCCCCCCCCTTACTCTCCCTTTGTCCTTCCTGCCTGGGAGAAAAGTAGAGGTGGCAAAATACAGGAGAGTAAAACTTAAAAGTATGCTCTTCTTTTCCAGGTTTTTTCCAAAGTTGGCCTTGTGCAGAGTTGCACCGTCTCGAAAAAGAAAGATAAAACTGGTATGCATTTTTCTGCTTTTTTGGCCTTGGAGTTCTTTTGTACCACAGGGGTGTTTGAGTTTAATTCCTGTAACCCACAGTTGATTAGTCTTCGACTTACAGCCATTTATTTAGTGACTGTTCAAAGTTACCTGAAAAAGGTGACTTACAACCGATTCTTGCGCTTATGACCATCGTAAGCATTCTCACGGTCAAAGGAGCAAAATTCAAGCACTTGGCGACTTTCAAAGCTGAAGGTCCCTGAGCTAGAGAAGGACAGGGAATTATTTTGGCATCAATCAACTTCTGATCGTCCTCTGGTGTTCTTTTTAGGCAACCTTCTCTCCATGGGGTTTGGATTTGTGGAGTACAAGAAGCCAGAATACGCTCAGAAGGCGGTCAAGCAATTACAGGTAACGGTGCCTAGTGGTCTGTGGGAATGGCCCATAGTCATGTGGTCAACATAACTATACATCGAGGCTCGTGGAACGCTGTTATCTTTCAACCGAAGTGGTACCTATTTATCTAGTCACATTTGCATGCTTTCGAACTGCTAGGCTGGCAGGAGCTGAAGCCAGGAACGGGAGCTCCTCCTGTCAATCAGTGCTTGGATCTTGAACCCGAGCTGGTCAACATAAGCATATGTTGAGGCGCCCAGAACACTGTGACTTTCCCACTGAAGTGGTACCTATTTATCTAGTCACATTTGCATGCTTTCGAACTGGCAGGAGGTGGAGCAAAGAAGGGGAGCTCCTGTCAAAGGTCTCAAACCCAGTCTGTCAGCTCTGCAGCTGACAAGCTCAGAATCTCTAACCACTGAGCCATCGCGTCCCTGCCTCCTAGGCATATTTCTGTGCCTTATTTCTGTGCACATTTCTGTGCCTTCCAAGGTTTCTCCGTGATGGATCCTGAATAATGGACTGAAATAGAGTCCGTGGATGACCCCCTCCACCTTGGAATATTATTTAGCGCAGTAAACATTGATTTACGATATCCATCTCTTTGCCTTCTTCCCTCTCCTTTCATTCTGAGCTGGCAAAGACCAGGCTTCCTGAACTTGGTGTCCTCCAACCGTGATGGATTTAAGACTCGTCGGCCACCAACGAACGAAGGGACCTCCCAGCTGAGGGAGATTGATTTGTTGGGCCCAACACGCTCCCAGGGTGGTTCTAGTTGATGAGTCATACAATTGACCTTTTTGTTAGCAACCTATCTTGAAAAGGTTGGGCTGAAATCGTGCTTCCTAATTAATTAGCCCCGCTTTCAATCGAGGTATCCTGGAATCCGCTTCTCTGGTTGGTTCATTGGCTTGCAACATTTTACTTTGTGGAAGGAAAGGGTTCCAGCCCTCCCCATCGCATCAGTCAAATCTGCTTTCTTTCAGGGTTGCTCCGTGGACGGCCATCAGCTGGAAGTGAAAATCTCTGAAAGAGCCATCAAGTAAGTTTTGAGAAAGGAAGTCACTTGTGGTCCCTTCTCCGGGCTGGAGAAACTCCATCCAAGCATTTTCTGCAGCCTGTAAAATGTGACCCTGGCAACTGACTTTGAGAGGGTTGGATAACAAGTTCTACTAAGACTTTGTCAGGCGTGGAAGTCGGCTTTTTGGTCTCAAGATAACTTGCTGGTATGTGGGGAAGACCTTGGGAGACTGGATGGAGAGATGCTGCCGAGAGAACAATCAGATAAAGGACAGCTTAGCCCTTAGCTAGAGAGTGGGTAGGGGGAAAAGCTCAGAAGGGATCCTCCCTAGTTTCTTGGGCTGTGAAGCACCTGTGAGCGTGTGAATCTTGCAACTAGAATTTTCCTCCCTCCCCTTTAGAGGTCAAGAAACTAGGGAGGGTCTCTTCTATCCATTTGCAGGCTGGGCTGCCTCTTATCTGACCATTCCCCAGATTATGATCGGAATCGGTCCCTAGTGTTATTCCTGTGTTAGTGTTGTGGCCTATTGGCCGCCGACCCCCTCCATCAACCAAATCAACAAAAAACAGGAGGAGGCGTGGGAGTCAGGGTTAGCATCCAGACAACCTGGGAGCTCCGAGGGGGAAGAAGAGGGCATGTAGTTGGCAGAAAGAGAGAGAGAGAGACAGAGGCAGAGCCTGGGCCGTCTGTCAGCCCTCAGATGGAGAGTTAACAGCCCCCAGATCTGGAAGTGGCTGATGAGGAAGAGGAGGAACAGCTGGGACCAGTGCCTGATGCGCAGAATGCAGAGGAGAGGAGAGCAGTGGAAATCTATAGACCGGTCCTTGGGATAGAAGAGCCACTACTGCTAGCGAAGCCCCACCCCAGCTCTGGGGATCAAAGGCGGGGGACAGAGATGAATAGAAGTGGCAGACAGCTATTCATCTTCCAGCCAAACTTGTTAGCCTGCGATGAGAGAGAGGGGGGAGGGAGAAGAGAGAGAGTGAGAGGGGCAGAGCCTGGACCGTCCGTCAGCCCTCAGATGGAGAGTCAACAGCCCCCAAGATCTGAAGGTGGCTGATGAGGAAGAGGAGGAACAGGTGGGCCCAGTGCCCAGTGCCTGATGGCCCAGTGCAGATGCACAGAAGGCAGAGGAGAGGAGAGCAGTGGAAATCTATGGGCTGGTCCTTGGGATGGAAGAGCCACCATTGCTAGCTCTGGGGATAAAAGGCGAGGGGTGGAGATGAATAGAAGTGGCAGACAACTATTCATCTTCCAGCCAGACGGACTTATTAGCCTGCGAGATAAATTTTTTTGCTGGGGCTGCCGGCGCTCCTCATAAAGGAATCTTTTGGCGTCTTGTCGTGTTTCGGGGAGCTGGGTCAGATCAGTGAGATGGATGGATGGTTTGGCTTCTTTTGCAACCCCTGCAAGACCTCGGAGGCCCCCTTAAGCTAAAATGCCAACGGACCTGCCTTCAGACCTCATGCTTTGACCCAAGAAATCCTTACACATGGCACATGATGCCCGTCTCTTTCGGATCTCCAGGTCCACAGTGGCAACCGCTCGTAAGAAGCAAGTTGGCAAGAAGCAAGTGAATTCCAAGATTTTGGTGCGAAATATCCCCTTCCAGGCCACAGTGAAAGAGATCCGGGAACTTTTCAGGTAAGGAAGAAGGCTGGCCTTTGTATCCAGAGAAATGGATGCTGTGAGGTCTCTGCTGCGCTCTGAGCTTGGTTGTTTCATTACCCAACTGGCTAACATAATCCTGGCTAATGCTGAAGATGATACCTAGTTGGGTAATGAAACGTCTGCAGAAAACCCACCAAGCTCAGGGAGTACTGTTAACTCCACAGTTCAATCCTCAGCTATAAATATTTTCTACTATTAGTCTGTGGAGTCCTTGTTGCTCCCCCACCTCTTTCCTCCCTCCCTCCCTCCCTTTTCTTCCTCCCTCCCTTTGGTTGGTTGTTTGCAGATGTTTTTCAGGAGCAAACCCAACCCTTCCTTCCACTGATGATGTTATCTAGTCAGGTAATGGAATGTCTGCAAGAAAACCCAGGGCCCCATATTCCTCCTCTTCCTCCCTCCAAACCCCACTTCCTTCTAGCCCTGATGATGTTTCCTAGTTGGGTACCAAAATGTCTGCAAGAAAGCCACCAAGCTCGGAGACTTGCACTAGGATCCCACAGTTCAACTACCAATAGGTTGATTAAGTTGGGTGCATATCAATGGCTAGAATTCTGGCCGTTGAAGTCCACCCACCTTAAAGTTGCCAAAATTTAAAACAAAACAAAATACTGCTTGAGAGCATCAAGTTACATAGATCCTATGCGTGGTGGAATTCAAATTTTTTTACTACCGGTTCTGTGGGCGTGGCTTGGTGGGCGTGGTGTGGCTTGGTGGGCGTGGTGTGGCTCGGTGGTCATGGCTTGGTGGGCATAGCAGG
This sequence comes from Bungarus multicinctus, assembly GCA_023653725.1. Taxonomy (NCBI): domain Eukaryota; kingdom Metazoa; phylum Chordata; class Lepidosauria; order Squamata; family Elapidae; genus Bungarus; species Bungarus multicinctus. The sequence continues at coordinate 181,760,286 of CM042836.1, forward strand.
GGAAGGATACTGCGAAATCTCCATTCGCGTTCCACTCCAGGACGAAGGTTATTGCAAAATCCCCATGCCCTCCCTAACCTGCTTTCCAGCTCTGTTCTCCTGTGCAGGGCAACCAAAGAAGACCCAGCTGATTAGCTGGGACACAATGGGAGGGAGAGAATAGATGGGGTTGGCGGGGCCAGTCAGAGGCAGGATTGTTCAGTTCTCCGAACTACTCAAAATTTCCGCTACCGGTTCTTGAGAATCGGTCCAAACTGGGTGAATAACCACTTCTGCATCCTATCAAACCTTAGGATCTACTTAACTCTGAAAAAAATTGGTTGGGATGCCAGCGTTTTCTCCTTGGGTCTGCAGGGGGTGCTCCTGAGCTTCTCAAGGGAGGGAGGTAAGCCAGGCGGGGCCGACTTAAACCTAATAAAAGCTCTTGGCTAGAAATTGGTAGATACTTGAACAGATTAAAAAGTCCAGTTGGGAGCTGAGTAGGAGAAATAGAAATAACCAAAAGAATAAAATAAAAATTGCCTGCTGTGAGGCTGCTTGCGCTTAAATATTCGAATGCAGGAGTGTATTCCCTTCCGCGGCTTTTGATCTCATTAAACCATCCCCGGCTTTCTCGAGCGTGCAGCAGGTCCAATGAACACAGCAGTCCTGTTGCTTAACGGAGGGTTAGAGATTTGTGCGTTGAAGGGTGGAAGGGTGTCTCCTGAATTTAAGATGGATCTCATCCGCGAAAGAGCCAGAAGGGCAATGGCCCTTTAACAACCTATGGACTTCAACACGCTGGCTTGGGAATTCTGGGAGACGAAATCCACAGGTCTTCAAGTTGCCAAGGTATAGATCAAGGGTCTTCAAACTTGGCAAGTTTAAGACTTGTTGGGCTTCAACTCCCAGAATTCCTGAGCTAACATGACTGGAGGAGGAATTCTGGGAGTTGAAGTCCCCAAGTCTTAAAAGCTGTCCAAGTTCGAAGACCCCTGGTTTGGAGACCCTGGCCCTAAGTTATAGAAAAGTCATTTCAACTTGAGTGTTAGAAATGCATTTCCCAACTTAAGCAACCCCAGCTGGGAAACCCGCCTCTGGAGAGTTTTCTTTTTTTAGATTTTTTTATCCCACTTTTATTATTCTTATAATTAACTCAGGGGGACAAACATTGCTAATATGCCTTCCTATTTTTCCCACAACAACAACTCTGTTAGGTGGGTTGGGTTGAGAGAGAGTGATTGGCTCAAAGACGCCCAGTTGGCTTTCATGCCCAAGGTGGAAATAGAACTCACCATCTCCTGGTGATGGGCCCAAAGTCACCCAGTCTAAAGACAGAACTAGAACTCATAGTCTCCTGGTGATGGGCCCAAGGCAGAACTAGAACTCACTGTCTTCTAGCAATTGGTCCAAAGTCACCCAGCTTGCTATCATGCTTAAAGTGGATCTAGAACTCACCATCTCCTGATGATGGACCCAAAGTCACCCAGCTTAAGACAGAACTGGAACTCACTGTTTCCTGGTGATGGGCCCAAAGTTACCCAGCCTAAGACACAACTAGAACTCACTGTCTTCTAGCAATTGGTCCAAAGTCACCCAACTGGCTATCATGCGTAAAGTGGATCTAGAACTCACTGTCTCCTGGTGACAGGCCCAAAGTCACCCAGTCTAAGGCAGAACTAGAACTCACTGTCTTCTAGCAATTGGTTAAAAGTCACCCAGCTGGCTATCATGCGTAAAGTGGATCTAGAACTCACTATCTCCTGGTGATGGGCCCAGCCAGCTATCATGCCTTAATGGAGAACTAGAACTCACCATCTCCCGGTTCTAACCTGGCACCTTCCCCGCTAGACCAGACCGCCTCTCCTTTGAACTTCATTAAAACGCCAGCCATTTCTGCTGCTTCTGCCTCTCTCCCCCTTCCGCTGATCCACTTCGGGCCTCAGTTCCCCATCAGCGAAATGGGAATATTGGCGCCCCACCCTCTCAGAATCTTCCTCCGCCGGCGATTCTCTCCTTTTTTTTTTTTAAAGGGCCGCAATGTTAAAAGTGTTCTCTGTGCATAGTAAATTCTAAGTAAATATTTGCCCGTAGCCAGAGGAAAGGCATCTCTGTGTGTGTGTATGTGTGTGTGTCTCCGTGTGTGTGCGGGTGTGTGTCTGTTTCCATTTCCACACCTCCTTCTCTGCCCCCTAGTTTTGTATCTCATTTTCACATTATCATCAAGTCGCCCCCCCCACCCTCCCCGGGACCCCCCCCCTTTTTCGAGGGCTATTTTGACAGCTTCTGTCAGCTGCCTGCCATCACCTCCTTATTGGCTGCGGGCACCTCTGGCATTGTGCTGAATGCAATTAGAATCTGATTAACAGCAGAGAGTCGCAAGCAAAGGGGTCTCTCTCTTTCTCTCTGCACCCCTCCCTCTATAAAGACCCCCCCCCCCCCCAAAAAAAAGACCCACAGTAAAAATATTCTCTTTCCACTAAACTGTTTTGCTGGCTGGCGGGATTGTTTGCATTCCGCCGAGTCTCGGGGCCAACAGACGAGCAAAACGTTTTGCTTGCCAATAATAAGCTTAATTTTTTTCTTTTTTTATTTAATCGTACTCAGATAGAAATACGGCCCACGACTTTTTTCAACAGCTCCTCAGCTGCCGGAGACGGCTTTCCTCTAAAGCTTGTATCTTTGCAACTCAGGCAGGACCTTCCTTGCACCCTCCCCAAAACTCTGGCCATCGTATGAGCGGAGGCATCCAAAAACAGGGGTCCCAACCTCCGGATGTGATTGGCTAATTCCAATCCCATCTATTTAGTTGAGTTTTTTTTTTTTTTAAGCACTTGCCTTTCAGTTCAAGAAGCTTTCTGTATTTGGTGTTTTTTTTTTTTAAAGAGCAAAATTTATTTATTTTTTATTTATATTATTTGGTTTGTCAATTGCTTACAAGATAATAGGTATCAGTAAAAACATAGTTATGAATACATGGATACATATAAAAAAAATAAAAGAAACATTAGGACAGGGACGGTAGGCACGTTGGTGCGCTTATGCATGCCCCCTACAGACCTCTTAGGAAAGGGGTGAGGTCAATAGTAGAAAGTCTAAGGTTAAAGTTTTTGGGGTTTGGGGAAGAAACCAGAGTCAGGTAGAGTATTCCAGACATTGTCCACTCTGTGGCTGAAGTCGTATTTCCTACAATCAAGTTTGGTGCGATTAATCTTGAGTTTGTACCTATTGTTTGCTATTGTGTTGTTATGGTTGAAGCTGAAGTATTCATTGACAGGTAGGACATTGCAATGTATGATTTTATATACTATACTTAGATTGGACCGAAGGCGGCGTAGTTCTAGGTTTTCTAGGTCTAGAGTTTCAAATCTGGTGGCATAAGGTATTCTGCAATGAGTAGAGGAGTGGAGAACTTTTCTTGTGAAATATTTCTGGACTTTCTCAACTGTGTTAATATCAGATACGTAATGTGGGTTCCAAACTGATGAGCTGTATTCGAGTATTGGTCTAGCAAATGTTTTGTATGCTCTAGTTAGTAGTATAATATTACCAGAGAAATAGACCTATCTCTTTAAGGAGGCATCAAGAGATTAAGAGGCACATGGCTCCTGTATTTTGGTAACTTCTTGTTTTGATACAGGTCTCTTTCTGTTACAACAATGATGATTGTTCAGGTTTTCAACTTGGATGTCGGTTGCCTAGAATCTATAGAGCTTGCTCGGATATCCTGGTTAGTCAATAAACATCCAGAATGGCCTGCTAGTTTGATGAAAAGAAGGACTGGGGGTGACAACATAGCAGTGTTCCAATATCTCAGGGGCTGCCCAGAGAAGAGGTAGTCAGTCTATTCTTCAAAGCACCTGAAGGCAGGACAAGAAGCAACTGATGGAAACTAATCAGGGAGAGAAGTGACTTAGAACTAAGGAGAAATTTCCTGACAGAGCAATTCATCAGTGGAACAGCTTGCCTCCGGAAGTTGTGAATGGTCCAATACTAGAAGTTTTTAAAGAAGAGATTGGATAACCATTTGTCTGAAATAGTATAAGGGTTTCTGCCGAAGGAGGGGGTTGGACTAGAAGACCTCCAAGGTCCCTTCCAAATCTGTTATTCTATTCTCTTCTGCTGCCGATTTGTATTCTCCAGAAAGGAAAAATAAACTTATCATTTAAGATCCCCTGCAAAGTTGTCATGGAAATAGGTATGAGTTATAAGAAAAGATACACCAGGCAAGGAAGATGGTTGGTTGGTTGGTTGGTTGGTTGGTTGGTTAGTTAGTTAGTTAGTTAGTTAGTTAGTTAGATGATAGATAGATAGATAGATAGATAGATAGATAGATGATAGATAGATAGATAGATAGATAGATAGATGATAGATAGATAGATGATAGATAGATAGATGATAGATAGATAGATAGATAGATAGATGATAGATAGATAGATAGATGATAGATAGAGAGAGAGAGAGAGAGATAGATAGATAGAGAGATAGATGATAGATAGATAGATGATAGATAGATTTATTTATTTATTTATTTATTTATTTGATTTATATACCGCCCCCTCTCCCCGGAGGGACTCGGGGCGGTGAACAGCCAATAAAAACACATATACAATGTACAAAGTATGAGACAACATGAAATATTAAAATTTAAAAACTGAAATACAATATGGCTCTAATAAAATATAAACAAGTATTAAAAAGATTAAAACCCGATTAAAATTTAAAAAAAAAAAAAAATTTAAAAACCCCTAGGCCAGTCCGGCCTGCCGAAATAAATGCGTTTTGAGCAACCAACAGAAGGCCATGAGATCGGGGGCGGCCCTTATCTCGGGGGGTAATTCGTTCCAGAGAGGGGGTGCTCCCAATGAGAAGGCCCGCGCCCTCGGGGTCGCCAGCCGTCCAGCCGGCGGCACCCCGAGGAGGCCCACTCTATGGGAGCGTACCGGTCGGTGGGAAGCCGATGGTGGCAGGAGGCGGTCTCGCAAGTAACCTGGTCCCGAGCCATGGAGCGCTTTAAAGATAGTGACCAAGACCTTGAAGCGCACCCGGAGGGCCACCGGGAGCCAATGCAGCACGCGTAGAAGTGGCGTAACATGGGAGCCCCTAGGTGCCCCCATTACCACCCTCGCGGCTGCATTCTGCACCAACTGGAGCCTCCGGATGCTCTTCAAGGGCAGCCCCATGTAGAGAGCATTGGCATAGTCTAGGCGGGAGATCACCAGGGCGGAAGTGACCGTGCGAAGCGCATCCCGATCCAGAAAGGGCCGCAACTGGTAGATCCTACGGACCTGTCCAAAAGCCCCCCTGGCGACGGCCGCCACATGATCTTCCAATGACAGCCGTACATCCAGGAGGACACCCAGATTGCGGGCCCTCTCTGTGGGGGCAAGAATTTCCCCCCCCACAGCCAGCGATGGAACCAGCCGGCTGTATCGGGGTGCCGGGAAGCACAGCCACTCAGTCTTAGATGGGTTGAGCTGAAGCCTGTTCCACCCCATCCAACACCGCACGGCCTCCAGGCATCGGGCCATCACTTCGACGGCTTCATTGGGGTGGCCCGGGGTAGAGATGTACAGCTGGGTGTCATCAGCGTACTGATGGAACTCTACCCCAAAGCCACGGATGATCTCACCTAGCGGCTTCATATATATGTTGAACAGGAGGGGCGAGAGCACCGACCCCTGAGGCACCCCGCAAACCAGGGGCCTCGGGGCCGACCTCTGCCCCCCTGCCAACACAAATTGCGAGCGGTCAGAGAGGAAGGAGGAGAACCACCGCATAACGGTGCCTCCCACCCCCAACCCCCCTAGCCGCTGCAATAGGATACTGTGGTCGACAGTATCAAAAGCCGCCGAAAGATCTAGGAGGACCAGGACAGAGGAATAACCCCTGTCACGGGCCCTCCAGAGATCATCCACCAATGCGACCAGCGCCGTCTCTGTGCTGTGCCCGGGCCTGAAGCCCGATTGGCGTAGATCCAAATAGACAGCTTCATCCAGGTGCTGGGGAAACTGTTGTGCCACCACACTCTCAACAACCTTCGCCATAAAACGAAGGTTGGAGACAGGACGATAATTAGATAACAAAGTTGGGTCCAGGGACGGTTTCTTGAGGAGGGGTCTCACCACCGCCTCTTTCAAGGTGGCGGGTAGATATCCCTCACTCAAGGAAGCGTTAATAATGCCCTGGAACCAACCTCGTGTCACCTCCCGGGTGGCCAACACCAGCCAGGAGGGACACGGGTCCAATAAACATGTAGTCGCATTCAGTCCCCGCAGTAACCTGTCCACGTCCTCGGGGGTCACAGGATCAAACTCGTCCCAAATGACTGTTCCAAATTCCGCCCCCGATTCCCCACCCAGAGCTGCCCATTCGGAGTCCAAGCCATCCCGGATCTGAGTGATTTTATCCACCAGGAACTTTGAAAAATCCTCAGCCTGTCCCTGCAAGGGGTCCTCCCGCGCTCCCCCTTCTAAGAGGGAGCGGGTCACTCTAAACAGGGCAGCCGGGCGGTTTCCTGCGGACGCAATAAGGGTGGAAAAGTAAAGACGCCTTGCCACCCTTATCGCCACTAAATAGGTCTTAATAAAAGACCGTAAAAGTGTTCGGTCAGGTCCGGAGCGAGTAGTCCTCCAAATACTCTCCAGGCGTCTTTTCCGGCGCTTCATCTCCCTCAGCTCCCCGGAAAACCAGGGGGCTGAGCGAGAGCGGCGCCAGGTCAGAGGCCGCAAGGGCACGACCCGGTCCAGGGCCCCAGCCGCCACCCTTTCCCAGGTGGCGACTAGGTCCCCCACCGAGTCGTGAGTCCGAATGTCGGGATATGGCCCAAGCTCCATCAGGAACCTATCTGGATCCATCAGGCGCCTGGGGCGGTACCAACGTATTTGGTCCGCCTCCCTGCGACGGGGAGGAGCGGCCTGGAAGTCTAGCCTAAGGAGCGAATGATCTGACCATGACAAGGGTTCAACAGAAACATCCCCAACACCTAGATCATCCTGCCACTGTCCAGAGACAAAAACCAGATCCAGAATGTGACCCCCAGTATGCGTGGGTTCCTTAATTAATTGGGTCAGGCCCAAGGCTGTCATGGAAGCCAAGAACTCCTGAGCAGTCCCCGAGGCCCCACCGGCCGAAGGCAGGTTGAGATCCCCCATGACCATCAGCCTGGGGGTCTCAACCGCCAGACCGGCTATGATCTCGAGGAGCTCAGGCAGGGCCGATGTCACATAGCAGGGAGCCAGGTATGTGATCAATAGGCCCATCTGAACCCCAGAACCACACTTAACAAACAGGGACTCACATCCGGTCGTCTGAGGAACAGTGGATTCCCTAGGATCTAGATCCTCCCGAATAATTACCGCAACCCCCCTACCCCTCCCCTCGGCCCTCGGCCGATGAAAGACCCGAAACCCGGCTGGGCACATCTCCACTAGAGGGACACCCCCCTCCTGTCCCAGCCAGGTCTCGGTAATGCCCGCCAGGTCCGCACCCCCCTCCGTGACGAGATCGTGAACAAGGGGGGCTTTATTCACTACGGACCTGGCATTGCAGAGCATCAGCCGGAGGCCCGGGGCCCGATCATTCAAACAACTCAGGGAGCGAGACATGACCTGGGGGCCGGAGCGCACCACCGCTTGTAAACAGCGGGGGCGAGCTCCCATCACTTGATAAGACCCCCTGTCAACACCATACCTGCCTCTCCCACCGATCGTAGGGATAACCCTTTCATCCCCCTCCCCAGAGGAAACCCCCATCTTCAGAACGACCGTCCCCGATCCCAAGGCCTCCCAGTCGCAGGTATCCCCCGGTCTGGCCTTATCCCCAGGCGGGTTGTCCCCCAAACCCAGCCCGGGCCCCCTCCCTAACCCAATTAATAAATTCCCTTGCCCTAACCCCATTAAAAATTTCGTCAAAAATTTAAATAATTTAAAAGACCCCTTAAAATCCCTAAAATTAAAATCCCCAACTGCGTTATATCTCCTCTCTGGCACCCAAGAGCCATCCTCGAGGTATGACCGGGAAAGGTCTGAGGGCCACACCTGAGAAAGGGGGGCATTCCTCAGGGCCCTCAGTTCAGCTGCCGAATAGATAGACTTCAGTTTTTCTTCGCCTCTGGGCAGTAAGGCCTCACAAAGCAAGGGCCAGAATAAAATGTGCTGTGGAAGAAAAGAAAGATCCTCTACCCCAATGACCCTCTCACGGTCACTGGGGAGTCCTGATGGTAATAGGTCCACCATCCTCTCACGATGGTGAGGGACCAGATCACACGGACCCTAGGGTGGAGACAAGGTTCAACCCTAGATAGATAGATAGATAGATAGATAGATAGAGAGAGAGAGAGAGAGAGAGAGAGAGAGAGAGAGAGAGAGAGAGAGAGATGATAGATAGATGATAGATAGATAGATAGATAGATAGATAGATAGATAGATAGATAGATAGATAGATAGATAGATAGATAGATAGAACGAATCACAAACAATTGCATTTTCAGGTACCCAGATGGTTGCAAGCGAAGAATTTCTGCTCCAATTGCTCTCCTAGCTGGTTTGATGGTCTTTCCTTTTTTTCCCCTTCCCTTTTATCGTTCGTTCTTTTTTGCTTGCTCTTCTTGCGCTCAATCTTATTATTTTTTTCCCCCACTTCATTTTCCCTTCCTCAGAAAAGAGGTTTCTTGAGGACTCTTCAGGTGCCCGTGGGAGAAAGGGGAAAGAGTTCAGAAGCTATAAGGACGGTGGCCATTCGCTCAATGCTTTTGTAGACTCCTAAGGGCTGGAAGGGACCTTGGAGGTCTTCTAGTCTAACCCCTGCCTGAGGCAGGAGTCCTTATATACCATCCTGGATAAACGGTTGCCCAATCTTTTCTCTCTTTTTTTTAATTGTGTTTTTTTTTTTAAATCTACGTATAAAATACAAAGAAAAGTAAAAATCGCTTCTCAGTTTTGATGCTAGAGGCTGAGTCTTTTTAGTCCAAACCCCTCCCCTAGGCAGGAATCCTTATATACCATCCTGGATAAATGATTGTCCAATCTCCTTGCTTTTAATTGTTGTTGTTTTTTTAATCTACATCTACATATAAAGAAAAGTAAAAAAAAACAACTCACTTCTCGTGATCTTGATGCTATTTCTCTTTCGCCACCATGAAAACAAATATAAACAGAACCAATAAAGAAAAAAAGAGAGAGAGAGAGAAAGGCAACCCCTTTAAAACAGGAAACAATGCAAAAGTATTTTTTTTTTAAAAAAAAATCATCCTAAGGTAGATAAAACTCGGCATAATGTCATTCATTGCCAGTACAGCCATGGCCCTGATTTCTTTAAATCACAATGCCGAGGTGGTACATTCTGTTCTTGGCAAAGATTATACCTCTTAGGAACATTGGTCTAGTTTTCCTGCTTTGCAAATGGGAACTGAAGAAGTCTTTGAAATGGCTGTTCAGCTCAAAAACAGATACAGGTTCAGATTAACAAGAGTTGGGAGGGTCCTTGTAGGTCATCTAGTCCAACCCCCCGCCCAAGCAGGAGACCCGACACCATTTCTGACAGATGGCAGTCCAGTCTCTTCTTGAAAGCCTCCAGGGATGGCGCTCCCACAACTTCCGAGGGCAAAACTCACTTAACAAAGGACTCGCTTAGCGTCAGAAATTTGGAGTTCCATTGTGGTCATACGTCGAGGAACTCCAGTATTTGAGATGGCTTATAGTTTGGGGTGGGGTTTTTTTTTTTGGCTTTTGTTCCCCTTTTTGCTTCTTGGGATTATTTTGTGATTTTTGAAGGCCCCGAAGAGGAAAGACAGAGAGACATTCCTTCATTTCTAAATATTTTATTTATTTAAATTACCAAGACTTCTTCGTTTCTTTAATGGAGGCCCTTAATGAGATTTCTTTTCACCTTAGTGGATTTGCATTCCATTTGATCTTCTCTGCAAATTCTACTTACTCTCTTCGTTAAAGCAATTAATGGAGTCGATGTCAGTTTGGGGAGAATTAAAGAAAGCCAACATCAAAGTCCAAGAAATTTTAGATTTAAAAAAATGCCTTTTTAAAAAAGACTCTATTTTTTTTTCTTAAATATATATTCTTGAAGCAAGTTTTTGTAACTGTACGGGGACTCTTTGACTTACAACGGTTCGTTTAATGTCTGTTCAAAGTTAGAACAGCACTGCAAATAGGAACTTATGACCGTGTTTCACAGTTACAACCTTTGCAACGTCCCCATGGCCACCTGATCAAAATTCAGGCGCTTGGCAAGTGGTTCATACTTACGACCGTCCTTTTGCGACCTTCTGGCAAGCAAAGGCCCGGTTCATTTAACAACTGCGTTACTAACTTATCAACTGCAATGAGTCGCGTAACAACCGTGTCAAGAAAGGTTGTGAAATGGTGGGGAAAACTCACTTAACAACCTAAATTTGGGGCTCAGTTGTGGTTGTAAGTCCAGGGCCACTTGTACTTGGAACCAAAGCAATGTGTATGCCGGATGGACATGGCACCTGTAGGGTTTTTCTGCAGTTTATTTCTCCCTCTCTTTCAAAGAAATAAACTCATTTTTTTCCCGATATTTTGCACATAATCGAAGGCGTTAAGAGCCACAATAATTCAAAATGGGACGGTCCCAAAAGCAAGCAAAAATCAGGCTAAGCTAGCTGAATATTTGAGGATGAATTGTGTAAAAAGCAGACTGCCTCTTATACCTGTTCTTGGGGAATTACCCTTCTTAGCTGAGTCCAGGTTTGTACCAAGCTATGATAAACCTAAAACTTAAACTGAACCTAAACTGACTAGTCTGCTAACCCATCAAGCTCAGAGAGCACCAAGGACGCCACAGTCCAACCCTGAGATACAAATATTCCCTCCTATTAGACAGAATAAGAGCCATTTTGAGGGGGGAAAGAAAGAGAAGCAAACTCCAGCCAAAACCAAATTGTTTCCCATTGCTGCCCTGCGGCAACAGATACGAGGAGGTATTCATTGTGGGTTCAAGGAAAAGGGGGTGACCAATGAAACCGGTATCCCCTCATTTCCAAGCCAGTTTCGCCCCTGCGCTATGCGCATTGTGATGTTGTACGGATGTATGAACCGGGTGGAGCATCAGTCCAGGACAATGCTGCTGTTGTCTTTAGACAAAAGTTTTCGGATCTCGCCGCCGTCCTCCAGCAGCAAGTGATAAGCAGCTGATGTAATTTACGATCTTTCTACAAAAATGGAGCTTTGTGGGAGCTTTGTGGGGAGGGCCTATTTTCAAGTCATCCCAGGCTACAGGATGCCTAGTACTGGGCCTTAGTTAGTCTCAAGATTTGCAAAAAAAAAAAAAGTGTAAAATTGGATTAACAAAATAACAGAGTTGGAAGGAACCTTGGAAGTCTTGTAGTCCAGCGGTCGCCAACCAGTGGGCCGTGGCCTCCAACCAGTGGACCACTGTTTGGTGGGCTGCAGAGAAATCTCACCGCCAGAGCACCCCAAAGCAATTAATCCAGGCTGTGCAGAAACGCAAGGCTGCGCCACGCACATGGCCCACAGGAACCCTCCCCGCCCACTCACTCCTTTCCTGGCAAACTTGGCTGCTAAGTTGCTATTTTTCCAACCATCAGTTGTGAGATTTAGATTAGCTAGGAAGCAGGAAAAGGTTGGGTTTTTTGCTTTCTAGCTAGTCTTTAGATCTTTGGCTCTGCTTTTAAGCACAGCCAAACCTTCCTTAAGGACTGAAAGTTCTATTATTCAGTGCAGACTCATGGCAACCATTTTTGAGAGACTGAGCTAGCCGATGGCAGATAGATAGATCTCTGAATGAATCTGTGAGCAACTCAATCTGCCTGCCTGCTTTACTTGATTTTGGGTAAAAGTTGCTCATTTTTAATAAAAAATTCAATATTTATATACAAATTTATAATATTTACATACAAGCCATGCCCAGCCAGTCACATGATCACCAAGACACACCCACAGATTAGGCCACGCCCTCAGAACCGGTTAGTGGTCCCTGGGATTTAAAATTATGAGTTTGGTGGTCCCTGAGGTCCAAAAGGCTGGCGACCCCTGTTCGTCATACCTCCTCTAATTGTCTTGGTTGCTCTTCTCTGCACACTTTCCAGGATCTTGGCGTCCTTTTTTGTATCTTCGTGATCAAAAATGGATGCGGTACCCCAAGCGTGATTAGTCAGGTGATATGACCTGCTTTACGACCGTCACAGCAGGCTTCTGTTGTGGCCTGTTGGCCGCTGGCCCCTCCAGAAGTCAAATCAAAGGAGGAGGAGGCATGGAGGTCAGGGTTAGCGTCAAGGCAATCTGAGGGCTCCGAGGGGGAAGAGGGATTGGAGCTTTCACAGAGAGAGAAACAGAGAGGTGGAGCGTGGGCTGTCCGTCAGATGGAGAGTCAACAGCCCCCGGGTCTGTCTGGAGTTGGCTGATGAGGAAGAGGAGGAACAGCTGGGTCCAGTACCTGATGCACGGATGTGCAGAAGGCAGAGGAGAGGAGAACAGTGGAAATCTAAGGGCCGGTCCTTGGGATGGAAGAGCCACCACTGCTAGCGAAGCCCCCCCCTTGCTCCGGGGATAAAAGGAGGGGGGCGGAGATGAATAGAAGTGGCAGACAGCTATTCATCTTCCAGCCAAACTTGTTAGCCTGTGGTGAGAGAGAGGAGGGGAGGGAGAAGAGGGGGGGGGCAGAGCCTGGGCCATCCGTCAGCCCTCAGATGGAGAGTCAACAGCCCCCCAGGTCTGAAGGTGGCTGATGAGGAAGAGGAGGAACAGGTGGGCCCAGTGTCTGATGTGCGAGAGAGAGATAGGGAGAGGGAGGGAGAGAGAGAAAGAGAAAGAGACTGACTTTTTGCCTGGGTTGCTGTTGATCCTAATAAAGGTACCTTAACTGCAGAGGGTTTGATGTGTTTGGGAGCTGGCTCAGAATACCCCCATTATGGTCATAAGCAAGGCCAAAAGAGAGTTAGGGCTGCCTTTTCTAAGCGAATATCGCTGGCTCCGTTAGCAATTTCCCCCCCCCCTCCCCTTTCAGTATCTCCCAACCTCCCCCATTTCCTGCTGCTCTAAGAAACTGGTCCCATTAACTAATGGGACTGACTGTTCATCTACCCGGGTGAGTTGAAAAAGAGACTCAAATCTACACTTCATTTGCAAGACCCTCTGCTGCGTGTGTTGCTAATGACCGTTCTAATTATGGTATCTTGCCGCTGTCTTTTTTCCCTCCCCCCCCCCCTTCTTCTCTCCCCCTTTCTTAATCAAGACGATCCCACCTGCCTTGTGACATCTTGCCAAACCGGGAAGGTGTTATAGGCAAAATCCGAAGCAGGTCAGGATTGGTGGGGAGGGGGGGGGGGGCAAGGGAACAGAGCCGGCGCTTTTAAAACTCTGGCAGCTTTCGTGCCAATTGCACGGTTCTTCCTGGGGAGGTTTCCCCCCCCCTCCACCAACCTGTCATTTCTTGGGGGGTAGGGGGTGGAGGGAAGAGAGACCCGGCTTCTATTCTTAGGGTGAAGGTATGGAGCCCAGGATGAAGGAGAGCTGACTGATCCTGAAGATAGGATAGGATAGGAATTAGAAGAATAGAGTAGAATTAGAATAGAGGAGAGGAGAGGAATTAAAAGGATAGGATAGAATAGGAATAGAATATAGAAGAGAAAAGAAGAGAAGAGGAATAAGAATAGAATAGAATAGAATGTAGAATAGAATAGAGAATAGGATAGGATAGAAATTAGAAAGATAGGATAGGATAGAATAGGAACAGAATATAGAAGAGAAGAGAAAAGAAAAGGAATAAGAATAGAAGGTAAAATAGAATAGAACAGAGGAGAGGAGAGGATAGAAATTAGAAGGATCAGATAGGATAGAATAGGAATAGAACATAGAAGAGAAAAGGAATAAGAATAGAATGTAGAAAGATAGAATAGAATAGAATAGAATAGAGAATAGAATAGGATAGAAAGTAGATAGATAAGATAGAATAGAGGATAGGAGAAGATAGAAATTAGAAGGATCGGATAGGATAGAATAGGAATAGAACATAGAAGAGAAAAGGAATAAGAATAGAATAGAATGTAGAAAGATAGTGTAGAATAGAATAGAACAGAATCTTTATTGAGAATAGAATAGAATAGGAGAGAATAGAATAGAATCTTTACTGAGAGTAGAATAGAATTAGAATAGAATAGAACCTTTATATAGAATAGAATAGAATAGAATAGAATAGAATAGAATAGAATAGAATAGAATAGGAGAGAATAGGAGAGAATAGGATAGGAGAGAATCTTTATTGAGAATAGAATAGAATATTGGTAGCTCAGCCTTGAACTGTGGGGTCCTTGATGCACTTTGAGCTTGGTGACTTTCTTGCAGATGTTTCATTCCCCGACTGGGTAACATCATCAGTGCTAGTGGGTTTGTTGATAGGTAACTGATGATGTTACCTAGTTGGGGAATGACACCTCTGTAAGAAAACTACCAAACTCAGAGAGCACCTCCAGGGATGGAGCATTTACAACTTCTGAAGGCAAATCGTTCCACTGATTAATTGTTCTCACTGTCAGGAAATTTCTCCTTAGTTCTAGGTTGCTTCTCTCCTTGGTTAGTTTCCATCCATTACTTCTTGTCCTGCCCTCTGGGGCTTTGGAGAATAATTTGTGGCCCTCTCTTCTTTGGGGCAGCCCCTGAGATTCTGGAAGACTGCTATCCAGTCACTCCTGGTCCTTCTTTTCATCAAACTAGACATACCCAATTCCTGCAACCGTTCTTTGTATGTTTTAGCCTCCAGTCCCCTAATAATCTTGATTGTTCTTCTCTAGCACTCTTTCTAGAATTTCAACATCTTTTTTTTTTTTTACATCGTGGCGACCAAAATTGGATGCAATATTCCACTTAACCAATTTTGGAACTCACAGCAAGATGGAGGACTAGAATTTCTAGTTTTAGGTCTCCCAGCCTCTCCTAAGTATTCCACGTCCCAGGAAAGCTGGCAAAAAGGTTTAAATTCGCTCTCAGTGACCAGCCTTGGCTGTTAATGAGCTTGTCATGATGTCATTAGCTTGAATTAACACCCCCACCCCCCAATTATTTTCTTTCTAGCCATAGCAAAAGTCGTTGGAAGCAAACAGGGGTGACCTTAACGCACGCGCTCCCTGTTCCATTAGTTCACCCCACTTTTAAGGAAAGGGGAGGGGTGTGTGAGTGGCCATGCCTTAGACCCAGGGCCAAATGATTAGACCCAACCCTTCCCTTTGGAGAGCAGGAAAAAACCGGGAGCGATTGGCTTCCCTAATCATCGGTTTGGCACCGATGCAGGAACTGGCTATGGCTAGTTTGGAGAAAAATGCTATTGGGTGGCAGCGGAGAGATAGCCGAAGGATTGTGGCAGCTCTCTTTTCCCTCCCCTACACACACACACACACACACACTAGCTCCAAGCACAGATTTCTTGTTCAGACTTGTGTGATTTGGGAGGGTTGGAGGGAAGTGTTGCATCCTTCTGAAGGTTTTCTTTGTCTGCAAGAAGCATATTGTACAATATTTTTTTGGGGGGGAGTCTTCCTTCCTTCCTTCCTTTCTTCCTTCCTTCCTTCCTTCCTTCCTTCCTTCCTTCCTTCCTTCCTTCCTTCCTTCCTTCCTTCCTTCCTTCTTTCCTTCCTTCCTTCCTTCCTTCCTTCCCTTTTTCTTGTTTATGCCATTCTTCATCTTCCTTCCTCTTCTTTCTTCTCCCTCTCTCCTCCTTTCATTTTAATCTTCCCCCCCTCCCTTCCTTCGTCTTTCTTCTCCCTCCCTCCCTTCCTTCCCTGCCTTGTCTTTTCCCTTCCTCCTTCTCTTTCCTTCCTCCTTCTTTTTCCTCCTTCCTTCCTTCTTCATCTTCTCCCTCCCTCCCTTCGTCTTCCTTCTTCCTCCCACCCTTCCTTTCCTGCCTTCTGTCTTTCTTTCCTCCTTATTTTTCCTCCTTCCTTCCTTCTTCATCTTCTTCATCTTCTCCCTCCCTTCGTCTCCTTTCTCCTTCCCTCCCTCCCTTTCCTGTCTTCTCTTTTCCCTTCTCCTTCTCTCTTTCCTTCCTCCTTCTCTCCTTCCTTCCTTCCTTCCTTCCTTCCTTCCTTCCTTCCTTCCTTCCTTCCTTCCTTCCTTCCTTCCTCAATCTCCTTCATCTTCTCCCTCCCTCCGTCCCTTTCTTCCTTCATGCGCAGTGGTTAAAATATTGCAGGCAAATTCTGCCCACTGCCAGCAGTTTGATCCTGACCAGCTCATGGTTGACTCAGCCTTCCGTCCTTCCAAGGTCTTTTAAACGAGGACCCAGATTGTTGGGGCCAATAGGCTGTAAAACCGCTTAGGGAGGGCTGTAAAGCCCCCTGAAGCCGTATATAAGTCTAAGTGCTATTTTTGCCAGAAGCCTGTGTTTACCTCTGATTTCCGGCAATCCGTAGCAAGCGACTGGTTAAATTCTAACAACTGCAGCGTTCACCTAATGACAGCTGCCAAAATCAGGTGAGGTGCCCGATGACCCACTTTGCAACCATCCCAGCACATTTAATTATGATCGTAAGTTGAGGACTGCCTGTAGGGGGTGTGTATATGTAGCAGGATTCTTGCAAGGATGACAGTCGGTTGTTTGGAAGGGAAGGAAAACACCGCAAAGTCTTTCACGACTGCAGCGAGACTTACTCGACCCCGTGGTATCAAGAGCAAAATAATATCTCCCATCTTCACCCCATTTATTGTACGTGATTGGGGGGTTGTGGGAAAAGAGAACAATTTGCCAGAGATTAAGACTATTTTCTGGCAGCGCAGAAGAGAAGGTCTGAGTTTAAAGGAGGACGAAGCCAAAGGGTTCAAAACTAACAGCAGTGATGCCCAGATAATTCAGGAGAGAAGAAGGTTTTTTTTAACCTGCTCAACCACTGGATTAGATCTGTGCTAGGAAACAAAAAAATAACCTCCCAAAACGGTCAGTTTGATGTAGTAGTTAAGACAATCAGGTTAGAAACCAGGAGAGGGGAATTCTAGTTCCGCCTTAGGCATGAAAGTTGACTGGGAAGCTATGGCCAATCACTAGGAGACTGTAAGTTCTAGTCCTGTCTTAGGCATGAAAGCCAGCTGGATGACTTTGGGCCAATCACCAGGAGATGGTGAGTTCTAGTCCTGCCTTAGGCATGAAAGTCGACTGGGTGGCTATGGACCAATCATCAGGAGACACTGAGTTCTAGATCCACCTTAAGCATGAAAGCCAGCTGGGTGACTTTGGGCCAATCACCAGGAGACAGTGAATTCTAGCCCTCCCATAGGCATAAAAGTTGACTGGGAAGCTATGGGTCAATCATTAGGAGATGGGGAGTTCTAGTCCCACCTTAGGCATGAAATCCAGCAGGGTAACTTTGGCCCAATCACCAGGAGATGGTGAATTCTAACACTCCCATAGGCATGGAAGTCGACTAGGTGCCTTTTGGCCAGTCACCAGGAGACGGTGAGTTCTAGTCCTGTTTTATGCATGAAAGGCAGCTGGGTGATTCAGTCGACTTTCATGCTTGAGATGGGACTAGCACTCACTAGGAGACTGTAAATTCTAGTTCCACATCATGCATGAAAGGCAGCTGGGTGACTTTGGACCATCACCAGGAGACCGTGAGTTCTAGTCCCGCCTTAGGCCTGAAAGCCAACAAAACAAAATTGGAAGGGCTCCTTGGTGGTCTCTGAGCTTGCTTGTTTTCTTGCAAATGTCTCGTTACCTGAACCAGGTAACCTCATCGGTGATAAGTCAAAATGAAATCGGTGCCTTTCCCAAATTTGCGGGAAGAACGCTGAGTTGGATGTCTTAGCGTCCTCTCGGAAAGCATGTTTCGGCTCGCCTGCTGGCATGAGCTTGTTCTCCCTGGGGAGAAGAATCTCAAATCTCTCTCTCTCTCTCTCTCTCTCACACACACACACATACACACACACATACACACACACACACACACGCCTCCCCAATTATTCTTTTCACGCACACATCTGCATACAAATGGGGCTCTCTTCGCACACTCGTGCCACTTGAGGCTGTCGGGAGAAAACCAGAATCCATCCGTCTTTACGGTGCCCCAGTCAGGGCATCCTGCCTCCTTCATTCCTCCTCCCCCTGCTCCCCCACAACCCCCCAAACACACACACACAGACCCCTCCCCAGAGGCCCACGCCGAGCCAACCCCATCCCTTGCCCCCATAACAAATTAGAAATGTGAGAACTCTCCTTGTTGATCAAAACATAAATTATTCTTCGTAGACAGGGCACCCACTTGCGATCCGGAGAGGGTAATTGGTGCCACCTCCAATTCCTTAAAAGGTGAATATCGTAATTGGAAAAGAGGTGTGAGAGGCTCACTCGGGCTTGGAGGAGAAAAGGGGGGGTGGGGGTGGCATGAAAGCGTTCATTTTCGCAGCTTGGGAGATGTCTATGGCCGTGTTATGGATTCTAATTATCAACACAGCGGGGAAAAGGAGGGGGCCATCTTGACTTCGTCCCGGTCTGGGAATCCTTAGTTACCCCTATTGTTCTCCCCGACCGGTGCCGCTCAGCTGCCGAAGAGGGGGTCTGTGTGTGTGTGTGAAGAAAAGCCTGTTGGAATTCTTGATTTGGGGGGAGGGGGGCGGGTTAGGTGCTTGGGCGCCACCCTTATTCGTTCCCCCAGCTTGGGAAAATTTAAAATGATTGTGTATTGATGCTGTTTAAGAACCGTCCAGCTTCCCCTCGCGGTAAGGATTCTGCGTGGTGTACAATAAAATCTTAAAAGGCATTAAAAAAAAATATCACTGAACGGACAAAATGGAGTCCAGAGTTAATGAGCCCACAGCACAGTCTTCCTCCTCTTCCTCCTCCTCCTCCTCCTCCTCCCCCCACTCTTCTCCTCCTCCCCTTCTCCACCACTCCACAAACACCATTCCCTTGCAGTATTGATGGTGTTATCTAGTTGGGTAATAAAACGTCTGCAAGAAAACCACCAGTCCAGACCACATCAAGGACCCCAAAATGTTCCTTCTCCTCCTCACTCCCTCCCAGCACCGATACCTAGTTGGGTAACAAAACATCTGCAAGAAAACAACCAAGCTCAGAGAGCACCAAGGACCCCCGTAGCAAAATTTTGCTAGATCAGTAAGGGAATTGCTAAGAGCCGCCAAGAAAAATCTGGTGGTGGGATATTAAAAATGTAGGTAGGCAGGAAAGAAAATAGAGGAGACGGATTTTTGAAAATAGAGGAGAAGGATATTCGAGGGAAAAAGATTTTGCAGGTTAGGGCGCCAGGAGCCCCAATGGATTAGCATCACATCAGGTTTAGTTCAAAAACTTGTCCCAGAGGCAATAACTAATGGCTCTCTTTAGGGAGTAGAACAGGTGTTCATATCAAAATGGTCGTCCTCCTTTGGGAGATGGCACCTGAAGCCAAGCCAAGAAACGATGAATGGAAACTACTCAAAAGAGAGAAGGCCGCCTAGAAATAAGGAGAAATTCCCTGATTGTGAGAAGAATTAATCTGTGGAACAACCTGCCTCTAGAAGTTGTGGATTCTCCCACACTGGAGGTTTTGAAGAAGAGATTGAACAGCCAATCATTTGTCTGGAATGGCTATGCTGCTACATAGGGTTTCCTACCTGAAGAGGGGGTTGGACTAGAAGACCTCCAAGGTCCCTTCCAACTCTTTAATCCTGAGATGGACAGATTCCCATCTGGTTTGGTGAGCTGGGAAGCGGGGTTGGCTTTTCATGAACAAGCGAACCCACACGCTTGTGTGCTTGTATAACTAGCAAGCCGACCATGTGTTGGTGGGTTCCCTTTTTCCTTCCCTTCCTGCAAACGGTTTAAGCTGCTCTTTCAAGACGGCAATGTTGGCTCATCCGTTTTACTCTTTTGTGGGGTTTGTGTGTGTGTGTGTGTGTGTGTGTTAATGCCTGAAAGGCAAACGGAGGTGGAGAGGGAGGGACTCCGAGGACAGAGAGAGAGAAAGAGAGACGTGTGGATTCATGTACAAGCTTCATCATGTTCCACTTATCCGCCGCACCGCCTCGATGAAATTCGGCAGATGGATGCTTGGTCATGCCGTCGGCGCAGAGGGGTTAACTCCTCGGATTTAGCTCTCCATCGTTTTCACGAGAGCGTTGACAACACTTTTGCCGTGTTTATTCCCAGATGTGCCTGCTCCGGCCCAGCGGCTTCCCCGAGCCCTGTGCTTTGGCGGGAAAAGGAGGGGGAGGAAGGAGAATGTCGGATAAAACAGCGCACCTTTCCGGTCGGAGTGCGCATCAAATATTCATGGATCTCCCGATTTGCACGTCGGGGTTGATGAATGGGCCTGACGCAGACTTGGGGATGCTGTTTTGCCAGGGGAATCGGCCGAGGAATTTCACTTTCCCTTCCTTGCCTGTGTATGTGTGTGTGTGTGTATTTGTTTGTGTGTGAGTTTTTTGAGCTGATAAATAATTAAACAAGGGAGACTAGGATAGATCTATTTCGAGCTACTTAGCTCTCGTCAGCTAGCCATACCCTTACTGGGATTCGAACCTGGGAAGTATTACATGTGAGGCAGTTGTAATTGCCATTAGGCCACAGGTTCTCATCCAGATCAGCGATACAGGGGAATGAGTATATATACTTGTGTTGCAACACCCTAGTAAGCCCCAGTCAAGGGAGGAAGCATACTGCTGTCCCTTTCTGTCCTTCGGCTCATCACCAGAGACCATCCAGACAGAAAGCTATTTGTTTCGTTGTCTTATATGTGTGTTAGATTTTTGAGCTGATAAATAATTAAACAAGGGAGACTAGTATAGATCTATTTTGAGCTACTTAGCTCTCGTCAGCTAGCTTTGTGTTGTAACACAAGTATATATGTTTGTTTATATATATATATATATATATATATTTGTGTTATTTAATTATTGTTTAATTATTTATCAGCTCAAAAACCTAACACACACACACATATATATATGGGGTCCTCGACTTACAACCACAATAGATTTTTGCAGCTTAAGCAAGAGAGTTAGTTGCTTGAAGGAGTCGCCCTCCATTTTAGCACCTTTCGTGCCACGGTGGTTAAGCCGGTTCCCTGCGATCGTTAAGCGAATCATGCAGTCATTAAGCAAATCATGCAGTCATTAAGCGAATCGGATTCCCCCCCCCTCCAATTTGGTTCCGTTTGTCAGGTTGTCTTCAACTTGCAGCCACAACTGAGCCCAGAATTTATGTGAGACATTTGTTCAGAGAGTTTTGCTCCGTTTTATGACTCTCCTTGCCCCCGTTGCTGGCGTTGTTCAATGAGCCACATGGTGCTTTAAGTGAATCTGGCTTCCCCGTTGTCTTTGGTGGCCAGAAGGTCGCTAAAGGGGACTCCAGGACCCTGAAACCATCATACGTATGAAACAGTTGACAAGCATCTGAATTTTGATCCTAAACAGGATGGTAGGTGGGCCGTAAATTGCATGAGGCAGAGCTGACTTCATTTGGATCCATGCCGACATGTTGCTCCTAATAAATAACTGGGTGCCTTTTGACGCCGGGCTCGAGGCTCACAGTTTAATTAGGGCGTCCGTTGGAACCCTGACAGCAACGGTGTGAAAAACGGTGATATAAGGTCACCCGTTTTCAGTGCCGTCGTAACTTTGGGCGGTCGCTAAACGAACGGTTATAAGTCGAGGACGCCTGGATACGGAGGTGCCTTTCCTCTCAAACAAAATGCAATTCAGCAGTGCTGACTTAAGAAAATTGCAGGCAAGGAAGACCTTTGAAACTCCGGTCTCCCTGGAATGGAACTGGCGCCATTAAAAGCACATTTCATTCCTTTCTGGTTCAGCGTGTGGGGCAAACATAGAAAAAACAGTAGCTAATTCGGAGATCAGGCCAAGCGTGTGGGGCGAAAGTGAAATTGGTCAGGGGCTCACTCTAGGGCAGAGGTTCCCCAACCTTTAGGGCACCAAGGACCAGTTCCGTGGAGAGAGGGTTTTTTCGTGGACCAAAGGGGATGTGGTTGTTATAATAATAATAATAATATATTATTATTATTATTATTATTAAAACTTTTATACTGCCCCCTCTCCCAAATAGGGACTCGGGGCGGTGAACAGCCATAATAAAAATACAATCAATAAAAATTTTAAAATGAATTAAAAGAGAATGAAATGAACGGCTGAATTAAAGGTAAAACCAATAAAACCCCGTTAAAAATGAAGATTTAAAAATTGAACCCTACTAATGGGACTAGGCCAGACCGGCCTGCTGAAAAAGGTGGGTCTTCAGCGCGCGCCGGAAGGCCCGTAGGTCAGTGATGGCTCGTATCTCCGTAGGTAGCTCATTCCAGAGGGAGGGTGCCCCCGCAGAGAAGGCCTGTACCCTCGGAGCCACCAGCTGGCATCGCCCAGCCGGCGGCACCCCGAGGAGGCCCACCCTGTGGGAACGCACTGGCCGGCAGGAGGCCGGTGTTGGCAGTAGGCGGTCCCGTAAGTACCCGGGGTCCCAAGCCACAGAGCGCTTTAAAGATGATCACCAACACCTTGAATCGCACCCGGAAGGCCACTGGGAGCCAATGCAGGTTTTGTGTGCTGCTTGCATCTCACACATGTTTGTTTGTGCAGTCCAGTTTCTAGCATGCCGCAGATAAGTGGCAGTCTAGAACTCCAGGGTTCTAGAGGATTGGAGGTTAAAACATATGAGGTAGGGTTGCTGAAACTGGGTATGTCTAGAAGGAATGGGGTGACATGATAGCAGTCTTCCAATATCTCAGGGGCTGCCCCAAAGAAGAGGGAGTCAAGCTATTCTCCAAAGCACCTCAAGGCAGGACAAGAAGCAACACATGGAAACTAACCAAGGAGAGAAGCAACCCAGAACTAAGGAGAAATTGCCTGACAGTGAGAACAATTATCCACTGGAACAGCTTCCCTCCAGAAGTTGTAGATGCTCCAACACTGGAGGATTTTAAGAAGAGATTGGACAACCATTTGTCTATGGTATAGGGTTTCCTGCCTGAACAGAGGATTGGACTAAACAGCGGCCGCCAACCGGTGGGCCGTGGCCCACTGGTGGGCCGTGAAAAAATTTTGGTGGGCTGCAGAGAAATCTCACCCCAGAGCACCCTCCCAAAGCAATTAATCCAGGCTGTGCAGAAACACAAGGCTGCGCCGCCCACATGGCCCGCAGGAACCCTCCCTGCCCACTCACTCCTTACCCTGCAAACTTGTCTGCTAAGTTGCTATTTTTCCTTTTTCCAACCATTATCTGTTCTGCTGCTCCAGGAGATTTAGATTAGCTAGGAAGCAGGAAATGGTTGGATTTCTTGCTTTCTAGCTAATCTTTAGATCTTTGGCTAAGCACAGCTGAACCTCCCTTAGGACTGAAGGTTTGCTTGCAAGCAAATTCAGTGCAGACTCACTGCAAGCAAATTTGAGAGACTGAGTTAGCCGATGATAGATAGATAGATCACTGAATGATTCTGTGAGCAACTCAGTCTGCCTGCTTTGCCTGATTTTGGATAAAAGTTGCTCTTTTTTTAATTAAAAAATTCAATATTTCAGTGCATGGTGTGTTGTGAGTTAATTTTGTGAGTTTCCTTGCTAGCAAATTTTATGAGTTTGCTTGCAAACAAATTTTATGTGACAGACTGAGCTAGCCGATGGCAGATAGATAGATCTCTGAATGAATCTGTGATTCTGTGAGCAACTCAATCTGCCTGCCTGCTTTGCCTGATTTTGGGTAAAAGTTTTTTTATTTATTTATTTATTTTTTAATTACATTTATATGCCGCCCTTCTCCGGAGACTCAGGGCGGCTTACAGTCTATGGAGCACCATGCTAGGTGCTCGGCAATAGCCTTCATTCCATTGTATATGCCTGCTTATTACTAGGGCTTTTTGCCCCCCCCCCAAGCGGCATTTTTACAAAGTCAGCTTATTGCCCCCAACAATTTTTGGGTCCTCAATTTACCTACCCCGAGAGGATGGAAGGCTGAGTCAACCTTGAGCCTGGTGGGATTCCAACCTGCACTAATTGCAGGCAGCTTGCACTAAGTGCTAGATGATTAACAGCCTGCACCACCAAGGCCCTGCACCACCAAGGCCCTAAAGTTGTTCTTTTTTTATAAAAAATTCAATATGTATATAAATATTTATAATATTTACATACAAGCCATGCCCAGCCAGTCACATGACCGCCAAGCGACACCCACAAATTAGGCCACACCCACAGAACCAGTTAGTGGTCCCTGGGATCTAAAATTATGAGTTTGGTGGTCCCTGAGGTCCAAAAGGTTGGCGACCCCTGGACTAGAAGACCTCCAAGGTCCTCTGCTATTCTGTTATAGGTCATCTAAATGACCCTCTGTTAAATATATATGAATAATGTCTTTATTACCCTTGCAAAATTGGGAAGCAGGACTGACCATCTGAACAGGAACTAGCTATATTTAATGAAAAGAAGGACTAAGGGGGACATGAGAGCAGTCTTCCAATATTTAAGAGGCTGCCCCAAAGAAGGAGTCAAAGCTTCTTTCCAAAGCCACCAGAAGGCAGAATAAGAAACAGTAGATGGAAACTAATTCAAGGAGAGAAGCAACCTGGAACTAAGGAGGAATTTCCTGAGGTTGAGGACAATTAACCAGTGGAACAACTTGCCTTCAAATGTTGTAATTGCTCCATCACTGGAGGTTTTAAAAAAAGACTAGAGAGCCATTTGTCTGAAATGGTATAGAGTTGCTTGCTTGAGCAGAAGGTTGGCTAGAAGACCTCAAAGGTCCCTTCCAACCCTGTTATTATTAAGTAATAGATGAAAGATTATCAAAGGGAGATCCAACCTAGAACTAAGAAGAAATTTGCAGACACTGAGAACAATTCACTAGTGTAACGACTTCCCTCCGGAAGTTATGATTGCTCCATCACTGGAAGTTTTTAAGAAGAGATTGGACAGCCATTTGTCTGAAATGATCTAGCAGTGTTTTTCAATCTTGGTGGTTTGAAGATCTGTGGACTTCAACTCCCAGAATTCCTCAGCCAGCAGAGCTGGCTGAGGAATTCTGGGAGTTGAAGTCCACACATCTTCAAAGAACCAAGGTTGAAAAACACTGGTCTAGGGTTTCCTGCCTGAGCAGGGGGCTGGACTAGTAGACCTCTAAGGGCCCTTTCAACTCTGCTATTCTGTTAGTTTCTCCAAACTTTTGGATTTTCACTTGGAAATTCATCTCTTTTTCTTCTCCTCCTCCTCCTCCTCCCTGCTTCCTTAGCACCTTCGGAGAGCTGAAAACAGTCCGCCTGCCAAAGAAAATGTTTGGAACAGGAACGCATCGCGGCTTCGGCTTTGTGGATTTCCTGACCAAACAGGATGCCAAGGTGAGTGAACTCTTTTGCACGCATTCCCCCCCCCCCCTTTAATACAGGGTGGTCCTTGGCTTACAACCACAACTGAGCTCAAAATGTCTGGGGCTAAGCAAGGCGGCTTTGCCCCAGTTGTTAAGTGAATCCTGCAGCCGTTAAGCGGACTCAGCGAGAGAATTGGATGCGCGAAACAACCTCGTGATTCACTTAAAATAATTACAGGGATTTTTTTTCTGCACAACTGGGGGGCACCAAGGATTTTAAAATCGAGCCCGGCTCACTTAAAAAAACTTCGGATGCTTAGCAACCGGTTCCTCTTTGTGACGGTTGCAGTATCCAATTGTCACCTGAGGCCGAGGAGTCGCCGTATGTCTGCACGTGTTCTTATAATTTGTGAAATATCCTACAGTAGTATTTTCCCCAAAGGCAGGCAGCCCTGAGTCTCATCTGCATCCTTTACCATATTCATAGCAAATCCAAGATGACCCATTTTTAAAGTATCCTTCCCTTCCGTATAATTACACCGTACAGGCGAAGGGAATTTTGAGAGCATCAAACAGCCCTTCAGACATATTTTCCAGATTCCCAAAAGGAAGCTGTTTATCGTAGAAAACTGTATTTTTATTCTGGGGACTAACAGAAGAGAAATATTCAAGCAAAAACATAATCTTTCTCAGGATGCTGGAATTAAAGAGAACCGTGTCTAATATCTCAGCTCCCAAATAACCAGGATAAAAATGTCTATGGAAATCCTCAATCATCCAAGTCAAAGTTTTTTTTTTTTTTTTCAAGAGGCAACTGGACTTCCTTGTTTTTTCTTTGAAAACATTTCACTTCTCATCCAACCAGCTTCTTCAGCTCTAGCTGGATGGTGGATGATGGTCATTGACCGGCTGTTTGCAAGGAGTATCAATCCTTCCTTTCCCCACCATCCAGTCCAGAACTGAAGAAGCTTCTTGCATGAAGAAGCGAAACATCTTCAAAGAAAAAACCCAGAAAGTGCAGTCAGCCTCTTGAAAAAATAAAAAAAACACCTTTGGGACAAGCAGCTTAAAATGTTTCACAGAGCAGCCTTGACCATATATAGACCAGGTTGGTGTTTTGCGCTGGAAGTCCCTGACTTATCACCAAAATTAGGGCCAGAATTTCTGATGGTAAAGTAGATGATCGTTAATTTTATCTCAAGTTTTGATAACAGCTGTTAAGTGAATCAGGAAGTCGTTAAATGAATCTGGCTTCACCTGTTGACTTGCAAATAGTGATCACATGAGCCTGCAACCCTCATAAGTTGTCAAGTGCCCAAATTTTGATCACATGACCGTTGTTGTTGTTGTCCTTTCGACCAAGTCAAGGATTAGCCGTAAAAGCATCAAGCCTGCAGGTTTTATCTTAGATACAATTAAACGGTGGTTTGTTTGATTTCAGCTCTTTGTGTTAGTCGGGGCTGAGCCGATTATTTAAACCAACCGCTGGTGGGTTTGTTTTTGTTTTTTAAATCCTGGTTTTATAGCTTTCTGTGTGATTTGCACAACCTATTCGACTATGGTTTGTTTAACGAATGATGTTTCATGGATCCATCATGCCGCACAACCGATTGGTCTATTTTTCTGTAGGTTTTCTCACTTTCGTTGAGACCATAAATTGAAATGCCTCTAAAACTGGGGATTCTTAAATTTTTGGTGTGCCGAGAAAACCCTTTGCGAGTGGTGAAACCCACAGACCTCAATTAGGCTGAAAAGACATAGATAGATAGATAGATAGATAGATAGATAGATAGATAGATAGATAGATAGATAGATAGATAGATAGATAGATAGATAGATAGATAGATAGAGGTGGGGGCTGCTTCTGGTTCGCACTGGGTCAGCCAAACTGGTAGTTAAGATTCTGTGCAATTAGCCACTGCTCATTTTTCAGTCTGATTTTCAGACAGGTTTTTGGCTGTTTTTCGGCCGTAACCCAAATACGGGCCGAAAATGGGCGCGGCCAGCCAGTGGTGGGATTAGTCAACCAGCTGAATCCTACCTCTGCCTTTGAGGTGAGTGGTCGGGAGGCAGGGCTGAGTGTGATGCCTATCCAGCCAGAGGGTAGGCATTACACCTACCCTCTGTTGTTAAGTTGTTCAAATCTCACCACTGCATGGATGGATGGATGGATGGACATATATACATATATATATGTGTGTGTGTGTGTGTGTATATATATATATATATAAAACATTATACATACATACATATGCACACTATAATAAAGTAGGTGTAATATATTGATATCCGTGGGGGGAAAAAAGCTGGAATTTCTATTTGCTATTCAAACATTGCATCGGAGAATCCACCCTCAAGTATCTAAAGGGAAGAATACACAGGCACATAACTGAGTGTTGCTTTTGTGGGTAGCTCCTGTTCATAGGAAGAAAGCCGTGGTTAGTCTATTGCAATGTCTGTTGTCTTCCTTTTCCCGCAACCGTTCCTGCGGTGTGGAGGGTGCAGGACGGCATTAAAAAGTCAACTGTTTTTTTCCAACAACACAAAAAACAAACCCCCCTCCAACTAAGGAATGAATCTTCTCCCTTTTGGCAGAAAAGACTCAGCTGCCATGCCTTGGCCATACCCTCTGCATCTGATCACCCTTTTGTTTTGGAGGAAGAATGAGAAATCTATCAACCCCCTAACGCTGTCGACTCTATTGTATCTTACTAATGGTTTTTTCCCTCCGGACTTGCCGGGCTGAAGGATTTAATAGGGCAGTGGGGAAAGAGGAGACGGAGTGGCCCCATCCGCCAAATTACAAGCATTTAGATCTGGTGAGCTGGGGCAACCCCGGGGAGGTGACCTTGAAGGCTTCCTTGCTTGATCTACGACGCCCGTCATGATAGAACCCCAGACGGTTCCCGCCCAACATGCATCTGTGTGTCAGCCCACGTGGCCATGAAATCAAGGCTCCGAGGTCGTTGGCACATGTCAGAACATTTGCAGTGTGACTACCATTATGAGAACAACCCAGGAGCAAAACACAGCACACAGAGACATTTAACAGTGGTGGTTTATATACGAGACATGCACAGAAATAAACATGGTAGGCAAACACCTTTACAACCAAAGCAAAACTTCTTCTTAACATGGAGAACTCTGGAATGAATACTGGACACAAGGAGAGAGGGCACATCCTCTATAATAGCCACCTTATTATAAGCACTTCTTAAAGGGGTAAAACTTCTGTGGACCCACTCTTAGTCTTAAAAGAGCAATACCCATGCTATGCTGATTCATCCTTATTTCATCAGCCAGACTTACAGCGGCTGGCAGCAGTTGCTGCTGGTCAGTTCTTAAATCTTAATACCTTAACAGCACACTAGTGTGGGTGGCCCCTTCACTCTTTTATTTATGGGTAGACCTTCAACTGAATGGATTTAGTGACCAAAGTTATAACGGCACTGGAAAAAGGGACTTATGACCGGTTTTCATACTTAGCTGCCATTGCAGCCCTGGTCACATGATCAAACATTCAGACGCTTGTCAGTTGGATCGTATTGTGGATGGTTGCAAGTCATGTGATTCCTCTTTTGCGGCCTTCTGACAAGGAAAGATGATGGGCAAGCCCTTTTCCAAGCTTTTGTCAACTCCTGTTGACAGCTAGGTTATTTTTCTTCCTGTATTTTTTAATTCTAAAAGTTGCCTTGATTAGAAAAGAAAAGAAGCTAGTCCTCATTCTTTTCTTTTTCTTTCTTTCTTTCTTTCTTTCTTTCTTTCTTTCTTTCTTTCTTTCTTTCTTTCTTTCTTTCTTTCTTTCTTTCTTTCTTCTTTCTTTCTTCTTCTTCTTCTTCTTCTTCTTCTTCTTCTTCTTCTTCTTCTTCTTCTTCTTCTTCTTCTCCTTCTCCTTCTCCTTCTCCTCCTCCTCCTCCTCCTCCTCCTCAAGATCATCATCATCATCTCTTTTATTCATTAAACATGAAACTCAGTCAACTGAATATTTAAAAATGTATCACAAATACCAGTGACTGGTGCTGATGGTTGATACAGATTACTGCCAGCGTCCTAGGTATCAACCAAGTACCTTCTTAAGATGTATGGTGTTCTCAGTAGAGCAGTTTTTTTGCAGTTCCAGCTGTTGTTGCTGCAGGAAGCTGCAATTTCTTGATGTGTTTTGCAAAATTCTTGGACATGGTACCAAGTGCCCCTATAACAATGGGTATCACTGTTACACGTTTCATTCCATAATCGCGTAGTATCATTATTATTATTCTCCTCCTCCCCTTCTCCTTCTTTCTCCTCCTCCATGCAAGAAAACGTAAACAAAAACAGATAGTAGAACTTCATTTCACTCATTCACCAGCCTTATATAACATAAAACACTGTAATGCAAAATAAGATGAATACATAAAAGCCATATGGAATATGAACACATCAGCTAAATACATCCAACACAATTAAAACTTCCTTAATTAGGTGAACATTTGGATTCAGAGTCTGTTGTCTGAAATGGTATAGACTCTCTTTGTCATGCCCCTGGTGGAGACTGACTCTGAGGGAGAGGAGGAACAGCTGACAGGGAGTGGAAGTCTGGCTCCGGAGGTTGTGGAGGAAGCTGGGGAAGGGCAGAGGCTGGCTGAGCAGTCAGAGGAGGACCCAGGCCCATCCCCTCTCCCTCCTAGAGCACGCAGGGAGGAGAGGATAAGGGAGAGATGTGGTCTACTTGGGAGGAGAGGGCCTTGATCCTCTTCATGGGCTGCAGCTATGACAACTGAATAAGAGGATGGACATGCGTATGGGTGAACGCTGGAAACAAAGCATGGAAATATGGTTCCTCTCTGAATTTGGCATCCTTCCCAGTGTGTGTTATCTGTGGACGTCTTCCAGCCCTTATCTTACCTGGTTTGTGTTGCTTTTTCCCTTCTTGTAACTGTTTGTGTGGGAGTTTTTTGTCTGCTGTCAAGAATATTCAGAGCTTGGAAGCAAAGTGAAGGAATAAAAGGGGCTTCACCTGTTTTCTGTGGCTGTGTTTGTTTTGTATCCCACCCTGGGTCATCACACTCTTGCTTGAGCAGGTGGTTAGACTAGAAGTCCTCCAAGGTCCCTTCAAACTCTGATGTTCTATATTCTATTAGCGTTAGGGTTTCAGTTAACAGGTCATTGGAAAGTAGAAACAGATTAACTGGAGGACTAACAGAATTATTACTAAACTTTGAGCAAGTTTAACCAAACCAGACTCTTCCTTGGGAGATCCTGCCAAATGTTGCTGGTTATCAAGCAGAATTAGCAACATTATAAGAGAGTGGATTGCTCTGAACAGTGAAAAGATAATTGAGATAAAATGGCATAGGCATTGAGTACTGAGTAAATATATACATTGGATTGGCCAGGCATATAATAGCATTTACGGCAGCCAATTGCAAGTGTGAACACCACACATCCTTGTGTTGTGAACATTTCTTTCTGGCCTGTTCATTTGTACAAAGAGGATCCAACTTGAATTATGTAAGATATTGACAAGTCTGGCCCTCAAACTTTGTGAGATGCCGACAGTTCTAAAATGTCATTCTCCTTGGATTGCATTTTCGAAGCCCAGCAACAATTGAAACAGTAATTTCAGATTACCGAAACAGATCCAATGTCCCATCCTGATCATTTTGGAAGGGTTCCAAAATCTAGATGGCTGTTTCAAAGTTAGTTTGTTTTTAATTTAAATTTTTATTAAGTAGATATTAAAAACAATTGAACACAGTGCGACTTTCTTGGCATTCATTTTTGCCATACATACTATAACCCAGAAATAGATATAACAGTTGATCTTCCCTTTTTTTCTACGTTGTTAATTTAATGCTGGTTACATATTTGTTTCTGTTTGCATTTATATACATTTATGTACATATTTACAACCTAGCTTCTTTTCCATCTCTTTTGTAGTCTTTATATTCATATCATATTTGCCCATTATATTTCATTTTCTTTAACTTACAAAACCTTAACTTCCATTCCTATAAAACATCAACAATTTCTTCTTTGCCTCGACTCCAGCCACTGATACATTTTACTCCAGACTTTATAGCACTCTATCCTTAATTTCTAGAATTAGTCTGTCCAATCTCTGCACAGACTAATATTTTCCTTATTATTTCGCTGGCTGTTTCAAAGTTTAAAGCATGCTCTGCTGAGCTCAAAATATTTGAAACGTTTCGCTCCCCAAATGGAGCCTTTTAGATTTGAAATATAAATATTTTGCACTCCCTAATCGCACAGTGACTCATGGTTGGTAAACATGACATTGATACGCAAATGGCTTTATTACCCAACTTATAATACTTGCTGGAATAGATAATTTTCTTAGGCTCCCGAGACTGTGGCTGTTGTAATTATTCATGACATTGAAGCCTGCAGTTGTCAGGTGTGCGTTACACAAAGGTTGCACAATTTCACCAGCTCGCTGCCAACCGCTAGGTGGCAGTTTTACGATCTCTGTTAACTTGGTGCTGCCATTAAATTGTAGCAGGAGGAGAACACGGCCAAAGTAATTTGTAAGGGCTCTGTTGGGGTTTGACTTTCGAAACTGAATTTCTTTCTTTCTTTCTTTATTTGTAATATTTATATACCGCCCTTCTCCCGAAGGACTCAGAGCGGTGCACAGCCAATCACAAAGCCCAGTACACTATACAAAAGTTAAAAACAAATTAAATAATTTAGGCTGTCTAAAAATTATGCCCTTGCCCCATAAGTTAATTAAAACCCCAAATATTAAAAACCTAATTAAAACGTAATACTAATTTAAAAATCCTATATCAGCCTAGGCCGGAATGCTCCTGAATCTAGTCATTGTCCCAACTGAAAACTGAATCAACTCAGCTTGGGGTGTGTGTGTGTGTTTATTGAAGGATACAATGCAAACAGTTGGTTTCCATGTGACCAGAGCTTTTCTGCACATTCCTGATAAGTCTTGTAGCCTTAGCTCTTAGGTTGCTATCCAGGGTGCTGAACCTGAATTTTTGTTATCTTCTATATATACAGTATAAAAGCGAAATACCACTCACGCATCATCACAAAATCTCCAGAACCGTAAAGCCTACAAACTTGAAATTTGGCACTTATGTTCCTCTTGGCTTCTAGGTGCTTGCTAAGAAAGGATTTTTCAAAATAACTATCAGAACATTTAGTATTTCCTATATTATTATTATTAACACACTGATGCTAAGGAGTTCTACTCCCCCTCCCCACCTGAAAAGAAATCTCTTCCAAATGCAAAACACAAGCAGAGGAGAAGAGTTTCAGTTTTAGTTTCACAGCACCAAGCAGCTTTAGTACAGAACAGCTTAGCTAAGCCACGCCCAGGCTCCTTGCTCTCTCCTTCTTGCTCACACAGCAAATACTGCTTCAGTTTCCAAACAGCCCTCAACTCTCTCTCACACTGACAGGACACAAGCCAGATGAATACCGGTGGATGCTGGTAGGCAGAGGCACAATTTTTCCCCTTATTTTCCTCCCCCAAAACTAAGCCAGACCACATAGTTTCGTAGTGAAGCACAGGTATCCAGCTAGTAGCATCCTATATGGCATTTCTCAAAAGTTCTGAAAATGTGAATCCCAAACATACAATACGAGAAGTCTTTGGACTTGCAACCATTTGTTCAGTGAGCATTTGAAGTTAGGATTGAAATGCAACATTTAGTTTTAAGTAGGTCTTTTAAGATGAGGAGAGATGGGAAAGCATTCACAAAGGCACCAGCCATCTATTTATTAATTTTTTTGGGGGGGGACCGGGGGGGGGGGGGGCAAAGTGTACTTCACTATGAAAACAGATAGCAATAGGAAGTTCCCAAAGAAGAGAATATTTCTAGCTGAGGTTTGAACTGTGGAGTCCTTAGTTCTCTCGGAGCTTGGTGGTTTTCTTGCAGATTACTGTAGTCCTTGGTGCTCTGAGTTTCGTTGTTTCCTAGGATTACAGGAGGAGGAGGAGGAAGAGGAAGAAGAGGAGGTGTCAGGTTTCTTTATGCTTTCCGAGATTGATTGTATTCTTGCAGATGTTTCATTATCCAAGTAGGTAACTTCATCAATGCTAGAAAGGAGCGAAGTTTGTTGTGAGGAAGAGAAGGAGGAGGAAGAAAAAGAGGAGGACTATAAGGTCCTTGGTGCTCTCTGAGAGTAGGTTTTTTTCTTGCAGACGTTTCATTACCCAACTAGGTAGCCTCATCAATCCTAGAAGGGGGTGGGGTTTTCCCCCCTTCTAGCACTGATGACGTTACCTAGTTGGGTAATGAACTATCTGCAAGAAAACAGCCACTCTCAACATGGTCCCAATTGCAGAACATTTGGGAAACATTGTCCAGTCAAACTCTAGATTCTTGCTTCCGGGCAAGAACAGAAGCAGGAGAGAGAGAGATTCCCATTTGGGGGGCATTTGGGCTTCCAGCAGGCATCTGGGTTGACTCCCCCCCTCCCCCCCCCCAATAAGGGAAAGGATGCTGAATCTGGTAGAGGCTATTTCGCAGAATGATTGGATGATCTTCAAAACGATGAATGAATCCGGAGGGCTTTTGAACCCAACGTGACACTCTTGCCTAGGTGAGACCACAAGAACCTGGGGATGCCCAGCTACTAAACAGCTCAAGTGCCTGCAGGAGGCACATACAGCACGAGTTTCCTCTCCTCTCGCTTGCAGCCCGGGGAAGTGAGAAATTAAAATACAAATGAGCAAACGAGAGCCTACAATTAAGAAATGCAGCGATTTGCCAGAGCTGGGACTGGCTCTTCCTTGCCAAGATAAGCAGTCCTCTCGACTCTTCGCAGCTGACGACTCCTCGTTGTCTCTTTTTTTTGGGGGGGGGGAGGGGGGGGTTGATTTGTTCTGTTTTTTTTTTTTTTTTCCTTCCCGGCTCCACAACAGTGTTTGTTTCCAAGCCAAAATCATTTCTGTGCTCATTAAGGAATATCGGGTGTGAAAAATCGGCATTTAAAAACTAAAAACAGAACATTTCTGCTCAAGGAATCGCTGCAGGAATGGGTTGGTTTCCTTCTTGCCAACCCGGGTGGAATTGCAAAATTCCATCTTTAGAAAAAGGAAGAAAAAAAAAATGGAAAAAAAAACGATGGGGAAGGGAGAGAAGGTAGAGTGGTCTGGGGAGATCTGTCCATAACAACACAAGATAAATGAAGCGTCCTTTTTTTTCCTTTTCAATTTAGGCAAGATTGAAAATCTTCTAATTGAGGAACGGGGCGGTATTAAAAGTGCAGTAGATCTCCACTTCTGTCTCTTCTTCATGGTTAAAATAGAATATTGACAGTTATTAAATTTATATGCTGCCTATCCTTATTCTATCCAAAATGAGATGGTTTTGGAACAGCCAAGTTAAAGGCTTAAAAGCTGCGTTCCCATGATGGGCCTACTAGTCAAGTTAGTTAAAAACCTTAGCACCTGCCCTGAGAGACTCTTAAGCTTGGCTCAGTTGAATCTTGGTTAGGTTTTCCTTTTCTTCTCTGCATCTTGGGCAAAACCAGCCCGTTTAATTAGTTTATGGTTCATTTTGCAAACCTAGAAAAATTAGTTAACTCAGTGATCAGGTCCAGTGTGTGGTACAAATGCAAAATCTTTCATTCTTTGGAGAAAGGGCCACTCCTTGAAGCTCCGTCTTCAAAATTGGCATGAATATTTTTCTCCTCCTCCTCTTCTTCTCCTCCTCCTCCTCCTCCTCTTCATTCCTATTTTTTATCTTCTCCTTCTCCTCCTTCTCCCTCCCCCCTCCTCCTCCTACTCAGGGTTGAACTGCGGGAACCTTGGTGGTCTCTGAGCTTGGTGGTTTTGATGTTATTTATAATGAAACATCTGCAAGAAAACCACCAAGTTCTGAGAACATCAGGGATCCCACAATCGTCAATATCTCCTGGCATATTCTTTCAATGGAGCCAAGACTTGATCAGGAATAAGGTGGGATCAGAGTTTTATTTATTTATTTATTTATTAAATAATTTTATATACCGCCCTTCTCCCGAAGGACTCAGAGCGGTGAACAGCCAACTAAAATATATATAAATTACAAATACAAATACAATTAAAAGAGAATTAAATTATAGGCTGCCATTTAAAAATTTAAAAGCCCCGATTACAAATAAGCTAAAATTTTCATACCCCAACCAATCAATTCTAAAACCCCTTATTTAAAATCCCATTTGAAGTCAGCTCAAGCCGGCCTGCTCAAAGAGCCAGGTTTTCAGATCACGTCTGAACGCCCTCAGGTCAGTGGTTGTCCGTAGCCCCGGGGGGGAATCCATTCCAAAGGGTAGGTGCCCCCACAGAGAAGGCCCTATTCCTTGGGGTCACCAGGCGGCAACATAGATGCCGTCGGGACCCGAAGAAGACCCTCTCTGTGGGAGCGCACCGGCAATGCTTGGATCAGAAATGGGAGGCTCTGAATAATGGCCTGCTAAGAACTTAGGTGTTAAACCACCAACTTTGAGGGTTAAGAGGTCCACGTCTCAACTCACGAGATCTCCAGCTAGGCCTGGAAAAGATCCTTCCTGAAAGAGGACCTTTAAGCGACTAAAAACCAAAGGTTGGCTCAAAGCAACTTTCTGAGGAGGGCTTTGTTTTTCTTTCCCTGCCCTGCAGAGAGCATTCGGTGCCCTGTGCCATAGTACCCACCTGTACGGCAGGAGGCTGGTGCTGGAATGGGCGGATTCGGAGGAAACCGTAGAGTCCCTGAGAAGAAAAACAGCAGAGCATTTTCACGGTAGGTACCTGATCTGAGTTATTCTTTTGTTTCGAATTGTTTGGGGCGTTTAAAAAAAAAATATGGATGCCCTCTTCCTCCTCTTTTTTTTTTCTCTTCCCCACTCCTGCTTTTTCTTCTTCTGTTCTTCTCTCTCTCTCCTTTTCTTTTTCTGCCTCCTTTTCTCCATTCCTCTTTATTCTTCTCCTCCTCCTCTTCCTCTTCTTCCATTTTTCTTCCTCCTCTTCTTCTCCTCCTCCTCCTCCTCCTTTTCCTCTTCTTTCTCTTCTTCCTCTTCTTCCATTTTTCTTCCTCTTCTCCATCTCCTCCTCTTCATGTTCTTCTTCCTCTTCTTCTTCTTTCTCTTCTGCTACTTTTGCTTTTCCTGTTCCTCCCTCCTCCTCCTCCTCCTCCTCTTTTTCCTTTTCTTTCTCTTCTTCCTCTTCTTCCATTTTTCTTCCCCTTCCTCCTTCTCTTCTCCTTCCTCTTCTGCTTCTTCCACTTTTGCTTCTCCTCCTCCTCTTCTCTTCCTCCTCTTCCTCCTCCTCTTCTTTTTCTTCCTCCTCTTCTTCTTCTTTCACATTTGCTTCTCCTCCTCTTCTTCTCCATCTCCTCTTCATGTTCTTCTTCCTCTTCTTCTTTCTCTTCTGCTACTTTTGCTTTTCCTCCTCCTCCTCTTCTCCTCCTCCTCCTCCTTTTCCTCTTCTTTCTCTTCTTCCTCTTCTTCCATTTTTCTTCCTCTTCTCCATCTCCTCCTCTTCATGTTCTTCTTCCTCTTCCTCCTCCTCTTCTGCTTCTTCCACTTTTGCTTCTCCTCCTCTTCTCCTCCTTCTCCTCTTCCTCCTCTTCTTCTTTTTCTCCCTCCTCTTCTTCCACTTTTGCTTCTCCTCCTCTTCTCCTCCTCCTCCTCTTCCACCTCCTCTTCTTTTTCTTCTTCCTCTTCTTCTTCTTCCACTTGTGCTTCTCCTCCTCCTTTTCAACCATTGCAGAAATACCTGCATTTCGCTCTCTCCTCCTTCCAGCGAAATGGACAAGTTTGCCTCGGAACGCGCTCCCCAGCCAGCCAACCTCTCTCCTCACCCCACCCTGCCTTTGTGTTGACTAACCAAACTTAGCTCCACTGCTTGGTCTCTACTTCAGGCAGCAAAGTGCCTTGAACCCTTCCCCTGTTCAAAGGAACAGCACGGATGCAGGGGGCTGTTTGGAAGAGTTGACTGCATGTATCTTTTCTTCCAACCACCCCCCCACATTCCCCCCGCCCGCCCGTTTTCCCTTTGTTAACCCCTCAACCTGCTCCCCCACCTTCAAACATTTGGGGCGTCCCCATCTCTTGAGCCCAGAAAGCATTCTTTGCTCTTATTCCTTTTTGGAAACCCGGAGGAGAAAAAGCGAAGAGGGAGGGAAGAACCAGGCTCCGGCTGTGTGTTATTCAAATCACAGAGTATTTTAAAACAGCATGCTCGCAGTACAAGCAGCCTTTCAGATTTTACTTCATGGCCGCGGCGGCCTGGGAAATCCATTGGCCAGAGCATAATAGTAGCAGGGGTATCTTTTCTTTTTTCTTTAAAAAAAGAAAAAATCTTTTGTTTGCCGTTCTTCAACGAAGGAGGGAAATGGGTTTTGTATCGGCTTCTTTGCCTTCTGCCTCCTCCCTCGTTTTCCTTTGTTGCTTCTGGGCTGATTCCTGCAGAGGGTCGGGCCTCTCTACTCTACCTCATCCATACCTTAGAGCTGTGTCTAGGGAGATTCTCAGTCCTTCAGGCCGTGGTTGTCCCAAAGGTGCTTTTTTTTTTTCCCAAGAGGCAACTGGACTTCCTTGTTTTTCTTCTGAAGACGTTTTGCTTCTCATCCGAGGAGCTTCTTCAGCTCGGATTGGATGGTGGGGAAGGGAAGGATTGATACTCCTTGCAGACAGCTGGTCGTTTGCATCCTTTGAGAGGGTGGTTGAGGCCACTTGGAGGTGTGTCTGTATCCTCAAGTTCACCTGAGTGGTGCAAATGCAGCTTTCTGACTGGATGGTGTGGAAGGGAAGGATTTATACTCCTTGCAGACAGCTGGTTGTTTTCATCCTTTGAGAGAGTTGTTGAGGCCACTTGGAGGTGTGTCTATATCCTCAAGGTCACCTGAGTGGTGCAAATGGAGCTTTCTGACTGGATGGTGTGGAAGGGAAGGATTGATACTCCTTGCAGACAGCTGGTCATTTGCATCCTTTGAGAGGGTGGTTGAGGCCACTTGGAGGTGTGTCTGTATCCTCAGGGTCACCTAAGTATGGTTGTGGTACCTTTTAGCCATTTCAAGAAGCCTCCACACCCATTTACGCTACTTAGGGACCCACAGTAGAGGGTCTCCTGCTTGAGCAGGGGATGAACAGAATAACAGATTTGGGACCATGGAGGCCTTCTATTCCACCCCCTTGCACAAGCAGGAGACCACGCACCATCCCAGACAAGCGTCTGTCCAGTCTCTCCTTAAAAGCCTCCAGTGAGGGAGTTAACCACAACTCCTGGTGGCAAAGCTGTTCCACTGATGGGTTGTCCTGACCGTTAGGAAGTTTCTCCTTACTTCTAGGTTGCTTCCCTCCTTGATTAGTTTCCATTCATTGTTTCTTCCCTCACCTTCTGGTGCTTTGGAAAATAGCTCGACACCCTCTCCTTTCTTCTTTGTGGCAGCCCCTCAAAGAAGAGGAGGTCAGCCTAAGAAGGGGAGGTTTGGACTAGACGACCTCCCAAGCCCCTTCCAACTCTGTTCTTCTCTTCTCCGAGAGCTGTTTCCCTTTGCCGAGAAACTTCCAAACGAATTCCGGCGCTGCCTTGGAGCCAACAGCTGCTGAAGCCCCCTCTCTTTGCTTCCTTTTCCCCCTCTGTCTTTGCCCCCTAACAACACACACACACATGCACACACACAACCACACGCTTCTCAGAGGATTGTTTTGGAAATATTTCCGAGAGAGTCAGTAATAATCCTGCATGCACTCCTGCCTCTCGGGAGCCGCGAGGCGTGAGGAGGAGGGACCTGCTCCCAATCCAGCTAAATTACTATTGACTTGTGTTCTGCGCGCTCAGCAAACATTTCACTCCGCTGTTCCCAACAGCGCTGGGCGATCTCCTGCCAGGGGTAACTGGAGAGGCCAGCTGCGCTGGGTTGCGTCTTCCTGCTCTTCCCCATCGATCAAAGAATTAAAGTGACAGAAGGAAAATTCTCCCACCCACCGACTGACCCGGGCTGAGATTGGAATGGGGAGGGGGGAAAAGCAAGCTGAGAGGCAGAGTCAGCCTGGGAGGGTCATTGGAAGCATAATGAGGAGAGCTCCGTCTCTTGCACCAATGTGGATGGATGGCAGTTGGGCTAGCCAAGGGAAATTTATATGGGTCTCTCTCTCTCTATGCTCTCAGTGTCTCCCTCCCTTTTTCCGCCCCTCTCTCTCTCTCTTCCCTCTCTTTCCTCTCTTCTCCCTTTCCTCTTTTTCTTCTCTCTCTTTTCTCTCTTCTCTCTCTTTCTTCTCTCTCTTCTCTCTCTCTTTCCTCTCTAAATCTCTCTCTCTTTCCTCTCAATCTCTCCCTCCCTCCCTCTCTTTCCTCTCCTTTCTCTTTCCTCTCTCTCTTTCCTCTCAATCTCCCTCCTTCCTTCCTTCCCTCCCTCCCTCTCTCTTTTCTCTCTCTTTCCTCTCTTCTATCAGTCCTCTCTTTCTTCTCTCTCTTTCCTCTCAAATCTCTCCCTTCTTCCTTCCCTGCCTCCCTCTCTTTATCTCTTTCCTATTTCTGTCTTTCTTTCCTCTCTCTCTCTCTCTTACCTCTCTTTCTTCTCTCTCTCTCTTTCCTCTCAATCTCTCCTTTCCTCCCCCCTCTCTCTCACACACTTTTTCCTCCTGGATTCCCTACTTTCAAGTTAAGAGATACAGAATAAAGGCTTTTGCTCACATTTGGAGAAAGATCAATCAATCAAAATAGAGCTGGAAGGGACCCTTGAGATCTTCTAGTCCAACCTCCTGCTCAAGCAGGAGAGACTCTATACAATTTGAGACAAGGGGTTGTCCAATCTCTTCTTAAAAAACCCCAGCGATGGAGCACCCACAGCCTTTGAAGGCAAGCTAGTCCACGTTAATTGTTCTCACTGTTAGGAAATTTCTCCTTAATTCCAGGTTGATTCTGTGGAATTAAGGAGAAAGAAAAAAAGCTGGGAGCAAACAGGTTTCCCAGTCTTTTTTTATTCATATTTTTTTTTAGAAATAAAGGTTTCCTTGTTAGTTCTGTCCAACTTTAAGGCACAACACTCATCTCCGTTTCTTCGCTGAGGGAACCAGCATTGTCCAAAGACCGTTTCCGCTGTCACATGGCCAGCATGGATGTATGCCAAACTCCCCCCCCCAAAAATGGTACCTATTCATCTACTCGCATTTGCATGCTTTGGGACTTCTAGGTGGGCCGTTGATCAAACTATAAAATACAGTTTATCAAAATATAAAATACAGAAATGAAAACAATGGGAAAATGGGGGAGGAAAAAGGGAAGAGAAAAAAACGTGTAGGGTAATAAGAAAGAAGAAAAGGAAAAATACTGGCTTCCGAAATGTTTTGGCACAGCCTCAACTTTTTGACTTTTACATAATCATAGGTACTAGCCATTTCTGTAACCGCAAACCTATCTAATCAGCAAAACCTGAAATCAAAAAGTTTTGTTTTCTTTTCATGCACAAAGTCCAGAAACGGTTTCCAAGTCGAAACAAAATGAATTGTATTATTTGGTTTGTTTGTTAATCCAAGCAATTAATTTAGCCATCTCCGCTAACCCCCATCAACGTTTCCCAGTCTTGTTGGGTAGATAATTGCTCTGAATTTCATCAGGAGAAATTCTCCAATGATTCTCGAGAGGAAGTTTCTCCTCTTGAGCCGTTACTGAAAAGCACTCTTCGGGGAGCTGTGTCAACCTTACCAGGTAGGCCAAACGTGTCCACAACAGCTAATTCTACTTTATTGAAGATTGCATTTACAGAATCTTGCAAGTCTGAGAATAGACTTCTCCTCTTATCTCCTTTTCCCCCCCTCCTTTTTACGACCCTGTAATCCCTTAATCTGGGGTAGAGTCGGGGTGACAGGATGGAGCTGAGCCTTTACTGGCCAGATTCCCTTCCTGATGCCTATGTGGAGCTCACAGCAGATATTTTCTCTTTGCACCTAGGAAAAAAAACTACCGTTACCTAGGATCGAACTCACAATCTTCTGATTGTGAGTTCTACCTTTAGGCCACCATGCTGCTCTTCCCC
Source organism: Bungarus multicinctus (assembly GCA_023653725.1). Classification (NCBI taxonomy): domain Eukaryota; kingdom Metazoa; phylum Chordata; class Lepidosauria; order Squamata; family Elapidae; genus Bungarus; species Bungarus multicinctus. The sequence goes on from CM042836.1 coordinate 181,801,508, forward strand.
TCATTAGGTAAAGGTTCCCCTCGCACATATGTGCTAGTTGTTTCTGGCTCTAGGGGGCAGTGCTCATCTCTGTTACAAAGCCAAAGAGCCAGCGCTTTCGGAAGACGTCTCCGTGGTCATATGGCCGGCATGGCTAAATGCCAGAATGCTCTTCCCTTCCCACCAAGTGGTCTCTGTTTTTCTATTTGTATTTTTTACATGCTTTCGAACTTCTAGGTTGGTAGAAGCTGGGACAAGGAACGGGAGCTCACTCCAGGACATGGCGCTAGGGATTCGAACCACTGAACTGCCGACCTTTCTGAACAATAAGCTCAGCGTCTTAGCCACTGAGCCACCGCATTGAGAAATTAGGGAAGGTTTTTTCTGAGCCTCTTCCTCCATCCATTATCCAGCTGTGGACTCTCTTATCCGTCCTTCCCCTCTCTGGGCCCGGTCTCCCAAGGTCATTCCTGCGCACCATTATACGCTCTTACCTGGTGTTGCACTGGGATGTGAGAATGACCTTGGGAGACCTGAGAGAAAGCCACAGCTAGGGACTGAATCTGCAGAAGGAAGGTGGACTACTCATTAGAAGAGAATATTTGTAGCTCAGGGTTGAACCATGGAGTCCTCGGTGTGTGCCTCAGAGTTTGGTTGTTTTCTCGCAGATGTTTCATTACCTGTCTAGACGGTGCTGGAAGGGGGTGGGATGTGCAGGGTGGAGGAAGAGGAAGACTGTGGGGTCTTAGGTGTTGTCTGAGCTTGGTTATTCTCTTGCAGATGTTTTATTACCCAACTAGGGAACATGCCAACAGGGAATGGGGGTTGTGGAATGGAGGAAGAACATCAGAAGTTTCTGGAAGAGAAAGGAGGAGTAGAACTGTGGGGGTCCTTGGTGCTTTCTGAGCTTGCTTGCTTTCTTGCAGACGTTTCATTACCAAACTGGGTAACATCATCAGTGCTAGTAAGGGAGTGGAGTGTGCAGGGGGTGAGGAGGAAGGGAGGAGGAGGAAGTTTATGAGATCTGTGATGCTCTCTGAGCGTGTTTGTTTTCTTGCAGGTGTTTCATTACCTGTCTAGGTAACATCATAAGGGCTGGAAGGGAAAGGAGAGGAAGAGGTGATGATGATTGAGGGAGTTAGACTAGAAGGCCATCAAGGTCCCTTCCAATTCTGTTCTTCTGTTAAACCCAAGTAAAGGAAACCTACTTTCTATGTTTGCATGGCATACCAAAGCCTCAGCAAACCATCTCCTGGCACCATGCTAGGACATGATTTACCCAGCGGGCGAGTTCGTAAAACACACTAAACACAACTCGATCTTAGCTCCCGCCGATGTATTGTATGAACCTACGCTTAATATCTCTACAGAACATTCCTCTTTTTCCCTCATCCAATTCCATTTGCGTGAGCTGGGGCCCCCCGAGAATCTAATGAGTGAAAAATTGCAGAAGCAAAGAAGACAGAAAATGTACAGGACCGCTCTGTGTTTTTATTTTTATATGTTACACATTTTATCTGCTTCATCTACTTCATTCTAAGCTGCCTAGAGTCACGTACGGGAGGTGGGTGGCTATATAAATCCAATAAATAATGAAAATAAAACAATGAGCTAGTCGAGGCGAGTTGCGAAACGTGAGCGAAGCCGAGATGCGAAGCCACATTTTTTAAAATATATTTCTTGTGCCTTCAAAGACACCGAGTGCTTCTGTGCAATGCACAATCAAACCTGGGTGTGATTGAAGCCTCCTTGTTGCAATTTCATACACAAAACGCAATTATAACAAAAAAAAAAAAGGATAGGCATGCCTACAAAATACACGCACAGCTATAAAATGCATACCAATTTTGCAATCCAGCTTGGTGAATACAAGTAGTCTTTCACTTACAGTAGTCTAGTTGGGGACCATACGAAGTTTACAACTGTCCTGAAAAAAGTGACTTACGGCCGTTTTTCACACTTAACGGCCACTGCAACATCCCCGCCTCACGTGATCGAAATTCAGATGCTCGGCAACGGACTCATATTGATGACAGCTGCGGTGTCCTAAGGTCATGGGATCTCCTTTGATGAGCAGGAAGCCAGATTCCCTTAACAACCGCGTTACTCACTTAGTGGCCACAGTGATTTACTTAACGTCTGCGGTGAGAAAAGTCGTAAAATGGGGCAAAGCTCCATTCATAGCGCTCTTCCTTAGCAATATCCCAAGTGCCGTCTTATCACGGCATCATAAGGTGGTGTTGATTCTATCCATCTACGTCATCTTGATTCGATCCCTCTCTTAATGCTGGGCTCAGTTGACGGTCGTAAGTCAAGGATGTACCGTATTCCTAAATTCAATCTTTATTGATTAGCCCTTGGGCCCTATCAAAATGGCGAATTCCGGAAACGAATTATTACTAACATTTGATAAAATACAATTTTCAATGGAATTGAAACAAAATACAATTTTCAATGGAATTGGAATAAAATACAATTTTCAATGGAATTGGAATACAATGGAATTGGAATACAATTTTCAATGAAATTGGAATAAAATACAATTTTCAATGGCATTGGAATACAATTTTCAATGGAATTGGAATAAAATACAATTTTCAATGACATTGGAATGAAATACGGATTAAAATGAAATTGGAATTTTAAAAATTACAATATTCAATGGAATTGGAATACAATGGAATTGGAATACACTTTTCAATGGAACTGGAATAAAATACAATTTTCAATGGAATTGGAATAAAATACAATAGTGTTAAGAGTATCCCTAAGTGAAATTAGCAGAATTCTGCTGATGCTTTTTCTGACCTCCGAATCTAGCCAGTGCTGGCTGGTGCATTAGGGGAACTGTATCCACCTAACCCCTGCCTTGTGTTATTTTGCTTAGTGGTACATTATTGGATTCTTGAAGCCTTCACTTCTGCGACCGTACAGATGTGTCAGCTTTTTCACACCCTTTCTTCTATCCTTACCCTTCTCTTGCTCTTTCTGGCTCCAGTAATTGCTAAGAAAAAAAGAAACTTAGCAAGGTTTAGAAAAAAGTGCAAACAAACAAAAAAAATGCTACCAGGAAAGCAATCAAGACTTTCTCTCCTCCATTCCACCCCACCTCCCCGGATCCGTACAAAACTCCTTTTGTTGACCTAAGCTAAAAGTTTTGCAGAAGGGTTGGGTAAGCTGGTCAGATTCAGCAGAGATCCATAACCAAGGATTTTCCCCGGCCTTTGAAGATGTGAGATGGATCAGCCATAAAGAAGAGGGGTTTGAATAGAGTAGAATAGAATAGAATAGAATAGAATAGAATAAAGTAGAATAGAATTCTTTATTGGCCAAGTGTGATTGGACACACAAGGAATTTGTCTTGGTACAAATGCTCTCAGTGTACATAAAAGAAAAGATACATTCGTCAGGAGTCAAGAATCATCAGGTACAACACTTAATAATAGTGATAGGGTACAATTAGAATAGAATTAGAATAGAATAGAATAGAATAGAATTCTTTATTGGCCAAGTGTGATTGGACACACAAGGAATTTGTCTTTGGTGCAAATGCTCTCAGTAAAAGAAAAGATACATTCATCAAGAGCCAATAATCATAAGGTGCAACACTTAATAATAGTCATAAGCAATCAAATCATACCAGGAAACAGTTATTATTCTCCAAAGCACCAGAAGTCAGGACAAAAAACAATGGATGGAAACTAACCAAGGAGAGAAGCAACCTAAAATAAGGAGAACTTTCCTGATAGTGAGAACAATTGGTCGGTAGAACAATTTGCTTCCAAAAGTTGTGAATGGTCCAACACTGGAAGTTTTTAAGAAGAGATTAGACAACCATTTGTCGGAAATGGTATAGGGTTTCCTGCCTAAGCAGGGGGTTGGACTAGAGGACCTCCAAGGTCCCTTCCAACTTTGTTGTGCTATTCTATTCTAAGATCAGGAATACCCAAGGAGGAGAAACATTTCCCCTTTCCTCTTGGACCTGTTTTTTATTTTTTTCAATTGCAAGGACTCAGGTTGGCAATAGATGAGATGCTCTTTTGCATCAGATCAAAGCCAAGACTTGCAAATGTATTCACTTCAGTGAGAATTGAACAAGGCTGAAGCATCAAACAAACCCAGAAATTAGATTTTGTGTAATATGTTGTGCTAAAGTATAGTTGGTTTATTTATTTTTTTTGGATCGGTAGTTTTGTGAACCCAACCCAAAAACTTCTTGTAGGTAGATATTATAGTAAAATATTAACGGTGGAGTCTTTGGTGCTTTCTGAGCTTCGCTGGTTTCTTGCAGATGTTTTCTTACCATACTAGGTAACATCATCAGGGCTATCAATGAAATTTTGGCAAGAAAACAGCCAAGCTCAGAGGGCACCAAGGATCCTACAGTTCAACTCTGAGCTACAAATATTCTTTGATGAATAAAAAATGCAGCTTTTTGACAGCAGGATATTTCTACTAAATATGCTTGTCTCTAGCTAAGAGCAATTTTGCTCTTTAAGAGAGAGAGAAGAGAAGCAAGAGAGATAGTGTGATCTAGCGGTTAAGGTACCAGGCTACAAAATGGAAGACTGAGCTCAAGTTCCACGTTCAAGTTCAAGTGCTATGAAGATCAGTTGGGTGACATTGGCCCAATCACCAGGAAATGGTTAGTTCTAGTCCTGCCTTAGCCATGAAAGCCAGCTGAGTAACTTTGGGCCAAACACCAGGAGACAGTGAGTTCTAGTCCTGCATTAAGCATGAAATTCAGCTGGGTGACTTTGGGCCAATCACCAGAAGATGGTGAGTTCTAGTCCCACCTTAGGCATGAAAGCCAGTTGGGTGACTTTGGTCCAATCATCAGGAGACAATGAGTTCTAGTCCCGCATTGAGCATGAAATTCAGCTGGGTGACTTTGGGCCAATCACCAGAAGATGGTGAGTTCTAGTCCCACCTTAGGCATGAAAGCCAGTTGGGTGACTTTAGTCCAATCACCAGGAGATTGGGAGTTCTAGTCCCGCCTTAAGTATAAAAATCAGCTGGGTGACTTTGGGCCATTCACCAGGAGATGGTGAGTTCTAGTCCCGCCTTAGCCATGAAAACCAAATGGGTGGCCTCTCTCAGACCACCTCGCCTCACACAGGAGGGGGAAAATAGAAGGAAGAAATTGTGCTGGATAATAAATAAGAGAAAGCTAGAGATTATTCTTTCAATATTAAAAGATGCAACGAAAGCAAGCCATATTTTGGGAGGGTTGCAAACCTCCAAAAATATGGCTTGCTTTCTCTCTAAAGTTCTGACTCTTCATCTCAACGGATGAAGCTCTGTGTGGGAGGGAGGAGAAAGATTAAGAGTGTTCCAGACTCTTTCCAGCTCTCTCCAAACTCTCCCTTATAATTTTTTCCCCCTTCTGCCTCCCTCGACAATTGTTAAAAACTCAGGAGCAGAAGTACCACCATCCTGGCTTCCTGTCAAGGAATTAATTGAAAAAAATAAAATCATTGGTGTTTGGACTCCCAGAATGCAGAAAACTGTTTGGTTGGGAATGGAAAAAGGGAAAGGATTTGGGGAAGGGTGGTTGTCGCCTCTTGTCAGGTTAATTTCCCTTATATTGATGTTTTTCTGACATTTACTTGCTGTTTATCTTGGGAAGCAGCTGTAATGCTGGGAGAAAATGCAGCAGCTTGTTCTGTCTGTTTATTTTTACATCCTTTTTCCCCCAGTCCTGAAAGGGGAAAAAAAAAAGTACATTTATTTGTTTGTCGGGAGATGGGCGTTTTGATGGGGAAGACTGGGATTTGAACAGCTGTTCTCCACATGGAGAGAGAGGTGGGGGGAGAGAAAGAGAGAGAGAGAGATGCCTTCTGAAACGAGGGAAAAGGCAGAAAAGGAAGATTATAATCAGGGGAAGGACGAGTTCAACAGTCTCCCACAATTCGCTTGTGACTTTTTTTTAAAAAAAAATGAATTGGGCAGTTACAGAGGGCTATACAGATCGTCCTTGACTTACGACCACAATTGAGTCTAAAAGTTCCACGGTTAAGCGAGACAGTCATTAAGTGAGTTTTACCCCCATTTTATGATCTTCCTTGTCACCGTTTTTAAGTGAATTGCAGCAGGGAAGAGAGGGTAGGATAGGATGGGAGGAGAAGGAAAAGAGAAGAGAAGGAGGGAGGAGGAGGAGGGAAGGAAAATAGAAGGGAAGAAGGAAGGAGAATAGAATAGAAGGAGGAGGGGGAAGGAGAATAGAATAGGAGGAGGGAAGAAGGAAGAATAGAATAGAATGAGGAGGAGGGGGAAGGAGAATAGAATAGAAGGAGAAGGGAAGAAGGAAAGAGAATAGAATGAGGAGAAGGGAAGGAGAATGGAAGGGAAGAAGGAAGGAGAATAGAATAGGAGGAGGAGGGGGAAGGAGAATAGAATAGGAGAAGGGAAGAAGGAAGAATAGAATAGAATAGAATAGAATGAGGAGGAGGGGGAAGGAGAATAGAAGGAGAAGGGAAGAAGGAAGGAGAATAGAATAGGAGGAGGGGAGGAGGAGAAGGGAATAGGAGAAGAAGAAGGAAGAATAGAATAGAATGAGGAGGAGGGGGAAGGAGAATAGAATAGAAGGAGAAGAGAAGAAGGAAGGAGAATAGAATAGGAGGAGGGGAGGAGAATAGAATAGGAGAAGGGAAGAAGGAAGGAGAATAGAATAGGGGATAGGGATGGAATGGAATGGAACTGGAACAGAACAGAACAGGTGGCATGGCATAGCATGGTTCTTGGATCTTCTGCATTGCTGATAAACCTTCTTGGAGTCTAAAGTTGGTGCATTATGTTCTTCAAGATATCACATGTCTTGTTGACTCTTCAAATCTAGTGTAACCAAGTTAGAAATCTAGCCTTAAACGAAGCAATCTAGCTTATCAAAGAGAAGGACGTGATAAAGGGAAGAGGGAGTTGGCTTCTTCTCCAAATCAGTTGAGGGCAAGACAAGAAGTAATGGGTGGAGGATCATTAAAGAGAGATCCAACCTCACTGTAGACAGGGAGAACACTGAATCAGTGGAACAGCTTCCCTCCGGAAGTTGTTAGGAGCTCCATCATTGGAGGTTTTCAAGAAGAGACAGCCAGGATGGCATAGAAGTCCTCCAAGATCCCTCCCTTCCAGCTCTATTATTCTGTAAGTCTGGAGGCTATCTGCCTAGGGCATGTCTCCAATATAACAGTTTTGGGGTTAATTGACTAAGGAGACAGAACATGGTTACTCTTCCATTCCACTGTGTCACTCCATCTTACCCAGATCCCCCTGTCAAGAAACAGAAGACAGCCGTGTTAGAAGAAATCTTGGAGAAGCTAGAGGAGAATGAAGGAGAAAATGAGGAGAACAGCTAGAATCCTCACTTCAAAACATAAAGGTATGTTAAGTATTTTGTTTCTAAACAATTGACTGTGATCTTCACTTGGTCCTCTCTAACACAGTTGATCTCCTTACAGTCGCCTTCTTCTTCTTCTTCTTCTTCTTCTTCTTCTTCTTCTTCTTCTTCTTCTTCTTCTTCTTCTTCTTCTTCTCTTCTTCTTCTTCTTCTTCTTCTTCTTCTTCTTCTTCTTCTCCTCCTCCTCCTCCTCCTCCTCCTCCTCCTCCATCTCTTCCTCTTCTGCCTTCTCATCCTTTTTCTTCCCTCTTCCTGTTTCTCCTCCTTCTTTCTTCTCCTCCTCCTCCTCCTATTCTATTCTATTCTATTCTTTCTCATTCTATTATATTCTATTCTTCTTCTACCTCTTCCTCCTTTATTTATGACGGTTGCAGTATCCCAGGGTCACCTGATCCCCTTTTGCCACCTTCTGACAAGCCAGACAACCGTGCCAAGAACGGTGATAAAACGGGGCAAAACTCACTTGTCTCACTTAGCAGTGGAAGTTTTGGGCTCAACAGTGGCCGTAAGTCGAGGACTTCCTGCACAGGTGGCTGATACCTCCCCTGACACACCTGCCTCCTTCTTGGCTCTGTAGGAGACAAGGCCGATTTGCCAGGTTAATCCTCAAAGAATTAAATAACTATTTCCCACGGAGTTTCTGCAATAAGCCCAAAGTCCAGGGCTATCCATTTATCCCTGTGGAAGGCCATCTTTTCCTGGCGCCTCGGGGTCCATTCTCGGCATGAATGGGGCAGAGGACAAAAGAGGGCAGCCAGAGTTAATCCCAGCTAAAGCAGCTGCTAAATTCCAGCAGAGGTGCCTGTAGGATGAAGACCCCTAACTCCCCAGGAACTCAGGGATGAAGAGAAAGGACAGAAAGCAGAGGGTTAGCATGGCCAAGCCTTCGCTTTAAATCCTTCAGGATTTGGGAATAACATGAACCTTTCAGAATTTCAAGGAGTCAAAGGAGAAGAAAATACAGTCAAATTTGTGCAGCCTTCCCACCTTCAAATAGTGGATTGAAAAGCATGAAGACTCCCGGCCAAATCTTAGGATATTTACTGTAGGTGGTGGGGCTTTTCAAGCGGGGATGATAGCAACAGGAGGTCCTTTATTTTTGGTGGCCCAACCGCCACGGTTGAAAGCCACGAAAATGGATCACTCACCTGGGACCGATAGAAGAGAATATTTTTTTAGTTCAGGATGGAAATGAGAAAATGCTTTGATGATCTCTGAGCTGGGTTGTTTCCTTGCAGATGTTTCATTACCCAACTAGGTAACATCGTCAGTGATAGAAGGGAGAAGAGGAGGAGGAGAAGACAACAATTGGGATTCTCAGTGTTTTCTGAGCTTGGTTGCCTTCTTGCAGATATTTAATTACCCAACTAGAGAGCATCATCAACACTTGAAGGGAGTGGAATTTGGATGAGGAGGGGGAGAAGGAAGGAAGGAAGGAAGGAAGGAAGGAAGGAAGGAAGGAGGGAAGGAAGGACCATGGAGACCTTGGTGCTCTGAGCTTGCTTGTTTTCTTGCAGACTTTTCATTACCCAACTTGGTAACATCCAAGACCTAGGACCATATTTCACCCTCCCCTGGGATGGGATTCTACCAGTTCGCACCTATTCGCTAGAACCGTTGTTAACATTCTAAGCAGTTTGGAGAACCGGTTGTTAGAAGAAATTCCTGGCCTAATCCTGTAAGGAAGGCAGGAAGGAAACATTCTGGTGTTGCTTACAGAAACTGCTTCTCCGTTAACCCTTATTACATTCTTGGCAGGACTTGACTTCCTGTCTCAGGAACTTCTCTGGAGTTTCTTTTCCTCTCCTTTGCTGGTACTTTGCTTGTGTGGAGTGAGCATTCAAAGTTGCAATGGCACTGAAAAAAGTGACTTATGACCCTTTTTCACACTTACGACTGTTGCAGCATCCCCACAGTCACGAGAGGCCAGGCGAGGAGATGCGTGCCTCAATGTGAGTGATATTGAGTTGGCCATGCCCAGCCAATACCATGACCACCAAGCCATGCCCACCAACTTAGCCATGCCCACAGAACTGGTTGTTACAAAATTTGAATCCCACCCCTGACCCTCCCATGTTGGAGATCAGGCATTTTGAAACCTGTTGGGAAACAATGCAGGTTGATCCAGATTTTATTGTACTTATGGTACGAGCACAACACGACGTCATAACAAATCCAAAGACAAGCCAGCAAACATCCTGGCTTGTGTGTTAGCCTGAGACCGACCAGTTTGGGGTCCATGTTCCTAATTCTTTAATAGCTCAGATTTTGGAAGTGGGAATTTCGCGCCCCCCTGGAGCACCAGGTGGGAGAAGAACTGATCTCAAACCCAAAAAGATTGTTGACTCCTCCAATCTAGTGTAACGAAGTTAGACATCTAGCCTTTAAATGAAGCAATCTAGCTTATCAAAGAGAAGGACACGTTAAAGGGGAGTTGGCTTGTTCTCCCAAGCATCTGAGGGTGGAAGATCATTGAAGAGAGACCCAACCTCACTATGGACAGAGAGAACAATGGATCAGTGGAACGGCTTCCCTCCGGAAATTGTTAGGATCTCCATCACTGGAGGTTTTCAAGAAGAGATTAGATATCCATTTCTCCAGGATGGCCTGCTTGAGCAGGGGGCTGGTCTAGAAGACCTCCAAGCCCCCTTCCAGCTCTGTTGTTCTGTATTCTGTAAATCAGTTGATCTCAAAAAGGAGAAAGAGCAAATTCTTCATGCTTTTTTTGTGTTTTCCAATCCCTTGGTGAGACTGAGCTTAAATTTCGGTTGAAGTTAGGTTTCAAGGACCAACCCATAGATATTACACATTTTTCTCCCCTGTTGCTTAATTAAGTCCAGATAAATAAGGATGCCGGGCCCATATAAACAAAAGCTCTCAAAAACAGCTGTTTAAAGATGAGTAGAACTTCTTTTCAAGCCCTTTCAATTGTGTCCCTGACCATTGTTGGCAAACCGGACCTAATTCAGCTGAGTTTATTATATTCTCATTATACTTTAAAAAAAAAAAATGTGAAGATTCCCCCTTCAGAATAATATAACTCATCCTTCTTCTCTCTGATGTCCTTCAAATGCATTTGGGGGATGGGGACTCGGGGGGCGGGGGGAAAGTTGGAGAAAGAGGAGGCTAATCACACAATTTACATCATCTACACAATAACATTCTGATGGATTGTGACATCACTGTGGGTTCCACTGAATGTCATTGTTCAAACGTGCCATATTGTATCTCCAATTCATCCATTTGTTTTATTCTGGTTAGCAGCGCAGTGTCAGAGATGCTGTGAATATAAAGCAAATCGCATGGTGTCAATCTTCTATATATATATAAAAGCGAAATACTACTCGCGCATCATCACAAAATCTCCAGAACCGTAAAGCCTACAAACTTGAAATTTGGCACATAGGTTCCTCTTGGCTTCTAGGTGCTAACTAAGAAAGGATTTTTTGAAATGACCATCAGGAGCATTTAGTATTTCCTATATTATTATTATTAACACGCTCTGATGCTAAGGAGTTGTACACCCTTTCCCCACCTGAAAAGAAATCTTTTCCAAATGCAAAACACAAGCAGAGGAGAGGAGTTTCAGTTTCAGAGCACCAAGCAGCTTTAGTACAGAACAGTTGAGCTAAGCCACGCCCAGGCTCCTTGCTGTCTCCTTCTTGCTCACACAGCAAATACTGTTTCAGTTTCCAAACAGCCCTCAACTGTAAAACGCACTAACAGGACGCTAGCCAGATGAATACCAATGGATGCTGGTAGGCAGAGGCAGAATTCCGACCCCTCCCCTTATTTTCCTCCCCAAAACTAAGCCCCACCACATAGTTTCGTAGCAAAGCACAGGTATCGAGCTAGTATAAAATAAGTCTCACGAGAGAGGACCACTGGTTTCAAGGTTTCTGACCCTCACCCCCATTAGTCTTCCCAAAAAAAAAAATATTGCAACTGCCCAGAAGGTTCCGTCGTCTTTACCGGTCATTAGCTTACGTGAAAGTTCTCTGGAAGATTTCACCTGAAAGGGTTAGGGTTAGGGTTAGGCCGCCTTGCCTTCTCTAAACAAGTAAAGCGATCTGCCATGGTCGTAAGTGTGAAAAACAGTCATAAGTCACTTTTTTCAGTGTCGTTGTAACTTTGAACAGTCACTAAACGAATGGTTATAAGTTGGGTAATGAAACATTTGCAAGAAAACAAACAAGCTCAGAGCACCAAAGTCCCCACAGACCTCCCTCCCTTCCTTCCCTCTATCCCATCCATGCATCTTCCTTCCTTCTTTCCTTCCTTCCTCCTTCCCTCCTTTCCTTCCCTCTATCCCATCCATGCTCCTTCTTTCCTTCCTTCTTTCCTTCCTTCCTCCCTTCCCTCCATCCCAACCATGCATCTTCCTTCCTCCCTCCCTTCCCTCCATCCCATCCATGCTCCTTCCTTCCTTCCTTCCTTCCTTCCTTCCTTCCTTCCTTCCTTCCTTCCTTCCTTCCTTCCTTCCTTCCTTCCTTCTTTCCTTCCATCCTTCCTTCCTTCTTTCCTTCCTTCCTCCCTTCCTTCCCTCTGTCCCAACTATGCATCTTCCTCCCTCCTTTTCTTTCTTCCTTCCCTCCATCCCATCCCTGCTCCTTCCTTCTTTCCTTCCTTTTTTCCTTCCTTCTTCCCTCCCTCCCTTCCTTCCCTCCATCCCATTCATGCTCCTTCCTTCTTTCTTTCCTCCCTCCCTCCTTCCCTTCCTTCCTTTCCTCCATCCCACCCATGTTCCTTTCCTTCCTTCCTTCCTTCCTTCCTTCCTTCCTTCCTTCCTTCCTTCCTTCCTTCCTTCCTTTCTTCCATACCACCCATGCTCCTTCCTTCCCTCCTTTCTTCCTTCTTTCTCTCTGTTTCATCCACATATCTTATTTGCTTGCTTGCTTGCTTACTTGTAGTCCTCGACTTACAACAGTTTTAGTGACCATTCAAAGCTAACAACAGCACTTAAAAAAAGTGACTTATGAACATTTTTCACACTTACGACCCTTGTAGCATCCCCATGATCAAAATTCAGACCCTTGGCTACTTACTCATATCGATGACCATTTACGGAGTCCCATATCATGATTTCCCCTTTTGCAACCTTCTGATGAGCAAGGTCAACGGAGCAGCCAGATTCACTTAACCATCGTGTTGTTCCCTTAACAGCTGCAGTGATTCACTCAACCACTGTGGCAAGAAAGGCCCTACAACGGGGCAAAATCCGCTTACGACTGTTTCACTTAGCAGCGGAAATTTGGGCTCAGTTGTGGGATTATCCACACTCCAAAGTCTAGTCAACTACAGTGCAAATCTGAATGAGCACCAGATAAGGATCAACAGAATTCAAGAGTTGGGCTTGGACCATTTGTGGCAACGTAAGGACTCTAAGCTGATGACAAGTTTCACTCCACCTCCTCCAGTTTTGCCTGCTCTTCCACATCGAGCGACAAAATTTACCTGCAGGAGAACAACCAAGTTAAAAGGACACCAAGGACCCAACAAGAGTTAGGAAGGTCTCAGCTACTTGTAGTTGGGTGTTGTCTCCTCCCCAGCCCCTCCCCTCCCCGTGGTGTTTTTTTTTTTTGTTTTCATGGCCAGCCAAGTCTTCCCCGAAGACGCTTCTGTGTTCTGCAGCAGCCGGGAAAGGATTAGTGCTAGCAGAGCAGGTAGGCTTTGGCAAACAGAGCCCAGCTTGGTTTCAACATCTAATTCAATTTGTTCTGCTGGGATTGAAATGTGAAATGCTTGCCAGTCAGATGTTCGGGGTTACCAGGGGTTGAGAAATGGGGAAGGGGATAGCTAGGGGTGGGAGTGGACAGGGGGAACAGAGGCTCTTCTAAAAATCTTAGAATTTGATGGAAATTGATGTAACCCTTTGGTTTTTCTTTTACGCCTCCTCTTCCTAGAACCTCCTCGTTCTATTCTCCGTTTTAGGACCTTGAAGATCTTGTAATTGAAAAGGATTTGTTTGAGGAAGGTCTTCCTGCCTTCATTTGCCGACACCTGGTTTAAGGTGGTCCAGATAGGAAACCCCAACCACGAATATTAACGCTGCCTTGATTGAGATATTTTCTCCATTCCCATTCCTTCTCTGGGCTTAGTTTTTCCTTATCAGACTCTTGCCTAGGCTGCAGCTCTTCCTCCTGTCTCCCAAGGTCTTTCTTACATCCCATTAGAGAGATAGAAGAAGGGAAATACAAGAGAGAGAGAGAGAGAGAGAAGGGAAAGAAAGAGGGAGGGGAAGGGAGGGAGGGAGGAGAAGAAAACAGCTAAGCTCAGGGAGCACCAAGGACTCCACAGTCCTCCCCTCCACCTTCTCCTCTTCCTCCCCCTCCTCTTCCTCCCCCTCTTCTCTTCCTTTTCTTCCCCCTCCTCTTCCTCCTCCTCTGCCCCTCCTTTTCTTCCTCCCCTTCCCCTTCTCCTCTTCCTCCTTACTCCTCCACTTCCTTCCTCCTCCTTGTAAGGAGATTCCCACTCTATCTCCCTAACAAGACATCTTGTGAAATAGGTTGGGCTGTGATTTGAACTAGCTTTCTTGTTTTTAAATATCCTGGGGGAAAAGAGGGATGGGTTTTTTTGTTGTTGTTGTTGTGTTTTTTAACTGTGTCACACCACAGTGAGTCACAGCCATGAGATAGGCGGCTACACAACAGTCCTCGGCATAGGACGGGTGGTAATTCCCACCTTTGGGGAAGATTCCCGCTCCGTTCTCATCTCCGGTCGGGTTGAAAAAAGAAGTCACGACTCGGAGGCTACACAGGTCTCCGTGTCCGCTGAAGGGATTTGCTGTAGACTTCTCCGGGCGATCGATTTGACAGAGCTTTCCCTCCAGGGAAGAAGGACAAAGGACGGGAAGAATTTAAACCCAAGATGTGTTAATTGGATTAGCAGCTTCCCGGCCTAGCTGGAGGGAAAGGATCATCGCCGTTCCAAATCCAGCATTACAACGAAGGAAGTCCTGGTTTGTTCGTTGCCAACATAGGGGAGATTTCCAGACTGTTTGGGTGCTGGTGTGGTTTTTTGTTGTTGTTGTTGTTTTTGGCACATCGTCCCCCGTGGGGTAAACAATGTCTTTGCCAGGCTGACATCCTTTCCCAGCCGCTGGTGGTGTTTGCGGTATCAAAGCGGTGTTGTCCGCGGCCTTCTGTTTTCCTTTGAAATATATTCATTTCAGGAGCCGGAGATGGCGGGAGGGAGAGAGAAGACCGAGAAAGGGCCTAGCGGGGAGCTGAGATTTCAGATTTATCCATTCATGAATAATAATCAGGCTGAGTAATTCACAGTAAATGGGTATCCAAATTGGCTAATAAGGAAGGCTTTCACCTCAAACTGGAATTGGGCAAGGGACCGAGAATATCAACAGACGCTGGCTACGGCGTGCGTGTGAATGGGATGTGACCTGAATCGGCGAAATATGCAAACCAGCCTTCCGTGTGCCAGCAAAATAAATAGGCGGCTCCTGTTTAGGAGACGAGTGGAAGAGAAGTCAAGAGTTGGCAGGTTGACAGCTTAGCAGCATTCCCCGTTGGGGCTTCCCGTTGGCAGAGCGGCCTTGGTTAACTTCCTTCAGGCAGAAGGTCGAAGATTGGAGCGAAATCTAGACCTTCTGGTAGGAGAAGAAAATGAGAATTGCAAGGGGGGGTGGGAGCGAAAAAAGGCGGCGTAGCTAATGTCCAATGGGTTGATTCAATGAATGTTCTCCTGGCCAGAATGTCAGTCAAGAGAACATAGAATAATAGTTGGAAGGGACCTTGGAGGTCTTCTAGTCGAGCAGAAGACTCTATACCAAATGGTTGTCCAGTCTCTAGTAATGGAGCACCCACAATTTCTTCTTGTTTTTAATTTTTTAAATGAATTTTATTGAATAAACATTAAAAACAATTAAGCACAGTGCGACTTTCTTGGCTATCATTTTGGCCATACAAGCTATATTATAGAGATACACATAACAGCTAATTTTCTTTTTTCCTTATGTTATTAGTATATGTTATGCCCCTGTCGGAATCTGACTCGGAGGGGGAGGCCGAAGAGCTGACTGGGAGTGGGAGTGTGGCTCCATTGGCTGTGGAGGAAACCAGGAAAGGGCAAAGTCCGGCTGGGCAGAGCAGGGGAGAAGGAATTCAGTGGAAGACCCAGGCCCACCCCTCTCGTCATCCTAGGGCACACAGGGAGGAACAGAGAAGGGAGCAACGTGGGTTGCATGGCTTACGGGGGGAGGAAAGGGCCCTGATTCCCTTCATTAGCCGCACCTGGGAACGCAGTGTTTAAAAAGGGAGATTGCGCACAGCAAACTGTTGCAAGCAAATCGTGAATTTATCTAGTATCATGGAGGCTTATCTGGGTTCATGGCATCTTCCCAACTGGGTGTGTTTTGCTGGCCTTTCAAGTCTGCAATTCCTTCTCCTGCCCTGTCAAGTTAATTACTGCAGCGTGGTTTGTGTGGATTTTTAGTTGCAGTTTGTATGTATTTTGTTTTCGGACTGAATTTCCTCCACTTAAAGACTGTTCTTGGGAGAGTTTTTCTCCAGCTTGAAGATAACCTGGACATTGGGGGCAAAGTTGGAGATAATAAAGGGACTCTTCTTGCTTATTTGACTGTGTTGCCTTTGTGCCACACCCCGGGTCATCACAATATAATGCTAGCTGCATATTATTTCTGTTTACATTTATATACAGTTGTATACATATTTACAACTGTCTTTTATACGCATGCATTCGTATCATTTCGTATTTGTCCATTATATTCCATTCTTTTTGGTTTACAAAACTTTCATTCCTATAAAATGTCAACGCTTTCTTTCTTTTTCCTTGACTCTAGCCATTGATACATTTTACTCCAGACTTCGTGATACTCTGTCTCACCCTTATCTTTGATTTCTAAAGTTAGTCTGTCCATCTGTGCACAGACTAATATTTTTCTTATTATTTCACCCACAATTTCTGAAGGCAAGTTATTTCATTCCTATTCTGTTCGGGAATTCCTCCTTAGCTCTAGAGGGCTAAGGGCTATTGCTATTGCTATTCCCCCATGTTGTGGCATCGAACTTCAGACTCTGGGCAACGGACTCATACTTGCTATTGCCATCTCCCTCTCCCCACACTCCCTCTCCCTTCCTTCCTTCCTCCCTCCCTCCATCAATCCATCCATCTACCTACCTACCTATCTGTCTGTCCATCCGTCTGTCCATCTATCTATCCATCCATCTATCCATGCAACCATCCATGCATGCATCTCTCCCTCTCTCTCTCTCTCTCTGTCTGTCTGTCTGTCTGTCTGTCTGTCTGTCTGTCTGTCTGTCTATCTATCTATCTATCTATCTATCTATCTATCTATCTATCTATCTATCTATCTATCTATCTATCTATTGATCACAGGGGTCCCCAAACTTCTGGGAGTTGAAGTCCACAAGTCTTAAAGTTCCCAAGTTTGGAGACCTCTGATCTATCAGAATACCTTATCGCAGACTAACTTTTCCCGCTGCCAGGAGTTCAATCCTGATTGATTCAAGGTTGACTCAGCCTTCCTTCCTTCCAAGGTCGGTAAAATGAGGACCCAGATAGTTGGGGGCAACGTAGTGACTCTGTAAACCGCTTAGAGAGGGCCGTAAAGCACTTGTGAAGCCGGCTATAAGGGCTATTGCCATTACAAGTTCAGTTTACAGCTCCATTCTTGGCTTTCTCTACTTCTTCCGACATTCTGTTCCAAATTTCTCCTTCCATTTTTATTAGTTTCTTCTGCCACCAGGGGGCGCAGCCAGCACAACAGACAAGGAACAGCCAAAACAAACAGCAGAAATTCACAATTACGATAGTTCTTGAGTTAGGAAAGTTCATTTCGTGACCGCTCCAAGTTACAACGGCACAGGGAAAAAAAAGCGACGTAGGACCTCTTTTTTCCCACATTTATGACCATTGCAGCATTCCCCACGGTCACGCGATTTACTTTGGGATGCTTTTGACCACCGACTCACATTTACGATGGCTGCAGCGTTCCCCGGTTCACGCGATCCCCTTTTTGCGACCTTCTGACCCGCAGAGTCCATGGGGGAAGCCAGATTCACTTACCAATTGTGTGATTCATTTTACAACTGCAACGATTCACAGTAACAAATCTGCCCCCCCCCCAAAATGGAGTCATAAAATGGGGCAAAACAACAAATCTCTCACTTAGCAACATAAATTTTGGGTTCAATTAAAGACTGGCTCCTAAGTCACCTGTTCCAGTGCCGTCATAACATTGAACTGTCATTAAACGAACCATTAAATGGTTGGACTCTCCGTAATGCTTTGTGCTGTGGGGTTAATGATAACCTTGGTGAGTTGAAAAAGCGAACCTAATGCCTTATAGAGGCAGTCCTCGGCTTACGACCACAATTGACCCCAAAATTTCTGTCGCCAAGCGAGACAGTCACTAAATGAGGTTTCCCACCACCACCACTACTCCCATTTTACGACCTCTCTTGCTGGTCTGATCAAGGCTTCCGAGCCCATAATTATGCACACGCTTACTTTAAAAACAAGTCTTGTTTTATTGCAACGCTGGGAATTATTTTCATTCCCAGCCGGTAATGAATCTCCAACATTCCCTTGAGATAAGCACCCACCTTTCTCTCCTGTGAAGTGCTGCCAATAACAAGTGTCCAATAACCTAGAACGAAAACCAACCGAGCTTCAAGAATGAGTCTGAACAGAACAAACAACTTTGCTTCCTGCAAAGGTTTCGTCACCTTGGCCTGACTTTGATACCTTGTGTGAGGGGCAATCACCTCCCAGCCTTACTCCCGAGTTGCCCCTTTTTGTCTCAGCTGCCTTCTAGCAGCTCTGCACCCACACGCACTGAGAACAGGCTCCCCTTGTTCCTCTGCCTCGCTGCTATTAGGTTCCGGTGGCTCTAGAGTTAGCACCACACTCCCAGATGGTCCTGGCCCCATCTCTGCATTGGATGCAGGACCCTCATCCCAGTCCTCTCCAGACTCCCAGACTGGTCCCCGTTCTTTCCCACTGTCCGATTCTGCTGCCGTCTGCACCGGCTGCCGGCGAACCACAAAGCTTGCAACAGATATTAAGTGAATCCATGCAGTTGTAAACTTAGGCACACGGTTGCTAAAGTGAATCCGGGCCCCCGTTGACTTCGGCTTGTCAGAAGGTCGCAAAAGGGGAATCCCGTGAACTTCGGGAGGACACCGCGGCCGTCATAAATGCGAGCCGATGGCCGAGCGCCTCGATTTTTGATGGCGGCGCTTTTGATTTTGGTTGCCGCAAACCGTCACGAGTGCGGCAAACGGCCCTGAATCATTTTTTTCCCCCTCCAGGGACGGCGTGACTTCAAACGGTAGCTAAACGCACCGTCGTAAGCCAAGGACGGCCTGGAGTGGAGGAAAGGAGACAGAAACTAATGCATTGGACAGCCAGGGTGGGTGGGAAGCGTGGTGGGCCATTTCCTAACCAGGAGGAGCCGGTTGCTAGAGTTGGCGAGGAGGAGGGGGAGGAGGAGCTGGCCGCGGCATTTGCATGCAGCCCCTGCGCCCGGCCGAGGGTTTGCAAGGCGAAGGAGCCGGAGGATGGCCAAAGGCCAAAGAGGGCTGGATTTGGTGAGAATGCAGAGCGGTTTGTCTGATGGCTGAGCGTGATTGACACTTACAAATTACCAGCCCGGAGTGTCAAGTCTTTGACCCCTGAGTAACATCTTCGGCAAGCTTTGAGATTTGCCAGCATTTTGTCATCTAATTACTGCAAATCCCTTGGAAATTCACTGCCTGGTGAATGCTTAAGGCCCGGTGCCGGATTTTCGCTGGGGTGCCTCAGCCTGGCAGATCGGTTTTTCCTCCTCCTCTTCCCTCCCTCCCTACTTCCTTTCGTTTCCCTCCCTCCCCCTTCCCTTCTCCTCTTCCTTCTTCCCTCCCTCCTTTCCTTCCTCTCTCTCTTCTCCTTCTTTCCTCCCTCCCTCCTTCCTTCCCTTTCCCTTCCTCCCTCCCTCCCTTCCTTTTCTTCCTTCCTCCTTTCCTTCCTCCCTCTCTTCCCCTTTTCCTCCCTCCCTTCTTCCCTTCCCCTTCCTCCCTCCCTCCCTTTTCTTCCTTCCTCCTTTCCTTCCTCCCTCTTTCCATCCCTTCTTTCCTTCTTCCCTTCCTCCCTCCTTTCCTCCCTTCCTTCCCCTCCCTCCCTCCCTCCCTCCCTCCCTTCCTTCCTTCGTGTAAGGATGCTGGCCTGCCTTAAGGGATGTCACCCATCCCAGTGGACAACGATGTCTATCTGCACCAGTGATTTGAGCTGCTGATTTCTCGGTTCTTGCATCGACAATGGGCTGGTGGGACATCACAATTGTGTTTGTTACTTCAAGACATTTGATGTTAGGACATCTTGGATATTGGTCCCTCCAGAGGGATTAAATGCAGATTTGTAACCATCTCTTTCTCTCCCTCCCTCCCTCCCTCCCTCTTCCTCTCTCTGTCTCCCTCTCCCCTTTCTCTCACTCCTTCTTTTCTACCCCTCTTGTTTCCTCTCTCCCTCTCCCTCCCATCCCTCTCCCCTTTCCCTTCTCCCTCCCTCTTTCCTCTCCTCTCTCTCTCCCTCCCTCCCTCTCTACCTATCCCTTTCATTTCCTCTCTCCCTTTCCTTATCCCTCTCCCTCCCTCCCTCCCTCCCTCCCTCTCCCTCCTTCTCTCTTTCAGAGCCAAACAATAGTCAAGGAGACAACAGGAAGACAAAAAATATTTTAAATTCCAAGCAGATGACTGAATTCAAAACCCACAAAGAAGACATTTCGGGGCAAATAGCTGGAAAGAAACCATCGTGTCTTAAATTTCTCCTTGTCACCTGCCAATCTGGGAAACCAGTTTTGAATACCACCCCATAAAGCAAAACTTATGGGTACAGTATGAGTAGGAAACCTTATGAGTTTTCCTTCTAGTCTTTTTTTTTTAAATAATGTGTGTGATTTGGGGGTGTGTGTGTAAATAATTGCCCTTTAAAAATGTTGTGTATAGACCCATCCAAATAATAATCTAAAATAATAATTCCTTCCTTTTTGATGTCTGGTTTCTCTCCGTTTTCCCCATTCAACCTTAACAGCTGGTCATATAAACCTCCAAGTGGCCTCAACGACCCACTCAAAGGATGCAGATGACCAGCTGTCTACAAAGAGTGTAAATCCATTCCTCACCATTCGGTCAGAAATGAAGAAGCTTCTTGGATGAGAAGCAAAATGTCTTCAAAAGAAAAACAAGAAAGTCCAGTTGCCTCCTGAGCCATTTGCTGTGCCCGTTACACAGCTCTGGGCCGTGCAGTCTCTTCTCTGAGCATCCCTGTGGCAGCATCCCTTCTCCCAGTCTCCCAAGGCCTTTCTCACATACAATCACATCACATAAACCATTACAGGTTTTTTTTTTTCCAACAGGATGCCCAGACGAAATCCTTTTCCCCATTTCACAGAATGTATTCCTGGCCATCAATTTGGAGACCCAGCCGAATGGGTGCCACTTATGCCTCTGGCTGGTGGAGGCAGAGGTCAAAACGGAGGGTGTTTAAAAACATGACAACGCCAACAATGCTGGCTGCAGAGTCCGGCTGTGAGAAGTAGGCAAGAGTCTGCATCACAAAATGAAGCAAAGTCACAGTGCAGGAATCCGCATGGGCGTCTTAGAATCCCATTACCGCCTCCTGAGGTGTGACATCAATGGCTCTCACCAGGCTTTCAGGAAGACAGGCCGAATCTCATTCTCACCTCCAGCCAAGCCATGCTGGTGAGAGGATTTTCTCCTTGCAACATTCTATCTATCTATCTATGGATATACATTCGTTTCAAGGAGAAAACCTCTCACTAGCACGACGGATGGATGGATGGATGGATGGATACAGATAGATAAATAGGTAGGTAGGTAGGTAGGTACATACATACATACATACATACATGACAGACAGACACTGGAGAAAGGGGGGAGAGGGAGGAGAGAAGAACAGGTAGACAGACAGATAAGTCAGACAGACATGAATAGATGATAGGCAGACATGATAATTAGATATAGAAAGTTATGTAGAAAGATAGATAGATAGGTAGATAGATAGATAGATAGATAGATAGATAGATAGATAGATAGATAGATAGATAGATAGATGACAGACAGATATAATGATAGATGATAGAGAATAATAAAGACTAGTTAGAGATAGACAGACATAGATGATAGAGAATGATAGATAAATGATGGATAGGATAGAGAGATATAGATAATGATACCGTAGATGATAGTTGATAGTGGATGATAGAAAGAGATAGATAATGATAGATGAGAAAAATAAAGATAGATATGTAGAAGTAGAATGATAGGGGGATAATATATATATATAGACATAATGATAGGTGATAGATAGGTGATAGAGATAATGATAATGATAGATAATTGGATGGATGGATGGATGGATGGATGGATAGATAGATAGATAGATAGATAGATAGATAGATAGATAGATAGATAGATAGATAGATAGATAGATAGATAGATAGATAGATAGATAGATAGATTAACCAAGTTAGTGGAGAGGATGCCCAAGATTGTGTCCCAAGGAAAGGAAGCATGAGGCAAACGAATCTTGAGAAGAGCAAAATTTCAAGATGATTCTGGAGTGCTGTCTTGGTGAGAGCAAGACTGGTGGAGTGTGGATGAGGAAGAGGATGACATGGGGAGAGGTAAAGTATAGGGTCTTCTTCTTCATCATCTTCTCCTCCTCTTCCTCCTCCTTCTCTTCTTCTGTTCCTCCTTCCTTTTCCCCTCCTCTTCCCCCGTCTTCTTCTCCTCCTCCTCCTCCTTCCTTTCCTCCCCCTCCTCTTCCTCCTCCTCCAAGAATTGTTCCATGTTGGACTTGACGAAGGAACTCTGCCACAGATGTCTTTAGCACTCCATAAAACATTGAGTTTTGCTTTTACTGCAGTGAAACCAAGAACTAATTAGTGCTCCTTTCTCCAGTGAGTAAAACCCAAATGTCACACCATACCAGAGCTATTAAATCCCAAGAAAGCTGCCTCCCTGCATGGGGATGGTTTCATCTGCAGCCTCCTTATTGGGGTTTCCCTGTGGCAACTGGCAAGATGCCGTGATTTCAAGATGGCGGGTCAATGGACCAACACACTGCCATGAGAATTAAAGATCGCCGCCTGCCAGGGAGCGTGGAATAATTCTCAGTGGCCATCAGACAAGTGACATTAGTTCCTCTATTAGTTTTCTGTTTGTCCAGAGAGAGAACTTTCCACATCTACTCAACCTCAGCCTTGAAAATCATCTCTCCAAATTAAAATGTGTTGATGTTGTTGTCCTGGTGCTCAATTCTTCATCCAAATGGATTGTTTCAGAAGGAAAACAAAATGAATTAAAAACAGCAGCCCAAGTGGATCCAGGGGGTTGCAAGGTACAGGGTGTTACCTTAGTTAGGAAATGTGTTCTTTTTTTTCAAAAAGTATTTATATTTTATTTTTACAAATATTCCATCTTTTCTTTAAACAGTGTGTCATCTGGGTACAAATATCTTGTGCCATAATGTTTATGATTCATACGATTTCCTTATCATAACAACAATAATTGCAATACATTCTTATTTTAATCTACTATACATAATATATCTTATCATTGTAACCATCCCCTTCTTAACTCCTTCCCCTCTATATTCATATGTTCATATATATTCGTTCTATCTATGTATCTATGTATCTATCTATCTATCTATCTATCTATCTATCTATCTATCTATCTATCTATCTATCTATCTATCTGTATCTTCTATGTTCATATATTTAATTTCTAATTTCCGTTTTTCTTTTCCAACCATTGATAAAAATAATTCCCATATCCTGTAATATTCCGTTTGCTCTTTTTCATTCATTGCCAGTGTTAATCTATTCGTTTCTGCACATTCTAATATGTCTTCTTGTTTATGCAAAACTTTAGCTTCCCACGGTGTCCTAACGCAACCGCTAAAGAGATTGCCAGGACAAATAACAATATTTAGTATTTAGCCTACAGATGGCAAGAGTGAGAAACGCAGCCTGAGAAACGAGAGCAGGTTTCCAGCTGAAAAGAGAGAGAGAGAGAGAAAAGGACAGGGGCCAACATCTGGCTGTTTGAAGAAGAGAGAAGTTCACAGAATGAAGAAGAGAGATATAAATTGACAAATGCTTTTCCAAAATTCCTGGTGGATGACAGCCCTGGATTCTTTTTTTAATTTATTATTATTATTATTAATTTTTTATTTATTTTTTCATAGTTACAATAATTCCCTCTTCCATACATACAGTGTGTCAAACTGGGTACATATACCTTGTGCTCACGATCATAATTAGTATGTTTTAACCAATATAACAATAATCACTTTTTCTTTATAAATCATAAATCATTTCCTTTTATATTCATAACCCTTATAACCATCTTAACTGATTTCTGTGTATATTCATCTACTCAATTTTAACTTGTTTCATTTTCTAACCATTGATAAAATAAGCCCCATATCATATAATAAATAATCCGTTTCTTCTTTTTCCTTAAATTCCAGTGTTAGTCTATTCACCTCTGTGCATTCAAATATTTTCTCAATCACTTTTCCCTCTTGCTGGTATTTTATCATTTTTCCAATTCTGCGCAAATACAGTCCTTGCTGCTGTTAATATATGTATAATTAAATAGTCCTGGATCCTGAAGGACCTCATTTTCATATCCCTCTCCATCTGAAGTTCTCCAGAAAACCTGTGATGACCCGGGACATGGCACAAAGGCAATACAGTCAAATAAGCAAGAAGATTCCCTTTATTATCTCCAACTTTGCCCCCAATGTCCAGGTTACCTTTGGCTGGAGAAAAACTCTCCCAGGAACAGCCTTTGGCCGCAGAAAATTCAGTCCAAAACAAGGTGCACACAAACTGTAACTTAAAATCCAAACAAACCAAACTGAAGTAATTGGCTTGACAGGACAGGAGAAGGAATTTCAGATTTGACAGCACGACAAAACTCACGCAGTTGGGAAGACGCCAGGAACATAGATAAGCCATGACGATCCAAGATAAATTCATGTTTGCTCCCAACAGCTTGCTGGACGCAGCTTCCTTTTTTATACACTGTGTTCCCAGCTGCAGCTAATGAAGGGAATCAGGGCCCTTTCTTCCCCCATAAGCCACGCAACTCACGTTGCTCCCTTCTCCATTCCTCCCTGCGTTCCCTAGGATAAAGAGCGGGTGGGCCTGGGTCTTCCTCTGAATTCCCTCTCCCTTGTTCTACCTCTCCCCTGCTCTGCCCAGCCAGACTTTGCCCTTCCCCAGTTTCTTCCACAGCCAACGGAGCCACACTCCCACTCCCTGTCGGCTGTTCGGCTTCCTCCTCAGAGTCAGATTCCAACAGGGACATGACAAAACCATTCAATCTTGATCAGAGAGCAAGGCTTGTGATGGACTGCAAAAGAGTACAGGTAGCCCCTCGACTTACAACAGATAGTTTAGCGACCGTTCAAAAGTTTACAGCGGCACTGAAAAAAAGGGACTTACGACCATTTTTCACAGTTCCAACCTTTGCAGCATCCCCACAGTCACGCGATCAAAATTCAGGCGCTTGGCAACTGGTTCCTATTTATGACGGTCGCAATGTTTTGAGGTCATGTGATTCCCATTTGGCAACCTTCTGACCAGCAACACCCACGGGGGGATCCGGATCCACTTAACAACCGTGTCCCTAACCTAACAAACTCTCCCTTGGAAAAAAAAATGGGAGAAGAAAGCTCGTAAAATGGGACAAAATTCAACCTCTCTCGCGCTTACCGACAGAAATGTGGGATTCCATGGTGCTTGTAAGTTGAGGATTATCTGTTATGTGAACATGCTTAGACGATCTTTCTTTCACCTCCTTCTGGCCATTCTTTGTCCTGCCCTCTGCTGCTAGTGGGATAGAAATGCGTTGGCGGGGAAACCATTAAGGAAAAAGAAGGGAAGAAAAACAGAAATATGAAGAAGGATTGAAGGAATTGGGTATGGTTAGTCTAGAGAAAAGAAGGACTAGGAGGGACACGATAGCAGTATTTCAATATTTGAGGGGCTGCCACAAAGAAGGGGTGCTCAAGTTGGTCAACCTATTCTCCAAAGCACCTGAAGGCAGGACAAGAAACAATGGATGGAAACTTAATCAAGGAGAGAAGCAACCAGGAATTAAGGAGAAAGTTCCTAACAGTAAGGGCGATTAACCAGTGGCACTTCAGAAGTTGTGGGTGTTCGACAACCGAGTGTCTGAAATGGTCTTAAGGGTCTCCTGCTTGAGCAGGGGGTTGGACTAGAAGACCTCCAAGGTCTCTTCCACCTCTGTTCTGAAATCCATATAAAGCACAAGTTCTTTTTCGAGAAGGAACGGATTGCAGGATTGGGGCTCCCTAGACGGTGATGCCAGCCAGATCTGCCCCAGCGCGCTTGAGGGTTTGTCGATCCGCTGGGAGGACGCTGCTCCATCAACGGCCGAAGCAACCCGTGATATTTCCTCCGCCATCTCTCTCTCTCTCTCTCTCCCCCTCCTTCAGCTAAGAGGCCCGGGCTGGGCGCTTCATCTCCATGCACGCTGCTGAACTCGGAGGGCAATTTACAACCACCCGTCACTGCCCCTCATGCCATCTCCCCGGCTTTATGGAAAGAGCCTTGGGGCGCCTGCTTGCTCCATCACTCACGACTCACGAGGACCTCCGTGAAGCCACCGTGGCTGCCATGGCAACGAGGCGAGGAGCTGGTCCTGCAGGATGATATAGTAGCCTTTGCAGCGAAGGGGAAGGAGAAATTATGGGCAAGGTGGAGAGAATTGTGGTGAGAACAGGCCTCTGGGCTTTGTTGGGGTTGGGCTTTGGGTAGAAAAGCAGCCAGGCCCCCAGTAGCTTGATTTTTGCTGGCTAAAAGCACCTAATTTGAAAACTCGGCCTGCTCAAAAGGAACGCAAGAAGAAACTTAAGTTTGGGTTTGTAGCTGGTAAGTGAGAAAGACCTTGGGAGACCAGGTGAAAACATGCTGCCAAGGGAATAAAACAGATAAAGAGATGGCGTAACCCAGAGCTGAATGGTGGGTGGGACAAGAAGAGGCTCAGAGGGGTTAAGGTGACTTATAGGTTCAAGATGCAAATGAAATCTTGTTTAAATGAAGCTTTCAGAACCAGCTGTTCTGTTTGCCTTGCTGCAAGTAGGCAGGGGTAACAGATCAACTGGGGCCAGTATCTGCGTTTCTAGAATCCTAGAGGCTGGATCCAGATTAGAAGGCACCTGTACAAAAACTCCATAACATTCATGGTGAGAGAGGGGGGATAAATAGATGATTATGGAGGGATGGATGATATAAGCTGAAAGAGAGAGATGCTAGACAGACAGACAGACAGACAGATAGATAGATAGATAGATAGATATAAGCTTGAGAGGTAGATGCTAGATAGATAGATAGATAGATAGATAGATAGATAGATAGATAGATAGATAGATAGATAGATAGATAGATAGATAGATATAAGCTTGAGAGGTAGGTGATAGATTAGATAGATAGATAGATAGATAGATAGATAGATAGATAGATAGATAGATAGATAGAAGCTGAGAGAGGTAGAGAGATGCTAGACAGACTAGATAGGCTGGCAGGCAGAGAGAGAGAAGATAGATAAGAGATGAGAGATAATAGAAAGATGAGAGGTGATAGGTGATAGACAGATGATAGGTAAACTAGATAGATAGGCAGACAGGCAGAGAAAGATAGATAATAGATAGATAGATAGATAGATAGATAGATAGATAGATAGATAGATAGATAGATAGATATAAGCTTGAGAGGTAGATGCTAGATAGATAGATAGATAGATAGATAGATAGATAGATAGATAGATAGATAGATAGATAGATAGATAGATGCATAGATATAAGCTTGAGAGGTAGAAGATAGATAGATAGATAGATAGATAGATAGATAGATAGATATAAGCTTGAGAGGTAGGTGATAGATAGATAGATAGATAGATAGATAGATAGATAGATAGATAGATAGAAAGATAGAAATAAGCTGAGAGAGGTAGAGAGATGCTAGACAGACTAGATTAGATAGATAGGCTGGCAGGCAGAGAGAGAAGATAGATAAGATAGATGAGAGATAATAGAAAGATGAGAGGTGATAGGTGATAGACAGATGATAGGTAAACTAGATAGATAGGCAGACAGGCAGAGAAAGACAGATAATAGATAGATAGATAGATAGATAGATAGATAGATAGATAGATAGATAGATAGATAGATAGATAGATAGATAGACAGACAGACAGACAGACAGACAGACAGACATAAGCTGAGAGAGGTAGAGAGATGCTAGACAGACTAGATGAGATAGATACGCTGGCAGGCAGAGAGAGAAGATAGATAAGATAGATGATAGATAATCGAAAGATGAGAGAGATGATAGGTGATAGACATAGAGATGATAGGTAGGTAAACTAGATAGGTAGATAGATAGATAGATAGATAGATAGATAGATAGATAGATAGATAGATAGATAGATAGATAGATAGATAGATAGATAGATAGATGAGAGATAATAGACAAAATATATAGAAATGGTAGGTAGGTAGGTAGATCATAGGTAGATAGATTTGATTGATTGATGGATAGATTGATTGATTGAACGCACATTCACCCCCATCTTCTGGCCATCATCTTCCCTCCACCAGCCCCATTCAACAAAGCTCACCTCCTCCTTAAGAGAAGAGCCAGCAAGACAGTAGGGAGGCATTCACCTTTCCTCTTGAAATTACCCTTTGGCCACCTTGAAGCTCTCCCCTATTAGCAGCAAGGCAGATGGAGGCCGACCGGGCCCCACCAGCCTTCCTCCTTGGGCTTTTTAACAAGCAGAAGCGAACGAGTGTCCAATCCATCATATTTAAACAAAAGCCACTCTGGCCCTAGGGCCTTTTAAAAAGCTGCTTATTTAATTAAAAGTCCCATTTTCCATATTTATGGCTCTTGATTCAGTTAAATATTAACTGCCTGGGCCAGGATGGGTTTATTCTTTCTAGGAAACTGCCTAGCAAGAGAAGATTCATCTGGGTTTTGCTCACATTCCACCGGAAACAGACAGTCCCATTCTTGCTGAAGAAGACGGGACATTGGTGGGTTTTCTCTGTAGACTTGCAGGCAGGGACCGGGTGTGTCTAGCTTAATGAAAAGAAAGTCTAGGGGTGCAAAGATTACAGCGTTCCAGTATCTGAGGGGCTGCCCCAAAGAAGAGGGAGTCAAACTATTCTCCAAAGCCCCTGAAGGCAGGACAAGAAGCAATGGATGGAAACGAATCAAGGAGAGAAGCAACCTAGAACGAAGGAAATATTTCCTAACAGAATAATTAACGGAATGACTTCAGAAGAGTTGGGAGGGACCTTGTAGGTCATCTAGTCCAACCACCTGCCCAAGCAGGAGACCCTACACCGTTTCTGACAAATGGCAGTCCAGTCTCTTCTTGAAAGTCTCAAGTGATGGCGCTCCCACAACTTTCAAAGGCAACTTCTGTTCCACTGGTTGATTGTTCTCCCTGTCAGAAAGTTTCTCCTTATTTCCAGGTTGAATCTCTCCTTGTTCACTCATTATTCCTTCTCTGGCCTTCAGGTGCCTTGGAAAACAGCTTGACTCCCTCCTCTCTGTGGCAGTCCCTCAGATATTGGAAGACTGCTCTCATGTCTCCCCTGGTCCTTCTCTTTACTAGACTAGCCATGCCCAGTTCCTGCAACCATTCTTATGTTGTAGTCTCCTGTCCCCTAATCTTGTGGATGCTCCAACGTTGAAGGTTTTTAAGAAGAGACTGAACAGCCGTTGGTCAAGAATGGCGTAAGGTCTCCTGTTGAGCAAGGGGTTGGACTAGAAGATCTCCAAGGTCCCTTCCAACTTTTGTTATTCTGAACTCAATTTTCTTCTTGGTGATACAGTTGAATCAAACTCAAGTGGAAAAGTGGTGGGTGCTCCATCACTGGAGGTGGTCAAGAAGAGATTGGACAGCCATTTGTCCAGAATGGTATAGGGCCTCCTGCTCAATCATGGGGTTGGGCTAGAAGACCTCCAGGGTCTCTTCCAACTCTATAATTCTGTATTCTGTAATATATATATTGCTGAATCTAACTCACTCAACATTCTAGGCCAGCAGATGAACTCAGGAACCTCTTCAATATTGGAGCCCTCAGAGCGATACCTAAGGATTTCCTGAAGATCTGGAAATATTGAATTTATCAGACCAAAACACCCTAATTTTACAGAAAACCACCCTGCTTGAACTGCCGATATTTTCTCCGATGCTACTTTAATCACTCTTAGCTCCTCGCTTAGGACTTGAATTATTAAGTTTCCACCCCTATGGTGGAATCATATGGACTATGAATCTAACTATGGGTTACTTACACTTATCTTGTTTTTGCCTCTTATTTAAAAAAAAAAAATCTAGAAATGTCCTTAAAGTTTTAAAATAAATTAACATATCTTAATTTAAATACCTCTGTCAAAACAGGGCTGCCCAGGTCAAAAAAAAAAGTCAAAACGGCAGTCTTGATTGAAGTCAACAATGTCATTTTTTGGGAAGGTGGAATTGCAGGTGCCCCTGTTTGGAGAGAAAATATTTTTTGAGTTTCTCGCTTTGTTTTCCTTCTAAATCAAATAAAAGGTCTTAGTTCTTTCCCTGCTCCACATAAATAATGCTTCCTTATAGGAGGATCATGGCTGTCCCCTTAGGAATGTGTCTGTATGTATTACCACGTGCGAGAAAAAAGATTCCCCTTTCTCCTTCCTTTATATTCCTGTTGGTGAAACACGAATCAAATTTAATGAATTCTTTTCAGTTCGTGCTTATCTGTTGCAAACAGTCAAACACTTGAAAGCTTTGTTATCACCTCATTTTCTTGTTGCACCATCAATGACCTTGGCACTTGAGATGCAGAATGTCAACATTTCCCTAAATGTATGGTTAAATGTCTGCGGAGATGCTCAGTCAACCAGGTCATAGTTGTTTCAAAGGGGCTTTTTCCAAAGGCAACTGGGCTGTTTTTTCCTTGAGGAAGAAGATGTTTTGCTTTTCATCCAAGAACTTCATAAGTTCTGGCCAGAAACAATTATAGTTTCTTCTTCCTCTTCCTCTTCTTCCTCCTCTTCCTCCTCCTCCTTCTTCTCCTTCTCCTTCTCTTCCTCCTCCTTCCTTCTTCTCCTTCTTCTCCATCTCCTTCTTCCTCTTCTTTTGCTTCTTTCTCTTCTTCTGCTTCTGCTTCTTTTTTTTTATTTTTTATTTTTATTGTATTTGTCAATTGCTTACAAGATAATAGGTATAAGTATAACATAGTTATGAATACATAGATACACATAAGAAAAATAAAATAAACAATAGGACAGGGACGGTAGGCACATTGGTGCGCTTATGCATGCCCCCTACAGACCTCTTAGGAAAGGGGTGAGGTCAATAGTAGGACAGTCTAAGGTTAAAGTTTTTGGGGTTTGGGGAAGAAACCACAGAGTCAGGTAGAGTATTCCAGATATTGGCCACTCTGTGGCTGAAGTCGTATTTCCTGCAATCAAGTTTGGTGCGGTTTACCTTGAGTTTGTATCTATTGTTTGCTCTTGTGTTGTTATGGTTGAAGCTGAAGTATTCATTGACAGGTAGGACATTGCAATGTATGATTTTATATACTATACTTAGATCTACTCCTCCTTCTCTTTCTCCTCCTTAATTAGTCATTTGTTGTCCCAAATTTACATGAGGCAGACTTCTAAAAGTGGGGTGGGCCTTCCCTGGGACCCGATGAGTATAACCATAGAGCTGCACAGGGACCCCCGAGAGATGAAAAAGCCTCTTAAGGCCCCCACAACCCTCGATCCAGCCTTTTGGCCTTTAATCCAAAGGAAGAATTCCATTTTCTATGGCTAGTTTTTTTCTTTAATCCCATTTCGATAAATAAACCGCCTGCAGCTTTCCCTGCTCCAAGCCCTCTCTTCCCTCCCCCCTCCCCCCCCAAAAAAAAATCTCAAAAAAAATTGGAGTGCAGGGTGGGATGCTATAGAGAGGCCCCCAAATCTCCTAACAGCCCCAATCCCAGGAGAGATTGGTTGAAAGAACCGAGTCTCCCTTTCATCACAGGCCCAAAAATCTCTTGTCTCATTTTCGTACCGAGTGAAATGAAATGACACCCACCCACCTCCGAGACCCCAATTCTAGCCCCCAAAGAACCCGTGTGTGTGTGTGCGCGCGCACTGGTGTGTAAAGGATGGCAACCACAGAGGCCGAAGAGGCGAGCATGTCATCCCAATGGAGCTGGTCCTTTTTCCTCTTGGGATGGTGGGATGGAAAGATAGAAGGGAGCGAAAAAGAAAAACCGGTTAGACGAGGGAGGGAAGGTGGGGAAAAAAATAAGAGAGAGAGAGAGAGAGAGACACCAGGTTATCAGAGAAGTGTGAAGACAATAACGCAATCTGACATTTCTGAAATGAGACCCCCTGGTTGCCTTGGCAACGGCTCACGTGGGAACCGTTCCCAGGAGACGGGGCGGATGTACTATAAATGATGTTTGATTAGAATTTAAATCATTTAGGTGGAGAGAAGATAGGCCTTTTGTCAGCGAGGGGGCCAGGGGAGGGGGTCAGCTGCCAGGCAGCTGGGCTCAAGTGTATTAGCCCGGGCATGTATAACGTCGGAGAAAGGAGGGGGGGAAGGTCAGCGGGGCAGAAGGGGGCATTGATGACTTTGGTCCTCGCCATCCTCTCACTTTGCAGGAACCTCTCCATCCTGCCCTGCTGGTGCTTGGCCAGGGATGTGGGAGGGGGCAAGGCCTCCCATCCACCACATACCCCTTCCTCCTGAGACAAGGGGGTTGGGGCTGCATGGAGAAGTCGCTGAAGTCGAAATGCCATGCCATGCCATGACCAGCGCCATCTTGACTTTTGGGGGACCTGGCCTGTTGTCAGAGCCATTAGGTTTGGGGATTTGGGGTCAAATGTTTGCTTTCTTTTTCCTGCTTTCCTCCTTCCCTCCCTCTCCTTCCTCCCTTCCTGCCTCCCTTTTCTTCCTTCCTCTCTCCCCTTCCTCCCTCTCCTCCCTTCCTGTCTCTCTTTTCTTCCTCCCTCTCCTTCCTTCCTTCCTCCCTCCCTTCCTCTCTCTTTTCTTCTTCCCTCTCTCCCCTTCCTCCCTCTGCCCTTCCTGTGTCTCTTTTCTTCCTCCCTCTCCTTCCTCCCTCCCTTCCTCCCTCTCTTTTCTTCTTCCCTCTCCCCTTCCTCCCTCTGTCCTTCCTGTGTCTCTTTTCTTCCTCCCTCTCTCCCCTTCCTTCCTTCCTCCCTTCCTGTCTCTCTTTTCTTCCTCCCTCTATCTATTAAAATTTTCATTTTTAAAAACAAATTCTATATACCTTTTTGCAGTTATTTGTGGCATCAGTTATTCCCTTCTCCTGTACATACATACATGCATGTATGCATACATACATGCATACATACATACATACATGCATACATACACACACATGCATATACACTATTTGCAATTACACTTTTACTTTTACGTTATCTTTACTTTCTATTGTCTTGGTGCTTTTATTGAAGACCTTTCATTACCCAACTAGGTAACATCATCATCGGTGCCGGAAGAGAGTGTTAAAAATCAGCTCTCATTTTCCTATCCTAGCGAGTAGGTAACCTAGACAAAGTCATGAAACGCAACTCGGGGGGGGGGGGCACTCAAAAGTCTTCCCTTCGGTGCCTGCAGATCATCTCAAGACGTCAAAGTTGCAAAGTGGAAAACTTGCCCAAAGGAAGAGATGCTTGTGCTGTCCAGCCAGTGTATGGGAATTGGATAGTTAGGTAGCAATTGTGAGCTGTCCCCTTAAGGGAATGCATCCTGGGAAATGTAGTTAAAGGTATCCCGGGAAATGTCGTCCATGTCACGTGACCACCTCTGTAATCCTGATTGCTCACTAAATTGACCCTCTATGGGTTGGAGGAGGTTTTCCTCACTCTTGCCTGAACTCATGAACTCATGGTAACTACCACTATGAGATGGGAAGAGAGGGATAAGGAGATAACCCTCTTTTTACCTACAAGACAGATATACAGAGGATTGGTCATTAAAGAAGAACCTCATCACAACTGTGAGTTTTGAGGATACCTGATGAGCCAATAAATGTACTTTGTTATGGACGTCTTGTTGAGTTTATCTATCTGCATCTGCACAGCTTACAAATCCATCACCGTACAGAGACAGGAGAGTAAAAAGATGGTTATCTTCTATTCAATTGCTACCTAACTATCCAATTCCCGTATACTGGCTGGACAGCACAATGCTGCTCGGCTGGGAACTGGGAAAATCGTGTGGTGCTAAAGAGAGAAACAATTCCGGAGAAGCCCGCCATTCCAGCTTTCCCAGACCCAGCTGGTTTTGTTTTGTTTTGTTTTTCCTTTCCTTCGGCATGAGTGTCTTTTAATTGGACACTTGATAAGGTGTTGCAGGTGCCGGCTTGCGCACCCAGCCTTGGGGTTGTGGGAAGGCTGTTTAACAGCCGTGCACCCGGACACAAACTGCACTAGAACAAATATTCCGGAGCTGGCAAGGAGAAGAACTAAAAATCTTGGTTTGCTGGCTGCAACTGAGCTTCCTTGCATCCACGGAACAAGGGGGAACCATTGCTATAGGGCTCGCGTTTCCTGCAGCTGGAGATTATGCACGTTGCAGGACCCAACCTGAGTTGGTCACCGGAAGGAAGGATTTTGTCTTCCGAGCGTTCGAACTCGTGCTGAAGCCGATATTCTGGGAACTATTTCTATGGTGCCTGTTGTGTGTGGCTTTTTAGGTCTTGATTGGAGTGTGTTGATGGCTGGTTTTTAAGTTTAGAATAGAAAAGAATAGAATAAATGGAATGGAATGGAATAGAATTTAGAATAGAATAGAATTTGGAATAGAATGGAATGGAGTGGAATGGAATAGAATTTAGAATAGCATAGATTAGAATTTAGAATAAAATTAGAATAGAATAGAATAGAATAGAATAGAATAGAATAGAATAGAATAGAATAAATGGAATAGAATAGAATTTAGAATAGAAAAGAAAAGAACAGAAGAGCAGAGTTGGAAGGGACCTTGGAGGTCTTCTAGTCCAACCCCCTGCTTAGGCAGGAAACCCTACACCACTTCAGACAAAAGGGTTATCCAATCTCTTCTTTAAAAACTTCCAGTGTTGGAGCATTCACAATTTCTCCAGGCAAGTTATTCCACTGATTAATTGTTCTCACTGTCAGGAAATTTCTCCTTAGTTCTAGGTTGCTTCTCTCCTTGATTAGTTTCCACCCATTGCTTCTTGTCCTGCCTTCTGGTGCTTTGGAGAGTAGCTTGACTCCCTCTTCTTTGGGGCAGCCCCTCAAATATTGGAAGACTGCTATCATGTCACCGCTAGTCTTTCTTTTCATCAAACTAGACATACCCAGTTCAAGCAACCCTTCTTTACATATTTTAGCCTCCAGTCCCCTAATCATCCATGTTGCTCTTCTCTTTCTAGAGTCTCCACATCTTTTTCACATCGTGGCAAACCAAAAGTGGATGCAGTATTTCCAAGGGTGGCCTTATTACCAAGGCCTTATAAGGTGGTATTAACACTTCACGTGATCTTGATTCTATCCCTCTGTTTTTGCAGCCTAGAACTGTGTTGGCATTTTTGGCAGCTGCTGCACACAGCTGGCTCCTATTGAAGGGATTGTCCACTTAGGAGTCCAAGTCATTGGCTGTCATTTGCTTGTGGTGTCAAGTTCCCACCTCCTAAGTACTTGATAGGCTGGTGTGAAATCAGCCTTCCTGTTGATTGGCGAAGGGCTGGTTTCCCAGGCTTCAATCACTTCCCTGGCTGTTTTTGTGCCTGCTCATCCGACAATCGGAGGTTTTTGTCAGATGATGGATGATATGACTGCGCTGTTCTTCAAAACATGTATCGCTTCCTCTTACTTAACTGTTCTTCATCATCTTTCGCACCTTCTCCTTATGGAGTCCTGGTGGGGCAGTGGTTCAATGGCCGTTATTGCAAGCAAACTCTGCCCACAGCCTGGAATTCGATCCTAACCAGCTCAGGCTTGGCTCAGCTTTCCATCCTTCCAAGGTTGATAAAAATGAGGACCCAGATTGTTGGAAGTCAACATGCAAATTAATACTGACATTTTAAACTGCTCAGAGAGTGCTGTAAATCATTATGGAGCCGTATATAAGTCTAAATGCTATTGCTATTATTATTTTCAAAACACCATGAGATACATCGTCTCTGTGCCCTTCGGCAGTCCGGTGCAATGGTTAAATCATCCCCCCACAAAAAAGAACAAATACAAGTGAATAAATTCTAGGGATGCATGTTATATAAATTCTAGGGATGCATGGCTTATAATGGCAGATTATCTCAGATGGCCAACCTGCCGTGGACAACTCACAAATGGAGCAATTTTTCCATGGCCAACTCACCATGGAACAAGAGTGACACTAATATAGAAGAAATAGTGGAACAGAATCATTAAAGAAAGGAGGCCAAAGGAGGGACAAAATGAAATGTGAAGGACAAAAATCAAAACAATTCTTTAACTGCTTTAAATGGTTGAGTTGACCATCCCATTCCGACCTTGGGAGAGACCACAGATGGTGGTTTTGTGTTGCATCAGGTAAGATAAGAAAGGTAAGATAAGCAGGTGTATCTTTGGAGGAAGGCAGCGCTTGCCTGCTGATGAAGTTCCAGCCACCTCTCTGTTCCCAGCGTGCCCAAATATTTATTTTTCCTTTTTCTAAGAGATTTCTTTCTGGAGGCAAACTGTTCATTGCCCTCACTGTTAGGAAGTGTCTCCTCAATTCCAAGTTGCTTCTCTCCTTGATTTTTAAATCCATTATTTGTGTGTCTTGCCTTCCGGGGCTTTGGAAAATAAGCTGACCTAGTTTAGATTAACACCTAGTTTAGTTTCACCGAGTTGGAAGGGACCTTGTAGGTCATCTAGTCCAACCTCCCACCCAAGCAGGTGACCCTACACCATTTCTGACCGATGGCAGTCCAATCTCTTCTTGAAAGTCTCATGATGGCGCTCCCACAACTTCCAAAGACAACTTCTGTTCCATGGGTTGATTGTTCTCACTGTCGGAAAGTTTCTCCTTATTTCCAGGATGAATCACTCCTTGTTCAGTTTCCATCCATTGTTCCTTGTCTGGCCTTCGGGTGCTTTGGGAAATCGCTTGACCCCCCTCCTCCTCTCTGTGGCAACTCCTCAAATATTGGAAGGCTGCTCTCCTGTCTCTCCTGGTCCTTCTCTTCCCTAGACAAGCCAGGCCCAGTTCCTGCAATTGTTCATCGTATGTTTTAGCCTCCAGTCCCCTCATCATCTTGGTTTCTCTTCTCTGCATTCTTTCTAGTGTAGCTGTCTAGTCAGATATCTCAACCAGAACAGCATAAGAATTGGAAGGGATTTTGGAGGTCTTCTAGTCCAAACCCACTCCCACCCAAACAGGAAACCTTACACCATTCCCAACAAAAATGGCAGTCCAGTCTCTTCTTGAAAGCCTCCAGGGATGAAGCTCCCACAACTTCCAAAGGCATCTTCTGTTCCATGAGTTGATTGTTCTCCCTGTCAGGAAATTCCTCTTTATTTCCAGGTTGAATCTCTGCTTGGTCAGTTTCCATCCATTATTCCTTGATCCCCTTGGTGGTCCCTGCTCCTCTATCCTCTTACCAACTCCTATCTAATTAACTTCCAATGCTGCAGGAGATTATGATGATGATTCTCGCTTAGGTGCCTCCAGGAGAAAAAGAAGAAGAAGGAAAAAAAAAAAAAAGGCCAAGGAGATAAGTGTATTATTACTCATGAACAGGGTGGGCCCTACCATTAGCCATAAAGGAGGCCGTGAGTTACCCCGGTGTGTTCAGAACGCAGCGATAACCTTGGAGAAGGCTTGACTCTCGCTGGTGTAAAAAGGAGGGATGAAACACAGCCAAGCTTTCAAGGATCTGTTAGCATAACCTCTATCAATGAAGAGGACTTCTAGAATGTGTTTTGATGTCTGTTTCCTGACCCGGCCTACTTGAGGGACTAACATCAATCTTGAAAGCCTGGTTAGACGTTTCCCTTTCTTTTCTCTCCGGCGGAACAGAGGGAAAGCAAAGCCTTTCTTTCTTTCTTTCTTTCTTTCTTTCTTTCTTTCTTTCTTTCTTTCTTTCTTTCTTTCTTTCTTTCTTTCTTTCTTTCTTTCTTTCTTTCTTTCTTTCTTTCTTCCTTCCTTCCTTCCTTTCTTTCTTTCTTTCTTTCTTTCTTTCTTTCTTTCTTCCTTCCTTCCTTCCTTCCTTCCTTCCTTCCTTCCTTCCTTTCTTTCTTTCTTTCTTTCTTTCTTTCTTTTTCTTTTCTTTTTTTTTGAGTTTTCCTCCTGGGTTGTCTCGTCTTGCCCAGTCTTGGCTCCCTGTTTGGCTAATGGCCTCTTCTCCAAGGCCCATTGCTCCTGTCCCTCTTTAACAGCCTAAAAGAAGGACTGTATCCAGAGGCCGGCGGAATAAGGAGGAGGAGGCAGGTGAAATGAAGGTTGCTTTCTTCTGATCAACACGGGAGGAAGATGAAACTTCTGGACAACTTCAACACCCGCGAGGAAGCTAGGTCAGAGTAGCTAGATCAGGGATCTCCTTCGAAAACACCTCTACAACCTCGATCCCTCTCTTCCCCCACCCTCTCTCCCTCTCTCTTTCTCCCTCTCCCCCTCCCCCCCTCTCCCTCTCCCCCTCTGTCTCTCTCTCCTTCTCCCTCCCTCCCTTTCTCATCTATCTATCTATCTATCTATCTATCTATCTATCTATCTATCTATCTATCTATCTATCTATCTATCTGTATTTTTCTATCTGTTTCCTGAAGTCTGTCTGTCTCTCTCTCTGTCTGTCTGTCTGTCTGTCTGTCTGTCTGTCTATCTATCTATCTATCTATCTATCTATCTATCTATCTATCTATCTATCTATCTATCGTCTGTCTATCGTCTGTCTGTCTATCTATCTATCTATCTCTCTAT
This sequence comes from Bungarus multicinctus, assembly GCA_023653725.1. NCBI lineage: Eukaryota > Metazoa > Chordata > Lepidosauria > Squamata > Elapidae > Bungarus > Bungarus multicinctus. The sequence goes on from CM042836.1 coordinate 181,839,908, forward strand.
CTATCTATCAGATAGGATAGACAATAGATGATATATAGATCTATCTTTCCATCCATCAATATCTATCTGTCTGTCTGTCTGTCTGTCTGTCTGTCTGTCTGTCTGTCTGTCTGTCTGTCTATCTATCTATCTATCTATCTATCTATCTATCTATCTATCTATCTATCTATCTATCTATCTATCTGTTTCCTGAAGGCAGGCTGGCTGGTGGCCGGTATCTGTCTGTCTGTCTGTCTATCTATCTAACTATCTAACTATCTAACTATCTATCTATCCTTTTCTCCTCACAGCCATTCTCTGCTTTTGCTACCCTTCCCTGCACCCTTCCTCTCCTCTGCCTCAGAGAGAGAGAGAGAGAGAGAGACGTAACTCTCCCGTGAAATATATACAGTGTAAATATATGAAAAGCCAGCAGTTGCCCGCTGCTTATGTATTCATGAAATAGTAAATAAATTTTATGGGATAATGTGAAGGCTGCCAAAGAACCAGGAGATGGAAACTGGCCCCTAATGAGGCTCCGTGTCAGCCTCTCCTGCTTTCGGTATTGATCTGGTGGTGCCTCCCCCTCCCCTAATGGTGGAAAGGAGCAACCAAGTAGTTGTGGGTTTTGCTGACGAATCACTTATGGCTTTGGGAGGGGTGGGAGTTGTGAACTTGGCAAGGCTGGGCTGCGGGGGGAGGGAGAGGAAAGGCAGAATAACCATTGGAAGGGACCTTGGAGGTCTTCTAGTCCAACCCCCTGCTCAAGCAAGAGACCCTGTTTCAATTTTACACAAATTGTTGTCCGGTCCCTTCTTAAAAGCCTCCAGTATTGGAGGCAAGTTGTTCCATTAGTTAATTGTTAATTGTGCTCACTGTCAGGGAATTTCTCCTTCGTTCTAGGTTGGATCCCTCGTTGATTAGTTTCCATCTGTTGCTTCTTGTCCTGCCTTCAGGTGCTTTGGAGAATAGCTTGACTGCCTCCTCTTTGAGGCAGCCCCCAAGATATTGGAACACTGCTATCATGTCTCCCTTGGTCCTTCTTTTCATCAGACTAGCCAGGCCCAGTTCCTGCAACCGTTCATCTTATGTTTCAGCCTCCAGTCCCCTCATCATCTTGGTTGCTCTTCTCTGCACTCTTTCTAGAGGCTCAACATCCTTATTTACATCATGGCAACCAAAACTGGATGCAGGATCCCAAGTGTGGCCTTACCAAGGTGGTTGTATCACCCTTTATGGTCACTTTTTTTTTCATTAAAAATGAATTTCTGATGCCCGCTCTCAAAAAAACTATATCTATCTGTCTGACTGTCCATCTGTCTATCATTTTTATGTATCTATACATATCTATATTTATATCTATCTATATCTCTATCTAATCTATTTATATCCATATCTATTTAATCTATATCTATATTTATCTATCTATATGTGTAGATTAGATATGGATATAAATAGATTAGATAGAGATAGAGATATAGAGATATATCTCTATATCTCTATCTCTATCTCTATATCTATCTAATCTATTTATATCCATATCTAATCTATATATTTATCTTATCTATCTATATGTGTATCTATATCTGTATCTAGATATAAATAGATACAGATATAGATACACATATAGATATGTGTATCTCTATCTATATCTATCTAATCTATTTATATCTATATCTAATCTTATCTATCTATATGTATATCTATATTTATCTTGTATCTATCTATATCTGTATCTATCTATATCTATCTAATCTATATCTGTCTACCTATATCTATCTATATTTCTATCTATCTTATATCTATCACTATCCATCTCTATCTATCTATCTATCTATCTATCTATCTATCTATCTAAATATCTATCTATCTATCTACCTGCCACCGTCATAAACGCGAGTCAGTGGCTAAGGGTCTGAATTTCCATCGCCTGATCATGGGGAGGTCACAAAAGTGTGGAAAGCGGTCCCAAGTTCCTTTGTTTTTCCAGTGCCGTTGTAACTTCGAATGGACGCTAAACAAGCTGTTGTAAATCGAGGACTCCCTGTTGTGGGAATAACCAGGATTTTTTTTTTATTTTTTATTTTTAGTTTTTCTTCCTTCCTTCCTGCTACACTCCTCCAGCTGGAGAGATCTTCCCTAAAATAATGGCATCACTGCCACTTCGATACCGGAAATCTGGCTATTTCTCTTCCCTCCCTCCCTCCCTCCCATTCATGCCGCCACCCCCAACCGCCCCTGGCCCATCCTCCCCTCTCCTTTTTTTATGGATGGACCAAGATGGAAAAGTAAAAATTATTAACCCCGAGGTCAGCCTCTGACGCTCAGTTTCTCTCTCTCGCTTGGAGCACTGGCTGGGTTGGTGTGTTTTTTTCCTTCCTTCCTTCCTCTGTTCTGCAGACAGCCTGGAACAGCTCAAAACATTTGTATATGCTTATTGCCTGATTGATTGATAGATAGATAGATAGATAGATAGATAGATAGATAGATAGATAGATAGATAGATAGATAGATAGATAGATAGATAGATAGATAGACAGACATGATAGATAGATAGATAGATAGATAGATAGATAGATAGATAGATAGATAGATAGATAGATAGATATAGATAGAGAGATAGATGAGATAGATAGATGAGATAGATAGATAGATAGATAGATAGATAGATAGATAGATAGATAGATAGATAGATAGATAGATAGACAAACAGACATGATAGATAGATAGATAGATAGATAGATAGATAGATAGATAGATAGATAGATATAGATAGAGAGATAGATGAGATAGATAGATAGATAGATAGATAGGTAGATAGATAGATAGATAGATAGATAGATAGATAGATAGATTGATAGATAGATAAATAGATAGATAGATAGACAGACATGATAGATAGATAGATAGATAGATAGATAGATAGATAGATAGATAGATAGATAGATAGATAGATAGATATAGATAGAGAGATAGATGAGATAGATAGATGAGATAGATAGATAGATAGATAGATAGATAGATAGATAGATAGATAGATAGATAGATAGACAAACAGACATGATAGATAGATAGATAGATATAGATAGAGAGATAGATGAGATAGATAGATAGATAGATAGATAGATAGATAGATAGGTAGATAGATAGATAGATAGATAGATAGATAGATAGATAGATAGATAGATAGATAGATAGATAGATAGATAGATAGATAGATTGATAGATTGATTGATATGATATATGATATGATATGATATAATATTTCGTCTTTGCTGGAATCGGGGAAAGTCGATGGGGTGATTCTGGCTGTGGACTGAAAACAGGAGGCTAAATGGTTGGTTTTTTTCACTTTGCTCTGATCCTGAAGGAGTTTCCTGGTTATTGTAAAGATTCTCTCTTAATAAGTTTATCTTCTCTTCCTAGTTGCAGATTTAACAGATTAACATAGTTGGAAGGGATTTGTAGGTCATCTAGTCTAACTCCCACCCCCCGCCCACCCAAGCAGGAGACCCTACACCATTTCTGACAAAGGGCAGTCCAGTCTCTTCTTGAAAGCTTCCAGTGATGAAGCTCCCACAACTTCCAAAGGCAAGTTGTTCTTCTTCTCTTCTCTTCTCTTCTCTTCTCTTCTCTTCTCTTCTCTTCTCTTCTCTTCTCTTCTCTTCTCTTCTCTTCTCTTCTCTTCTCTTCTCTTCTCTTCCCTTCCCTTCCCTTCCCTTCCCTTACTTTCCTTCTATTTCCTCTCCTCTCTTCTCTCCTCTTGTGGTGTCTTGTCACATGATCCCTTTTTGCAACCTTCTGACTGGCAAAGTCAATGGGGAAGCCAGATTCATTTAACAGCTGTGTTAAGTTAGTAACAACTGCAGGGATTCACATAACCAGAGTGGCAAGCAAGATTGGGGCAAGATTCATTGAACAATGGTCTCTCTCTCTCTCTCACTCTCTGTCTCTGTGTCTCTCTGTCTCTATCTCTCTTCAACAGAAATATTGAATAGAATAACAGAGTTGGAAGGGACCTTGGAGGTCTTCTAGTCCAACCCCCAGCCTAAGTAGGAAACCCTACACCACTTCAGACATTGTTATCCAATCTCTTCTTAAAAACATCCAGTGTTGGAACATTTACAACTTCTGGAGGCAAGTTGTTCCACTGATTAATTGTTCTCACTGTCAAGAAATTCCTCCTTAGTTCTAAGTTCTTCTCTCCTTGATTCGTTTCCACCCATTGGTCTCAGTTGTGGTCATAACTAGAGGACCAACTGTAAGGTGGGGCAGTAGCAACTTTCAAGGACCCTTTGAGCCTTCCTCCAGGACCCCTGCCCCACTCAAAGCCCTGCACAGCTGCAGTTTTGGCACGCGGACTCTCTAAAAACCCCTTCTAGTTGCTAAGTTTTACTCTTTATTAACCCACAGTCAAAGGTCACCCACAGTCACTCCCCTCCCCTCCATCCCCATCGATCCTCCCATTTCACACCTCTACCTTTGCTCTCTCTCCCCGCCCCTCCCCATCTAAAACTACCTGCCAGCCCCTTTAACTGGCACCTTTCCCCTCTCCTTTCTATTAATCACCCCACACATACACACACCTCCCTGCATTAATGGTGTGGCGGAGATTAAAATAATGCAACACATTAAAGATGTAATTTAAAATTAATAACTCATAATTATTTATCACGGTGTATCGGCGGAGCTATGAATTTCTCTGCTCGCCAGGTACTCGGTGCCTCTCACGCTCCCCAGTCCTTCGGTGCTTGGTTCCCTCATTAGGAGGATCCGTTAGGGCCCAGAGAGGTTCCTGTTCACTCAGCTGGCATTAATTGGGACCAACCATCACTTACTTATAGGGGGAAAAAAAAGCTATTTATTCCAAGGGACAAATGGTGATCGTTTAATCAAAGCTCGGCCACAGCAGAGGGAGGGAAGGCAAAAGGAAGGGCAGTAGGCTTTCCCTGAAGAAGGACAAACTCTCCAGTTGGGTTGGCATGCCTTCTTATGGTATGGGAAAAATAAAATACATAGTTACCATGTTTCCCCGAAAATAAGACCCTTATAATTTTGTTGCCATCAAAAAGGCCTTATTTTCAGGGGATGTCCTCCATTGACTAACCCCTGGCCTCTTCGCTGTCAGAGGCCTTCAGGAACTACTTCTGCAGCTGGTAAGGCTTTCCTAAAGGCCTCTGCAGCCATTAACAGAGCTCAGGATCGATCCAGAGCTTTGTTATCAGCTATAGAGGCCTTCAAGGAAAGTCTTGACAGCCTTGCCGGCTGCAGAAGAAATGGGCCAGCAAGGCAGGTGTCGGGGTGTGTGAGGTCTGGCTACCACTGTCCAAAGGTAAGTAGTAGGGCAGCTCCAGCATCCTCCATCCCCACTCTAGTTTAATTTTTACCCATCTACTCCGGAGTGGGAGGGATCTTAATTAGGGCTTATTTTGGGGTAGGGCTTATATTGGACATGTGTAAAAATCCAATAGGACTTACTTTTGGGTAGGTAGTATTTTTGGGGAAATGGGATACTTCCAAAGACATATCAGAAATGCATTATTATCAGTATGTGTAAAAATTCAAGAACAATCCTATTTGTAAAATCCCTGTCTGGCTTTCCACAGTGGAGGCACGGATACATCCAAAGGTTATTAATATGGAGAAAAACATTAACAAGAGTCAAAAAAGATATTTTGAATGAAAAGGGGGAACTCAGAACTAAACAAGTTCTCAGAACTAAACAAGTTCTCAGAACTAAGAGTTGAGCAGTCAAGGGATGGGCATAGCATGGTGGCCACAAGTGCAGATACAGCCTCGATAGGAGAAAGTCGCTAAAATGTATGATTTTGACATTTTGACAAACGGAATTGGAGGAGTCTTCTTTGGAAGTACAGACTCGTGGCTTGGAAATTAAGCAGGCTACCAATCGGGGGTGTTGAGCAACGCAGGGGGTGGGCAGAAATGAGCCACCTTTTGCGAGTGGTCACAAAAGAATCCAGCTGAACAAGGAAAGATTTTGGAAATCCAATCACCAAGCAATGGGCAGAGAAAGGGTTTATCTTTGTTCCTGAAATCTAAAAGGGAGGGAGATGTTTTCTCATAGCAATCCTGGGCATTAAAATGGGGTAAAACCGTTACCACCACCACCCTGTCAACTTCTGTAATTCTCTTAGTTAAAAGGAAAGAAAGAGGGAGGGAGAGGGAGGGAGGGAAGGGAAGGAGGAAGGAAGATGAAAAGGAAGCAAGGAAGATGAGAAGGAGGGAGGGAAGAAGGAAGGAAGGTGAGAAGGAGGGTGGAAAGAGAGTTGTTGTTGTTGCGAAGTTGTGTCCAACCCATTGTGACCCCATGGACAATCTTCCTTGAGACTCTAGAAAGAGTTCAGAAAATAGCAACAAAGATGATTAGGGGATTGGAGGCTAAAACATATAAAGAACAGTTGCTGGAACTAGGTATGTCTAGTTTGATGAAAAGAAGGACCAGGGGAGACAGGATAGCAGCCTTCCAATATTTGAGGGGCTGCCCCAAAGAAGAGGGAGTCAAGCTATTCTCCAAAACACCAGAAGGCAGGACAAGAAACAATAGATGGAAACTAACCAAGGAGAGAAGCAACCTTGAATTAAGAAGAAACTTCTTAACAGGACAATTAACCAGGAATCAATTAACCAGTGGAACAGTTTGACTCCAGATGTTGTGGGTGATCCAACACTGGAGGTTTTTCAGAAGAGACTGGACAATGTCTGAAACAGTACAAGGTCCCCTGTTGAGCAGAGGGTTAGACTAGAAGACCTCCAGGGTCCCTTCCAACTCTGTTATTCTGTTATAATCCAGTATGAGCCTTGGAGCTGATTCAAACCCAAACCCATCCGATGTCCCAAATCAAAGCCTTCCGTCAGTTCGCGAAACTGGATTCAATCTGGAGATTCAATTCAAATGCCTTTGAATGAGACCATCCCATCTCCACCACGGAACTGAAGCTTGGCCCAGCTTGAAAGACAACGATGGTCATCGCTTCTCGAGTTGACCCCATTGTCGGGATTCTGGCAGTTACCCCAATTAAATCGTGAGTCTCGAGCCAAACTTCCAAAACTTCAAAAGGATTTATTGGGAGTTAACATGTCCAGCACTGCCTGGGTGTAGCCTGACTCTGAGGCACATCATTCATTGTCACCCTTGACCCTGGTCAAGAAAGAAGCCCAGTTGCACCCCGCCGTCGGTCGCGTCGCAACGGTGAGTTGTGATTGACGACGTGGCTCTCGTCTTTCCACCGGGAGGCCAAGCGCTTTTCCTAAAGAGAATCTGATCGCTGCCTCTCGTCTCAGCCAAGGCCTCCACGGGAGTTTCTTGGTGCTTTAAGTAACCAACGAGGAAACCCCGCCAATTCCGACGAATGTCAGACAAGCAATCGGGGGCCCTTTTGGCTGGCCTGTCTCTGGGTTTGCTTTTTTGGGGGTGGAAACCGGGGAGGAACGGAGCTGTCACTCAGGATCAGTGGAAATTATGCATGTCGAACTGACAGCCGGGCGGCTCTCCGACTTTCACCCTCATCAAGTGCCGACTGGCTCTGCCATGGCGGATATTTTTTTTTCTTTCTTTCTTTCTTTCTTTCTTTCTCTGCCTCTCTTGGCAACCTTTCCCGTATTTAAATGGATGGAATCCATCCAGGTTTTCAGCGGCAGAAGAGGCTGAGGGGAGGCAGGTGAACAGCAGGGCGGAGGGAGGGGGGGGCGGCTTCGTTGCTGGACCTGTCCTCATTCTGGCAGATCGAGGCGAGCGTGCCAACAACGGGGAAAGAGATGGTGGGCGCCCCTCCAAAACACGGGAGCCTTAAAAAGCCTACGAAACTGCCGTATACATTCCCCACCACCACCCCGAAAAAGGAAGCGAGATATTGTTCCATTTTGGCTGTCTCCCTTCCTTGAGGTCTTGGATGGAAGTAGAGAGGCCTTGCATGAATTTATTTCTCTTTTCTTTCTTTCTTTCTTTCTTTCTTTCTTTCTTTCTTTCTTTCTTTCTTTCTTTCTTTCTTTCTTTCTTTCTTTCTTTTTCCTCCCCCCATCACTCCCTTTCTCTCTCTCTCCCTTCCTTTCCTTCCTCCCTCCCTCTTTCTTTCCTCCCTCTCTCTTCTTTCCTTCCTTCCTCCTCCCTTTTTCTTTCTTTCTCTTTTTTCTTTCTTTCTCTTTCCTCCCTCCATCACTCCCTTTCTCTCTCTCTCCCTTCCTTTCTTCCTCCCTCTTTCTTTCCTCCCTCCCTCCCTTTCTCTTCTTTCCTTCCTTCCTCCTCCCTCTTTCTTTCTTTCTCTTTTTTCTTTTTCTTTCCTCCCTCCATCACTCCCTTTCTCTCTCTTTCTCCCTCCCTTTCTTCCTCCCTCTTTCTTTCTCTTTTTTTCTTTCTTTGTCTCTTTTTCTTTCTCTTTCCTTCTTCCATCACTCCCTTTTTCTCTCTCCCTTTCCTTCCTTTCTTCCTCCCTTTCTTTCATCCCTCCCTTTCTCTCTATTCTTTGCTTCCTTCCTCCTCCCTTTGTTTTTCTTTCTCTCTCTCTCTCTCTCTTTCTTTCTTTCTTTCTTTCTTTCTTTCTTTCTTCTTTCTTTCTTCTTTCTTCTTTCTTCTTTCTTTCTTTCCTCCCTCTATCACTCCCTTTCTCTCTGTCTCCCTTGTTTTCCTTCCTTTCTTCACCCCTCTTTCTTTCCTCCCTCCCTTTCTCTCTCTTCTTTCCTTCCTTCCTCCTCCCCTTTTCTTTCTTTCTTTCTTTCTTTCTTTCTTTGTTTCTTTCTTTCTTTCTTTCTTTCTTTCTTTCTTTCTTTCTTTCTTTCTTTCTTTCTTTCTTTCTTTCTTTCTTTCTTTCCCATCTTTATTATTTTTTTAATAAACAACTCGGGAAGGCGAACGTATCTAATACCTCTCTCTTCCTATTTTCCCAACAACAACCCTGTGAAGTGAGTTGGGTTAAGAGGGACTGGCCCAACTGTCTTTCATGCATAAGGCAGGACTAGAACTCCCAGTCTCTTGGTGATGCCCCAAATCACCCAACTGGCTTTCATGCCTAAGGTGGGACTAGAACTCCTAGTACCCTGGTGATTGGCCCCAAGTCATCCAGCCAGTTTTCATCCTTCAGGCAAGACTGGAACTCCCAGTACCCTGGTGATTGGCCCAAAATCATCAGCTGGCTTTTGTGCCTAAGGTGGAACTAGAGCTCACGGTCTCCTGGTGATTGGCACATAGTCAGCCAGCCAGCTTTCATCCTTCAGGCAGGACTAGAACTTACGGCCTTCCGTTTCGGAGCCTGGTTCCTTAAGCACAAGACCAAACTGTCTCTCTTTAGCTTTGCTGTGCAATACCTTCACACCTTATTTTTAGAAGTTGAAGAAAAGAGAGAAAGCTACAATTGAAACCTGAGTTTTTTTCCTCCTAGGTTGGATGGACGAACAGATTGGGGGAGCTTTGGAACTTTGTTTTTCTATATGACAACAGCGACGAATCTTCTCTATGCTCAGAGATAGAAGGACTCCCATAGACCCACAATGGAAGAATGGATAGGAAATTAATGGGCATTGGCAGAGATGCAGAAATTAATTTGCTTTGATTAAAGAAAAGACTTCATCTAAGCTTCTTTTCCACTTGGAAAGCACTCTTGACTCCTTTTTTTCCTCTTTTTTTTTTTTGCTGGAAACTGAAAGGAAATTTTAACCTTGGGGTTTGATGATTAGACTTGTTTATGGCAGAAATACTTTCATATGGTTTATTCTACTTCAAAAGGCTGTTGACGTTGTTTATTAGCATCGAAAAACATCGGAAGTTCTCCTGTTTCTGTGATTTCCTTCCCCTTTTGTTTCTTTGTCCCTGTTTTGCTTTTTCCTACCCTTTTAAACCTTTTTTTCTTTGCTTTTTGGTAGGTTATACTCCTTGAGATTTAACAGCATCCTTTTTTCCTTCCTCCCTCCCTCCCTTCTTCCTTCCTTGCTTCCTCTCTTCCCTCCCTCCCCTCCCTCCCTCCCTTCATCCTCCTTCCTTCCTTCCTCCCTTTCCCACTTCCTCCCTCCCTCCCTCCCTCCCTTCCTCCTCCTTCCTTCTTCATCTCCTTTCTCCCTCCATTCCTCCTCCTTCCTTCCTTCCTCCCTCCCTCCCTCCCCATCTTCCTCTCTCCCTCCTCCCTCCCCTCTCTCCCCTTCCACCCTCCCTCCTCCTTCCTTCCTTCTTCATCTTCTTTCTCCCTCCATTCCTCCTCCTTCCTTCCTCCTTCCTCCCTTCCCATCTTCCTCTCTCCCTCCTCCCTCCCCTCTCTCCCCTTCCATCCTCCCTCCTCCTTCCTTCCTTCTTCATCTTCTTCTTTCTCCCTCCCTTCCTCCTCCTTCCTTTCTCCCTTCCTCCCTTCCCATCTTCCTTCCTCCCTCCTTCCTCCCTCCCTCCCAAATGGGGCAAAACTCACTTATTTCTCACTTAGCAACCTAAATTTGGTGCTCAATTGTGGTCATAATTGAAGACTCCCTGTATTAAAAATAACAATGGGGGGAAAAAAACTACAGTATACATCTTTTTTCTCTTAGCTTTTATTAGTGTAACAACATAGAGACTTCCTAGCTGGTAAGCAATTGACAAATAAACAAACAAATAAATAAATAAACAAATAAATAAATAAATAAATAGCTTCGTTAAACTCAACTTGCAGCAAAGCTAACCACTTTTTAGTTCAGGGCAAAAAAACAAACAAACCCAGAGAAAACCATTTTTTTTTTAAAAACAATACAAAACAAAACAAATCTGGAGGCCTTCTCCAGACTTTAAGTTGAAAGAAGAAAAGGCAGTATTGATGATTTCTGAATTCGGGGGAAATAAATAGGGCCGAAAAGATGGAGAATAGCCTGAAGCTGGGCCATAACGTGTGCGCCGGCGAAGCAGGCACGAAGCGGCGAATATTCGGTGCCAGCCGGTGCCACCAGGATCCAGCAGGAGTGTCTGCTGTTTGTTTACCTTGAAGGCATCGCTGTATAGCAGAGCTAGATGGGTGCTGTGTGTTTGTTTATACAGTGACAGAAGGCGTTCTCAGAGGGAATGGCAATCGCACACATGCACGGAGGCACATACGCATGGAAAGAGGGAGGGAGGGAGGGAGAGAAGGGGAGGCGTGTGCTGGCTTGCACTCTCTACTTAATGCTGCGTGGCAAGAACAGTTGTGTAATTACGGGACAGGAAGATGCTCAATCCCGGGTGAGCTCCGTGGAGGACCAAGGGTGGCTGGATTCTTTTTCCAATTGCCATATTATTTTCTTTTTATTTCTAAACCGCTCAGACCATTCCATTCTATTCTCATTTGCTATTCTATTCTACTCTCCTCTATTCCTTCTCTCCTCTCCTCCTACCCTACCCTACTGTGATCTGTTCTGTTCTTCTGTTCTGAAGGCATACTTTGGAGGGAAGCTGTCTTAAGATTGGAATTTTAAGTCGGACACATCTGGAGGAGTATTGTGTAACTTGGAAAACTTCTCTTCTTTTTTCTCTTCTAATTCTATTCTCCTTCCTTCTTCACTTCCTGTTCCGTTCTATTCTGTTCTGTTTATTCTATTCTATTCTATTCTATTCTATACTATTCCCATTCCCATTCCTATTCCTATTCTACTCTTCATTATTCTATTCCATTCTATTCCTATTGCACCCTACCCTACCCTATCTTCTATTCTATTCCTATTCTATTCTATTCTTTCTCATTCTATTCTACTCTACCCTGCCCTAATTCTATTCTATTCCCATTCCTATTCTACTCTTCATTATTCTATTCTATTTCTATTCTATTCTATTCTTTCTCATTCTATTCTATCCTGTTATGTTCTATTCTATTTCTATTCTATTCTTTCTCATTCTACTCTACCCTACCCTACCCTACCCTACCCTACCCTACCCTAATTCTATTATATTCTATTCCATTCGATTCAATTCCTATTCCTATTCTACTTTTCATTATTCTATTCTATTTCTATTCTATTCAATTCTATCCTGTTATGTTCTATTCTATTCTATTTCTATTCTATTCCCATTCCTATTCCTATTCTACTCTTCATTATTCTATTCTATTCTATTCTATTCTATTCTATCCTAATTCAATTATCCTTCCTTCTTCCCTTCCTATCCCTTCCTATCCTATTCTTGTTTTCATACCTTGGGAAAAAGCTATAGGAACCCTGTCTATGGTAGGAGACTTTAAGTCGTACTCATCTACAGGAGGGTTGTATAACTTGAAAAGTAACCCTTTTCATGAGAGTGGACATTGATCCAGGTCTAGGGGAAGTGAGAGGGGCTGAGCCATCATTTTTTCTAAATTAAATCGCTACAGGTCTGATTTTCTCTCTCTCCAAACACGGTTCCTTCCCATTCTTCCCATCTGCATCCTAGAGTGCAAAAGACCTCCTCTCAAAAGCTTGGCATAGGGATCCTTCCAACCCCACTTCCCCCTAATGCCCCCAGCCCAGCAGTATTGCCAAAGGCAAGAAAGGAAGGTTGGGGAGGGGGGGGGGGGTTTCTTGCCCGAAGGCCCTCAAGTCCCTGAAATATAGGGGGTCTTTCCGACAAGACCGGCCGCCTTTGTGGAACCCGCTGGACCACTTTCCCGATCCGAGCCGGGCTATGATTGCTCTTCCATTCAGCTAATAGGCCTGCCTGTTTCATCGCCATCCATAAGACCCCCTTGTTCCATTGGCTGGCTAACGATATGGAACCACCCCCTGCCGCCTGCCAATTAGAGGGCAAGAGTTAAAACTGCACGGCACACTTCGGCTGCTGTCAAAATTGGCCTTTGTTTGATGATACCGCGCTGTGTGGGAGGAAAAAACCCCCACTGAGCTTAAATCATCATAGCCGGCCTAAGCGAGGAGTGGGGGGGAGTTTGGGGTGTGTGGAAATCGCTTGCAATTGTTCAGGAAGCTTCCGTGCCACACGGAACATCGACTGGCACACATGCGTGGGGTCTCTCTGGGCCTCTCCTCCCAGGGACCACATCTTCTTGTTATTAGTTGCAAAGTTGTGTCCGACCCATCGCGACCCCCCGGGATCACGTTCCTCCAGGCCTTCCTGTCCTCTATCATCCTCCAGAGTCCATTGAAGCTCACGCCGACTGCTTCAGGGACTCCATCCAACCACCGCCTTCTCTGCCGTCCCCTTCTTCTTCTTTTAACCTCCATCGTTCCAGCATTCGGCTCTTCTCCAGCGAGTCCTTCCTTCCTTCTCATGAGGGGGCCAAAGTCTTTGAGTTTCATCTTCAGGATCTGGCCTTCTAAGAAGCAGTCAGGGTTGATCCCCATGGACAACGTTCTTCCAGGCCTTCCTGTCCTCTACCATCTTCTGGAGTCCATTGAAGCTCATGCCAACTGCTTTAGGGACTCGATCCATCTCTCTTCTTCTCTGCCATCCCCTTCTTCTTCTTTTAACCTCCATCGTTCCAGCATTCGGCTCTTCTCCAGCGAGTCTTTCCTTCCTTCTCATGAGGAGGCCAAAGTCTTTTGAGTTTCATCTTCAGGATCTGGCTTTCTAAGGAGCAGTCAGGGTTGATCCCCATGGATAACGTTCTTCCAGGCCTTCCTGTCCTCTACCATCTTCTGGAATCCATTGAAGCTCATGCCGACTTCTTGAATGATTCCAACCAAGCCACCTTCTTCTCTGCCATCCCCTTCCCCTTCTTCTTTTGTGTTCAGAGTTTTGCAGCGTTAATTCAGCACTCAAAAAATAAACACAGCTGGCTGATGCTTCATTTAACATCTTTATAAACATAATAAGTAGATTTTACAAACCAACATGGAGCAAACTCAGACAGAAACATGTTGCAAGTAACTTCGGTAGCAAGCATTATACACAGCAGAGGAGAGAAGCAGTTTCATTTTCAACAGACAGACTCAGAGCTTCACATAGCTCCAGAGCTTCAGAGCTTAATATAGAGCCACGCCTAGGCTACTTCTAGTTTCAGTTTCCAAACAGTCCTCATTGGCTGACCTTCTTACCATGCTCTATTCCAGTTCATGAAGATACTCTGTCATTTTGTCCTCAATTGTTCCCAGCATTAGGCTCTTCTCCAGGGAGTCCTTCCTTCTCATGAGGTGGCCAAAGTCCTTTAAGTTTCATCTTCAGGATCTGCTCCTTTGAAAGAGCAGTCAGAATGGATCTCCTCTCTAGGAGTGACCGGTTGGATGGCCTTGCAGTCCAAGGGACTCGCAGGAGTCTTCTCCAGCACCAGAGTTCAATGGCCTCCATTTTTGGGGGGCACTCAGCCTTCCTTATGGTCCAGCTTTCACAGCCCTACATTGCAACTGGGGAAAAAAAAATCATAGCCTGGACTATGTGCATTTTGTTGGCAGGGGGATGTCTCTGCATTTTTTGTGTGCTGTCTAGATTGGCCATAGCTTTCCTCTCCAGGAACAAGTGTCTTTTACTTTCTTGGCTGCCATCCCCATCTGCGGTGACCTTGGATCCCAGGAAAATAAAATCTGTCACTGCCTCCATTTCTTCCCCATCTATTTTCCAGGAATTGAGAGAGCCGCATGCCATAATCTTTGTTTTCTTAATGTTGAGTTTCAAGCCAACTTTTGCACTATCCTTCTTCACCGGCATCAAGAGGCTCTTTAGTTCCTCTTCACTTCACTACATCTGCTTCCCCCCAACCAGTCTCTGAAAGCATTGCAGCCACGGCAAGGTCACTCCAAAAGATCTCCTATCCAACGAATGGGGAAAACCAGAAAGATGAAAGAAGAAGAAGGCGCTTGAGTGAAGCTGAGGTCTTTGTTAGCGACCAAGGGAGACTGCTAGACTCAGGATCACTTCAGTAGAGAGAGTGACCCACCATGGACAGGAGAAGAGGAGATGTTTGAGGACAATAGGACAGTATTGTCGGAAGGAAGGAAGACAGAAAGGTGTTATTGAAGAATGTGGGAGAATTTCACCCACTACAAACGGGTCCCTTCTTATCGCTGATGCTAGAAGACCCAAGCCAATGATTTTTATTTCATTTTTATTTTTTTTTTGGAGCAAATTTAAGTTTTCAAAAAGATATAGAACATTAGCATAGTTGGAGGTAGAAGGATGATTTTAACTCAGCCGGCAGACCCAACCCTCTTGTTTCTCTGGCGGGTTCTCTATGATTTATTTCCTGGATATCTTTGATATTTCTGGCAAGGAATAAACACGGCACCCGCCCGACTAAAAACAGCTGCGAAATGACCTCCCTTCTGTTAGGCCGGGCCCACGGGTAGGAGTCGGTTTGCTTTTGAAGAGATGGGGAGGAAGTGGATCTTTTGCCCTCTACCACGCGGAGGGCAATTTTGAGCTTTAAAACAGGAAAGCTCAGGAAAGGACAGGAAAGTTTTAACTCAACTCCTGACATCCTCACAGCATCCTTGTGCTCAGCTGGGCAGCCAGCAAACAGTCACAGAAGGCTTTGGGCGTTAAAGTAGGCCATTTCCCCCAAGTTTTCTCACACCGTGGGACGGAAAAGAAATGCGAAATTATTTTCTTTCTTTTTTTTATATATATATATATATATTATTTTTTAAAAGGCAAACACTAACAAACACAAGCATAAAACATCAACCTAAAACCATCTTCCAAAATACAGTGTGTCGGTTGGTACATTTCTTTCGTGCAATGTCACAATATCAACGGTCTTCCCTTCCAAACATACATTCACATTACCTAGGTCAACTATACATATTATATCATGTTATATTCAGGGGTGGGATTCAATTTTTTTAACAACGGTTATGTGGGCGTGGCTTAGTTGGTGGGCGTGGCTTGGTGGTCATGTTATTGGTTGGGTGTGGCCAACTCAATATCACTCACATTGAGGCACGCATCTCCTCGCCTGGCCTCTCATGACTGTGGGGATGCTGCAACAGTCGTAAGTGTGTTAGAAGAAATTCCTGGCCTAATCCTGTAAGGAAGGCAGGAAGGAAACATTCTGGTGTTGGTTACAGAAACTGCCTCTCTGTTAACCCTTATTACATTCTTGGCTAGGACAGGACTAGACTTCCTGTCTCTGAAACTTCTCTGGAGTTTTTTTCCCCTCCTTTGCTGGTACTTTGCTTTGTGGAGTGACCATTCAAAGTTACAATGGCACTGAAAAAAGTGACTTATTTATTTATTTATTTATTTATTTATTTATTATTTACATTTATATGCCGCCCTTCTCCGGAGACTCAGGGCGGCTTACAGTCTTTAGAGCACCATGCTAAGTGCTCGGCAATAGCCTTCATTCCATTGTATATGCCTGCTTATTACTAAGGCTTTTTGGCCCCCCCAAGCGGCATTTTTTACAAAGTCAACTTATTGCCCCCAACAATCTTGGGTCCTCAATTTACCTACCCCGAGAGGATGGAAGGCTGAGTCAACCTTGAGCCTGGTGGGATTCGAACCTGCACTCATTGCAGGCAATTGAGCTAAGTGCTAGATGATTAACAGCCTGCACCACCAAGGCCCAATAATGACCCTTATGATCCTTTTTCACACTTACGACTGTTTGCAGCATCCCCGCAGTCACGAGAGGCCAGGCGAGGAGATGCGTGCCTCGATGTGAGTGATATTGAGTTGGCCACTCCCAGCCAGACACATGACACCAAGCCATGTCCACCCAGTCACATGACCCAACAAGCCACGCCCACCACCTATGCCACACCCACAGGACCGGTTGTTAAAAATTTTGAATCCCACCCCCGCCGCAGCTCTGCTCTGAACTTGCAACATGTTTTCTGTCTGAGTTTGCTCCTTGTTGGAGAAACCTACAGCTGGTTTGTAAAATCTTACGATGTTTATAAAGATGTGAAATGAAGCATCAGCCATCATCTGTGTTTATTTTTCTGGCGTTGAATGATCTCTGCAAAACTCTCAATAGTTGTTTCTTGTCCAGCCCTTAAGGAGAAACTTCCCAACAGTGGGGACAATCAACCAGTGGAACCGCTTTGCCTCCAGAAGTGGTGGGTTCTCCATCACTGGAAGTTTTTAAGAAGAGACTTGAACAACCGTCTGTCTGAAATGGTCCTTCCCAGCTCTATTCCAAAATCCATTGAATCAGCCCCTCAAATAGCACTACTATCATACCCCACCCCCCCCACCTCTAGTCCTTCTTTTCTCTAGACTGGCCATACCCCATTCTTACAACCGGTTTTTTCTACTACATGTATGGATTGGTGGAAAGATGGAAATCCTTCGCCATCTGTTCCCCCACCCCACCCAAACATCTCTTCCCCATTCTTTTCGGCAGTTTATTCAGCTACGGAAGAGCATATGGGTTGGCTAAGCAGCTGCGGGGGGGGCGGGGCGGGATTGGGGAGGGGGGAAGAGGTTGAAAAATGACGAGAGGGTCCAGCAATGGCTGGATTTCCTCTCTCTCTTCCCAATTCGCCTATCAGGTAGAAGAGAGGAAGCGATTTCTGCTCCGCGCTGCCACAAATATTAATTATCTACTAATTGCTCTCCAGGTAGCCATTACATCTCAGCTAGCTGACAGCTGTCCGCTCCGACTAACCCCGGGAACCTAGCAGGGTTGAGTGGGGGGGGGGGGTTGGAGAGAAAATTTGGACGTATCAAAGAGAATGCTGGAAAGAAAAAAAATGAAAGGAAATCTTCGTTCCCGGGACCACCAGACGATCTGAATTTCAAACCTGACTAGCTGCAAAAGGGTGGAAGGAGAGAACAGGACTGAGCGATCTAAAAAAAGCAGAAAAAGATTGATTTGTCTCTCTTTCCCTCAGCTCAGATTTTCTACTCAGCTCTTCTTCCTCCTTCTTGGTTTAGCAATAGCCCTTAGACTTATAGACCGCTTCACGGTGCTTTCCAGCCCCTCTCTAAGCGGTTTCCAGAGTCAGTCTCTTGCCCCCCAACAATCTGGGTCCTCGTTTTAACCGACCTCGGAAGGACAGAAGGCTGAGTCAAAACCTTGAGCCATTGAGGATCGAACTGCTGGCAGTGGGCAGTGAATTAGCCTGCAATACTGCATTATAACCACTGGGAAGGAAGGAAGGAAGGAAGGAAGGAAGGAAGGAAGGATGGAAGGAAGGAAGGAAGGAAAGAAGGAAGGAAACGTAAGAAGGAAAATAGCAATAGCACTTAAGACTTACATACTGCTTTACAGTGCTTTCCAGTCCTCTCTAAGCGGTTTACAAAGTCAGCCTGTTGCCCCTAACAAACTGGGTCCTCTTTTAACCGACCTTGGAAGGACGGAAGGCTGAGTCAACCTTGAGCCATTGAGGATCGAACTGCTGACAGTGGGCAGTGAATTAGCCTGCAATACTGCATTATAACCACTGGGAAGGAAGGAAGGAAGGAACGAAGGAAGGAAAGGAAGGAAGGAAGGAAGGAAGGAAGGAAGGAAGGAAGGAAGGAAGGAAGGAAGGAAACGTAAGAAGGAAAATAGCAATAGCACTTAAGACTTACATACTGCTTTACAGTGCTTTCCAGTCCTCTCTAAGCGGTTTACAAAGTCAGCCTGTTGCCCCTAACAAACTGGGTCCTCATTTAACCGACCTCGGAAGGACGGAAGGTTGAGTCAACCTTGAGCCATTGAGGATCGAACTGCTGACAGTGGGCAGTGAATTAGCCTGCAACACTGCATTCTAACCACTGGGAAGGAAGGAAGGAAGGAAGGAAGGAAGGAAGGAAGGAAGGAAGGAAGGAAGGAAGGAAGGAAGGAAGGAAGGAAGGAAGGAAGGGTAAAGTAAAGTAAAGTGAAGTGAAGTGAAGTGAAGTGAAGTGAAGAAGTGAAGTGAAGTAAGAATGAAAGAAGGAAAATAGCAATAGCATTTATGACTTATCTACCACTTCACAGTGCTTTCCAGCCCTCTCTAAGCGGTTTATAGAGTCAGCCTGTTGCCCTTAACAATCTTGGGTCCACCGTCCCTGGAAGGATGGAAGGATGAGTCAACCTTGAGCCTAATGAGACTCGAACTGCCAAATTGCAGGCAGCCAGCAATCAGCAGAAGTCGCCTACAGTACCGCACTCCGACCACTGCGCAGGAGGCTGTAAACCACTTAGAGAGGGCTGTGAAAGCACTAAAGCAGTCTATAAGTCTAAGAGCTATTGCTGCTATTGCTACTAACACTACGTAACACAGATTCACAATAACTGTAGCCAGAGAGGCCATAACATTGGGGGTGGGAGGGGTGGGGGGGTGAAGCAGGGGAAACCTCGCTTAATAACTGTCTTGCTTGGCAACTGCAGCCCCTTAGATATTGGAAGGCAGAGGGAAGATATTGGAAGACCTGTCATCTCTAGTCCTTTTCGTTGAACCAGAGACGCCCCAATTCCTGCAACCAATTTTTTTCCCCATCTGGTGCAGGGGATCTGATTTCATCCACCCTACAAAACCAGCGGTGAGGTTGCCCTTCTCCTTCAGAGCATTCCCGGCCTCCCCCCACCCACCCCCAACTCAAATAGCTGGTTGCATCATCCAGACCTGGAGGGTGAAATGATGGAGATGGAAAGTAAATAAATAAATGAAAAAAGACCCATCGGTCATGTTAGCTTAATGAACAAACAGGGTAAGGTAGGCCCATCCGGGAATAATCTCTCAGAGAAATCATTTGAACAATTCCATATTCTGATAGGATATCGTTTCATCTACTCGTTGCAGAATACCTTATGCCACCAGACTTGAAACTCTAGACCTAGACAACCTAGAACTACACCACCTCCGGTCCGATCTAAATATAGTATATAAAATCATACATTGCAATGTCCTACCTGTCAATGAATACTTCAGCTTCGACCATAACAACACAAGAGCAAACAATAGATACAAACTCAAGGTTAACCGCACCAAACTTGACTGCAGGAAATACGACTTCAGCAACAAGAGTGGTCAATGTCTGGAATACTCTACCTGACTCTGTGGTTTCTTCCCCAAACCCCAAAAACTTTATCCTTAGACTGTCTACTATTGACCTCACTCCCTTCCTAAGAGGCCTGTAGGGGGCGTGCATAAGCGCACCAATCGTGCATACCATCCCCGTCCTATTGTTTCTTTCTATTTTTCTTACAGGTATCTATCTCATTTATTCAAAACTATATTTATTCTTATACTTGAATCTTGTAAGCGACTGATAGATCAAATAAATGCTAAAATACTAAATACAATTACTGCTCAGCCTCCCTTTGCAAGCAAGGGGGGCTGCCCCTCCCCCTGAGCTCCTTGAGGCTGAACATGCAAAGTGAGCAGCACTTCCATGCATGATTTCTCTCCAGTCATTCTGGAAAAACGGGGTATAAATCATCAATATTGCATCTGGGCCCAGCGAATTAATCATGTTCCCCTCCCCCCTTTAAAGGTGTCCTTTGGGCTGCGCATGGCTGGCCCTTATCTGTGACCTATGGGTTTCCCGCAGTCCTTCAAATCTCTTGGAGTTGTCTTCAATCCAACAGAAAAAAATTGCAAAGGCATCGTCCGAAAGGGGCCCTCGATTCTATCAGCAAGATAACTTCCCCAAAGGGACAAAATGTGATGCCTGCGGAGATTCTGAGTCAGCCAAGTGTCATAAATCACCTTCTCCAACCGAGGACTAGAGACCACGCCCCTCCAACTGGATCGGTAACCTGGGAGACGCCTTGGTGAGATGTGCATGGAACATACTTCTGGGAGTGGTGGTTAATTGCCTTGCTGCTCCTCCCTCCCCCCCCCCCACATAGCAACTCGAAAGGAGGCCAGGAATGCTTACGAGTTGACACCAAGGTTACTGCTGTCCCAAAGGTGCTTTTTCAAGAGGCAACTGGATTTTCTTTGTTTTACCTTGGAGATGTTTCTCAAGAACTGGGGAAGTTTCTTGGGCAAAACGTCTCCCAAGGAAAAAAAAAAAAAAACTCTAGATGCCTCTTGAACAAGCACCTTTGGGACCATCAAATTTGATACGGAAGGGGAGGTCAAGAAGAAAGGTCTTGAGTTAAAGATTGGCCTGATCCAACTGGGCTCCACAGAAAAATCCTATTCCCCAGTAAATCCCTATGAGAAGGACAGTTGGTCAATGACTTAGAATTGTGATGGCGGACCTATGGCACGCGTGCCACAGGTGGCACACAGAGCCATTTGTGCCGGCACGCGAGCTGCAGGCAAACTTACCTCACTGCACAAGCACGCAAGTCACAGCTGATTTTCGGGAGGTTTGAGGCCTTTTTCGGCCTCCCAGAGGTTTGAGGAAGCCTTCTGCAGGCTTTTCAGGACAAAAACTAGGCCCATTTCGACACTTCGTGTTTTTCCGGAAATACTGGAAGTGACGAAACGGGCCTAGTTTTCATCCTGAAAAGCCTGCAGAAGCCTTCCTAAAACTTTTTCGGCTTTAGGAAGGTTTCTGCAGGCTTCTGCAGGCTTTTCAGGTCGAAAACTAGGCCCGTTTCGACACTTTCTGTTTTTCCAGAAATACCAGAAGTGACAAAACGGGCCTAGTTTTCAGCCTAAGGCCTGCAGAAGCCTTCCTAAAGCCTCTGGGAGGCCGAAAAAGACCTCAAACCACCCGAAAATCAGCTGTGAGGCACAGTGTAGGTAAGAAGGCAGCAGGGCCGAGGCGTGTATTGCCTTCTAGGTGCTGGCACAAGAGTGCAAGCGCACACACAATTTTTGGCACAGGAGCCCAAAAAGGTTAGCCACTACTGACTTAGAACATAACAGTTGTCCATTCTTGGCATATCTTCTGGTGGCCAGGGAGTGCACTCCAATCAGAGATTCACTTCACAGCTGTGGCCAGAAAGACTGTAAAATGGGGCAAATCCTGAATCACAGTTATCTTGCTTAGCAATGGAAATTTTGGACGCAATTGGGGTCATAAGTCAAGGACTACCTGTATTCATTTTCACGTAATAACATTGCTGCAAGTTGCTACTGCCCTGTTAAGAGTTCCCCCAAAAGACCTTCAACTGAAAAAGATTCGACCGAATCTTGTAAAAATAACTGCTTCTCTTCCTCCCATTTTGGGGTTAGGAAGAGATATGTCATCCAGTTTTGGTCTCCATGATGTAAAAAAAGATGTTGAAACTCTAGAAAGAGTGCAGAGAAAAGCAACCAAGAGGACTAGGGGACTGGGGGCTAAAACATATAAAGAACGGTTGCTGGAACTGGGTGTGTCTAGTCTGATGAAAAGAAGGACTCGGGGTGACAGGATAGCAGTGTTCTCATATTTGAGGGGCTGCCCCAAAGAAGAGGGAGTCAAGCTGTTTTTCCAAAGCACCTGAAGGCAGGACAAGAAACAATGGATGGAAACTAACCAAGGAGAGAAGCAACCTAGAACTCAGGAGAAATTTCCTGACAGCGAGAACAATTTATCAGTGGAACAGCTTGCCTTCAGAAGTTGTAAATGCTCCAACACTGGGTGTTTTGAAGAAGAGCTTAGACAACCCTTTGTCTGAAGTGGTGTAGGGTTTCCTGCCTAGGCAGGGGGTTGGACTAGAAGACCTCCTAGGTCCCTTCCAACTCTGTTATTCTATTTTAAGTATCTGAAGACAAGTAATCAAGAGGGTTGCACTTTCACCAGTCGAAAAGAACGTAGCATGCATTCAAAGTTCCCCACTCTTCTAGAGGTGTGTGTGTGAGTGTGTGTGTGAAGGGAATGGAATTTCAATTGCACCGCCGATGAAAATTGTCTTCCAGAGAGTTGAGAGAGGCTTATCTTTGCTTTTGCTCTCTTTTTTTTTCCTTTCTGAGAAATGATTTAAAAAAAAAAAAAGCCCTTTACAGCAGTTCCTGGGAGAAGCTGAAGGAGTGTGGGTTGAGAAACTTCAACTGCTATTTAACATGCACTGCTAAAAATTAGATAAATATGCAACATTACTGGACGCTTAGCACTTTGCAGGACTCAATGATTCATTTAGAAGATTTGCTCTCCCTTTTCTCTCCCTACCCTCCTCTGTTTCCCCCTAATTTTACATTCCTTGGCTAGGAAAGTATTCATCGCAAATTAAAGGCATATGGAAAGGAAAGGAACCAGGGAAAGAACGGAATTAGAAATGCAATAACAATAAAAGGGAGAGGAAGGGAAGGAACAAAGGGAAGGAGGGAGGGGGAGAAAGGTGAGAAAGGGAGGGAGGAAGAAAGATGACAAGGGCTGGAGGGAAGAAAGGTGAGAAAGGAAGGAAAGAAAAAGAAGGACAAGAAAGAAGAAAGAAAGAAAGAAAGAAGAAAGAAAGGAAAAAAGAAAGAAAGAAAAAGAAGAAAGAAAGAAAGAAAGAAAGAAAGAAGGAGAAAGAAAGAAAGAAAAAGAAAGAAAGAAAGAAAGAAAGAAAGAAAGAAAAAGAAGGGAGGGGGAGGCGGGAGAAGAAAGTGGAGGGAAAGAGGGAGGAAGAAGGTAGACAGAGGCGGAAAAGGAAGGAAAGGAAGTGCGGGAGGAAGAAAGGAAAGAAAAGAAAGAAGGGAAAGGGGAGAGGGAGAAGAGTGGAGAGAAAGAAGGAAGAAGAAAGGAACGGTGAGAGCGAGAACGAAAGAAAGGAAGTGAGGGAGGGGGGCGGGGAGGAGAAGGAAAGGGGGAAGGCGGGGCGAGGAAGGAAAGAAAAGAAGAAAGAAAGAAAGAAAGAAAGAAAGCAAGAGCAAGAAAGAAAAGAAGAAAGGGGAGGGGGGAGGGAAAAGAAGACAGGGGCGGGGTGGACGGGAAGAAGAAAAGGCGGAGGAACAAAGGAAGGCAGAGTGAGGGAGAAGAACGACAAGGAAAAAGGGAGGGGAGAAGAAAGAAAAAGGAGGGAGGGGGGAAAGATGTGAAGGGTGGGGGGGAGGAAGAGGTGAGGAAGAAGGAAGGAAGGAAAGGTGGGAGCGAGGAAGGAAAGAAAAAGAAAGAAAGAAAGAAAGAAAGAAAGAAAGAACGAAGAAAGAAAGAAAGAAAGAAAGAAAGAAAGAAAGAAAGAAAGAGAAAGGTGAGAAAGAAGATGGAGAAAGAAAGAAAGAGAAAGAAAGAAAGAAAGAAAAAGAAAGAAAAAGAAGGGGCAGGGGGAGGGAGTAAGTAAGGTGAGGAAGAAGGCGAAAGGAGAAGAAAGAAGAAAAAGAAGAAAAAGAAAGAAGCAAGCAGGAAGGGGGGGACGGAAGGGGGGGGGAAAGAGGGGCGGGAGGGAGGGGGGGGGGGGGGGGGGGGGGGGGGGGGGGGGAAGGGGGGGGGGGGGGGGGGGGAAGGGGGGGGGGGGGGGGGGGAGGGGGGGGGGGGGGGGAGGGGGGGGGGGGGGGGGGGGGGGGGGGGGGGGGGGGGGGGGGGGGGGGGGGAAAAGGGAAGAAGGGGGGGGGGGGGGGGGGGGGGGGGGGGCGGGAACGGAGGGGGGGGGGGGGGAGGGAGGGGGGGGTGGAAAGAGGGGGGGTGGGGGGGGGGGGGGGGGGGGGGGGTGGGGGGGGGGATGGGGGGGAGGGGCGAGGAGAAAGAAAAAGAAAGAAAGAAAGAGAAGAAAGAAAGGGGGGGGGGGGGGAGGGGGGAGGTGGGGGGGGGGGGGAGGGAGGAAGGCCGGAAAGACGGGGGGGTGGAGGGGGGGGGAGGGGGGGGGGGGGTGGGGGGGGGGGGAAGAAGGGAGGGTGGGGGAAGGGGGGGGAGGCAGGGGAGGGGGAGGGGGGGGGGGAAGGAAGGGGGGAGAAGGGGGCGAGGGGAAGGGGGGGGGGGGGGGGGGGGGGCGGGGAGGGTGGGGGGGGGGGGAGGCGAGGGGAGGAGAGAGGACAAAAGGGGGGGGGGGGGGGGGGGGGAGGGGGGGGGGAGGCGGGAAAAAGGAGGGGGGGCGGAAAAGGGGAGGGGCGGAAAAGGGGGGGAGGGGGAGAAAGGGGAGGGAGGAAGGATGAGAGGAGAAAGAAAGGAGGAGCAGAAGAGAGGGGAAAGGGCGGGAAGGAAAGAGGAAGAAAGAAAAAAGAAGGGGAGGGAAGGGAGGGGGGGGGGAGGGGGAAGTGAGGAAGGGTGGAAGAAGCAGGGAGGGAGGAAGAAAGGAGAAGAAAGAAAGAAAAAGAAAGAAAGAAAGAGAAAGAAGAGAAGGGGCAGGGAGGGAGGAAGAAAGGTGAGAAGAAGGGAGGGAGGAAGAAAAGTAAGAAGAAGGAAGGCAGGAAAGGAGGGAGGGAGGAAAGAAAAAGAAAGAAAGAAGAGAAACGGGCAGGGAGGAAGGAAGGAAAGAAGGTGAGAAGAAGGGTGGGAGGAAGAAAGGAGAAAAAGGGAAGGGAAAGAGGGAGGAAAGAAAGAAAGAAGAGAGAGAGGGGGGAGGGAGGAAGAAAGGTGAGAAGAAGGAAGGAAGGAAAGGAGGGAGGGAGGGAGGGAAGGAAATATTTGGTTCTAAAACGCAATTCTCCACCACTTCAATCTCTTCCTTATCACTTCCAAGTCTTGAAGATACATGACTCCAGCAGGAGCTGTCCAGGGTCCTGCTGCCATGCTTGGACTGCACTCAGGAATGAGTTAGATCTAAAACAGCGCTCTCCAAATTTGGCAACTTGAAGACTTGCAGACTTCAACTCCCAGAATTCCTTAGCCCCATGCTGGCTGGGCAATTCTTTTTAATTCCACAAGCCTTAAAAGTTCTCTAGTTTGGAGATCCCCCCTGGACTAAAGCAGAGTTTCTCAACCTCGTGTGGACTTCAGCTCCCAGAACTCCCCAGCCAGCATGAGATACAAGATTCGTTCACAGAACACAATAAATCTGCTTACTGAGTTAACTCGTTTTCTGGATCGGCATGATATGTTGAATCATAAATGAATTCCATGCTTGCTTTAAAACCTTAAGCGAGCTTAATACTAAACAAGCTTCCTTTTTTTCTTTTTCTGAATGCATCGATTAGGTTTCTACCAGATCGGCTAAGTGTTTTGTACTCCACAGCGCTAAGAATGAGATAAAAGTTTAAGTACATTCATATAAGTGCTTTCTCATTCTACATTTCCCCACTTTAGAGTAATATGTCTGAATTGAACAGAAGGCTGATGGAGTTTATATCTCTTACATAGGCTTTCATTGTGGCAATTGATAAAATTCCTCTGTAACTTTGCTACTTATGTGATAGTGTCGTGTGGATTCCAGTAGATGCAGTCCGTTTCACGATCCACTATTTTTAAAATGTATTTTCCAGTTAGGATCAGCTCCTGGAGAGTCACAAAGATACATTCCTGGAAAGATGTTGGCAAAATACAGAAATGGAACTTTTCTAGTTACAGCCCAAGACTTCAACCTCAGTAGGACTATATTCTAGCTTGTGTTTCCCTTTATTGATTTCATGTTTAAACCATATCCATCTCAATTTTTTCTTACATTAGTGCTTCTGGCTACAACATGTATGAATCTGTGGTTTTGAGCGCATGTACAATAGCAATAGTACTTAGATTTATATACCGCTTCATGATGCTTTTACAGGGTCTCTAAGCAGGGAAGGAAGGAAGGAAGGAAGGAAGGAAGGAAGGAAGGAAGGAAGGAAGGAAGGAAGGAAGGAAGGAAAAGAGGAAGAAAGAAGGACAATGAAAGGGAAGGAAGGAAGGAGGGAGGGAAGTGAAAGGGAAGGAAAGAAATAAGGGAGGAGAGCCCACAGATCTAGTAGTAATTAATCAGATACATCAATGTGCAGAAATGGTTAGACTAACTATGTTATTAAAAAACAGGGAAGAAGAAAGAGTATTTTATGATATGAAATATATGGTATAAATGGTTAAGGAAAAGGAGTAAAGATGTTTGAGAAAATGACTAAAGAAATTTCAAAGAAGAATGTGATATATGATTTGTATGTATATATGTAAATTAACATAGATAAATAAGTATTGTATTTTAACAGTAGTATAGTAATCAAGGAATGAGTAAATTAGTTACAGATATACCTATGGTAAACGAATCTAGTTGTTATTAAAGAACATATACACTGCTATGATATCACTGTAAAATGTGAGAAATTGTTTCTCTTTTTTAATTTTTTTAAATTTTGAATAAATAAACTATTAAAAAAAAGAAATAAGGGAGGAAGGACAGTGAGAGGGAAGGAAAGAGATGGAGGGGAGAGAAAGTTTAGGAATAAGATAAACAATTGAGAATCCCAAAGTAAAATGATTAGAATAGCAAAATCATGCTTATTATTATTATTATTATTACTTTTCCTCCTCCTCCTCCTCCTCCTCCTCCTCTTCCTCCTCCTCCTCCCCCACACTGGAAGTTTCAAGGAGGCATTTTGCTTTAACAAAAGTTCAATCGAAGCATCCTTTTGAAGTGTCTCAGGGTTGGGGATCTAAGCCACAAAGAGGAACTAACTCCCTGTTTCTCTCCTAAGCAACAAAACATCCTTGAAACAACTTCTTCCTTTTGGAAAATCACAGCAGCCATCACGGGGCTCTCCAAGACCAGTGGTGTCACCGCTGCGGTGAGAAATTCCTCCGAGAAATGAAGTCTGGCACGTATGGAACTGCGACATGCTCACTTTGCACTCTCCGAGGGAAAAGTAATAGCATCAACAGCATCATCCTGTCCAGGTCCTCCTCTGGTCCACCAGCGTTATTCTTGCTTAGGGCAAGACACTTACTGGTATTATTAGACAATGGTAATTTTAGTAGGCCATACTGTTTTGCAACCAGAAAAATCTCAGGTCCAATCCTAATTTGTGATTTGCAAGAATAATGGACTAGTTGTAGTTTATGAATCACCAGATACAATTGCAGTCTACACCACAGAGAACTTAAGAGACTTATTATCTTGAAATAATCTTTCCAATTTCCTTCCTTCCCTCCTCCCTCCCTTTCACTTTCCTTCCCTCCCTCCCTCCCTTCTTTCCTTCCCTTTCAACTGTCCTTTCCTTCCTTCCTTTCCTCCCTCTCTCCCTTCTTTCCTTCCCTTTCAACTGTCCTTCTTTCCTTCCTTCTTTCCTTCCTTCCCTTTCAACTGTCCTTTCCTTCCTTCCTTTTCTTTTCTTCCCTCCCAACTGTCCTACTTTCCTTCCTCCCTTCTTTCCTTCCCTTTCAACTGTCCTTCTTTCCTTCCTTCTTTCCCTTTCAACTGTCCTTCCTTCCTTCCTTCCTTCTTTCTTTCCTTCTTTCCTTTTCAACTGTCCTTTCCTTCCTCCCTTCCTTCCCTTTCAACTGTCGTTTCCTTCCTCCCTTCTTTCCTTCCCTTTCAACTGTCCTTCTTTCTTTCCTTCCTTCCTTCCTTCCTTCCTTCCTTCCTTCCTTCCTTCCTTCCTTCCTTCCTTCCTTCCTTCCTTCCTTCCTTCCTCCCTTTCCTCCCTCCCTTCCCTTTCAGATGCTAAGGACAAGGGATTCAAGCTTATTCTTTGTGTGTGTGTGTGTGTGTTTGTTGTTGTTGTTGTTGCTGCCCTGGCTTTCTGATCCCATGAATGGACTTTGCAAGATTCTTCGCTCATTAAAGACGCCTACCTCCCCACACCCTCCCTCTCTCTCTCTCTCTCCTGGTTAATGCAGGGATAAAAAACCGAAGCAGGCTTGCGGGATTAAAAAGGGGAAGTGTCCCTCTGGCAGGAGAAGTGCTGCTGCATCCCCAGCCCTTTCTCTTTTATCTGGAGAGATAACCAGGCCTTGTGGCTGAGGCCTACACTGATAAGAAGATTAGCCTGGCTTGGTTGAGCACTTCGGGGATTCTCCCGCTGGGAGAGATTCTTCTGTCTATAGATCAACACCAGAAGGTTATCTAAATAGGGTGGGATCAAACCAACATGCAGCAGGTTCCCTCTTGGGACATTACCATACATGCAGAAGGAGAACAAAGACAACATGCCAGTTTCCTTCAAAAGATGGCTAGGCACGACGAGTCCGTGGCCCCGACGGCGTCGTCTTCGGAGCCAGATTCAAATGTTCTTCGACGTTTTTATTCACGGTGTAGGATCTTTGCATTGGGCTCGTTCCTTTAATTATTATTTTTGTACACTCTCTCTCTCTCTCTCTTTGCATAGGCCTACTCGAAACTCCCTGGGGATGCAGTGGCTCAGTGGCTAAGACGCTGAGCTTGTCGATCAGAAAAGTTGGTGGTTCGGCGGTTCGAATCCCTAGCGCTGCATAACGGAGGGAGCTCCCGTTCCTTGTCCCAGCTTCTGTCAACCTAGTAGTTCGAAAGCATGTAAAAAATGCAAGTAATAAAATTTGGTGGGAAGGGAGCGGCGTTCTGTGTGCCTTTAGCGTTTAGTCCTGCCGGCCACATGACCATGGAGACGTCTTCGGACAGCGCTGGCTCTTTTTCGGCTTTGTAATGGCGATGAGCAGCGCCCCCTAGAGCCGGGAATGAGTAGCATGTAGGTGCGAGGGGAACCTTTACCTTTATGTGTGTGCATGTGTGTGTGTGCATGTGTGTGTGTGTTTGCTTGTGTGTGCATGTGTGTGTTTGTGTGTATGTGTGTTTGTGTGTGTGTATGTGTGACGCAGTGGCTCAGTGGCTTAGACGCTGAGCTTGTCGATCAGAAAGGTCGGCAGTTCAGCGGTTTGAGTCCCTAGCGCTGCGTCATGGAGTGAGCTCCCGTTCCTTGTTCCAACTTTTGCCAACCTAGCAGTTCGAAAGCATATAAAAAAATATGCAAGTAGAAAAATAGGGACCACTTTGGTGGGAAGGTAATGGCGTTGCATGTGCCTTCGAAGGCGTTTAGTCATGCCGGCCACATGGCCACGGAGACGTCTTCAGACAGCACCGGCTCTTTGGCTTTGGTAACGAAGGTGAGCACCGCTCTCCTAGAGCCAGGAGCAACTAGTGAGTACAAACCTTTACCTTACTTGAAACTCCATCGTGAAATTTCCATCCCGAAAGATGAAAGGTGACTTTATTCAAACCAGACCTTCGAAGATTTGGTTCTTCCCAAATCTAAGAGGACAACTCTTGTGGGGTGTGTGAGTTTGGTAGCGTTGCCGTTCTTGTTCCAGATGTCTCTTTTTTTCAGATGTCATTTCAGAACAAGTAGACCTCGACTTGTGACCTCAATTGAGCCCAAAGTTTCTTTTGTTAAACAAGATGGTTGTTGAGTGAGTTTGGCCCCCCTTTTAATGATATTTCTTGCCTCAGTGGTTAAGGGAATCCCTAGCCACACGGTCATTCAGTGAATCTGGCTTGTTGGAAGGTCGCAAAAGAGGATCATTTGATCCTCCCGGGACACAGCAGTGGTCATAAGTATGAGTCCGTTGCCCAGTGTCTGAAATTTGATGCCATGACATGGGGGAATAGCAATAGCAATAGTCCTTAGACTTATATACCGCTTTATAGTGCTTTCCAGCCTGCTGTAAGCAGTTTAAAGAGTTAGCCTCTTGCCCCCAACAATCTGGGCCCTCATTTTACTGACCTTGGAAGGATGCATTCTAACCATGGAAGGGAGGGAGGGAAGGGAAGGGAAGGGAAGGGGAAGGAAGGAAGGAAGGAAGGAAGGAAGGAAGGAAGGAAGGAAGGAAGGAAGGAAGGAAGGAAGGAAGGAAGGGCAATAGCAACAGCACTCAGACTTACACACTACTTCACGGTACTTTCCAGCCCTCTCCAAGCAGTTTGCAGAGTCAGCCTCTTGCCCCCAACAATCTGGGTCCTCGTTTTATCCACCTCGGAAGGATGGAAGGCTGAATCAACCTTGAGCCTGGTGGGATTTGAACTGCCAAATTGTAGGCAGCTGGCTGCAGAAGTAGCTTGCAATACTGCATTCTAACCACTGTGCCACAGAGGCGCCTTGGTTGTAAGTGTGAAAAACGGTTGTAAAATCCCCCTTTTTTTCCACAGCCGTTGCCACTTTGGTCACAAAAACAAACGGTTGTAAGACGAGGACTATCTTAAGATGTATTCGGGGACTCTTGTCGCCCTTCCCCAAGAGTGGGGAATTAAAACCTCGGCACGCTCCCGCTAGCAAATCGTGCGTTGTGTCCGGTTGTGACACACGTACACACCAGGGACAGACAAAGGCGCAGACACGCAAGCGGAGATACAGGCGAAGATACAAACCCGGGCACAATCCCCACCACCGGCGGCCTGATAGCCTCCGTGTTGTTAAGGCTTATCTAGCAAAAGATACCGCAAATCCTGGACCAGTTCTCTTTATTTCTCTCCCTTCTGCCCCACAGCCTTGTCACTCTCCTTTCCGCCATTCTTGTTTTCTTCCCCTTTTCTCCCCGTTCAAAAATGCTCCCCCGTCAACTGACAGCCGCCCACAAACACACACTCACACACACAGACACACACTGCTAAGACCCCTCCCCACCTTCCTTCCTTCCTCCCCCCTCTCCCCAACTCTCCTTTTCTTCTTCCTCCTCTTTATTTTATCTCGATTGGCCACAAATCTGTTCCTCCACAAAAGCAGCTGCCATCTTTGTTTTCTCGCCATTATCGCTGGAAGCACACCGCATTCGGCTGGGCTGCCTGGCAGACAATCACCGCCTAATAGACTGTCTAAGAGCTATTGTGGAGTCTGTCCGAGGCAGATCTATCACGGAGTCCTATCAGCCGTGCGGGTCTGACACCGAAGGGACGCACACACACACACATACACACATGCACGCAGAGAGAGAGAGAGACAGAGAGATGGAGAGAGAGAGAAAGACTTCAGCAAGAGAGTGGTCAAGAGAGTGGAATAATCTACCTGACTCTGTGGTTTCTTCCCCAAACCCCAAAAACTTTAACCTTAGACTGTCTACTATTCACCTCATCCCTTTCCTAAGGTGTGTAGCATAAGCGCACCAATCATGCCTACCGTCCCTGTCCTATTGTTTCTTTTTATTATTCTTATAAGTATCTATCTCATGTATTCAAAACTATTATTATTCTTATACCTGTATCTTGTAAGTGGTTGACAAATCAAATAAATACTAAAATACTAAAATAGAAAGAGAGAGAGAGAGAGAGAAACAGAGAGAAAGAGACAGATGGAGAGAGAGAGAGAGAGAGAGACAGAGAGAGAGAGAGAGAGATAGACAGAGACAGAGATAGTGGGAAAGACAGAGACAGAAAACAGAGAGAGAGAGAAACACACACAGAGAGAGATGGAGACAGAGAGAGAGAAAGAGACACACACAAAAAAGAGATAGACAGAGAGATGGAGAGAGAGGGAGAGACAGAAAGAGAGAAACCCTTTTAGACACACAGAGAGAGACAGAGAGAGATACACACAGAGAGACACACAGAGAGAGAGAGAAACAGAGACAGACAGACAGAAAGAGAGAGACAGAGAGAGAGAGAAGGGCAACCACACATGTCCAATTTTCCTTTGCTGAAACATTCACCAAGTGGAGTAGATGTGCAACTGAATTACCACCCTGCCACCTCCTACTGTCCCCATCTGCTGAAAAAAAGAGAGAGAGAGCTGGGTTTCTTGCTGTGGTTAACTCATGAACAAAGATACATTTTGGAGCTCAAGAAGCAGAGAGCGAAGCTCCGGTTATGGATATAGGATGTCTTTTGAAATGTGGGGTGGTCATTTGTGCCTGCTAAGGCTCAATCTCCTGGAAAGCCCTAATGTATGCGATTCGGTGAAATGGAAAGAAGAAGGAAAAAAATGAGGGAGGGAGGAAAGGAAGGGGAGGGAGGAAGTGGAAGGGACGGAAGTAAAAAGGAAGGGAGGAGCGAGGAAGGAAGGAAGGAGGGGAAGGAAGGAAGTGGAAGGAAGGAAAGAAAATGAAAAGAGGGAAGGAGGGAGGAAGGAAGGATAATAAAGGTATGCAAATCCCTTAAGCTCCAACTCTGATTTTACTTCAATTAGCCGTCTGCTTATTAGAATAATTTACTTGATTCAGCAAGTCAAACTGAACTGGTTAGAATGATCAGGTTGTCCTGTTGAATCCATTTCATTTCCATGGTCAGCCTGATCTGGAGGAAAGCCAGATTTAGTAGCAAGTACATATCAATAGGTAGATAGGTAGAAATGCACATAAGACATAAGTACCATCTGACTCGAGCCATTGATTCACTTTGATTCAATTTAATGAATTGAGTCCATCCAATTCAATCCGCATCTTCTGAGTGAATCCGCTCAGAATTGATTCCAAAGTGCCCAGTTCAATGCTTGCATCAAGTTAATTCAGGGACTTGATTTTGAGAGTTGAGTTCAGAGAGGAAGACAATCAAATTGCCTTTCACGTGGCACCTTTGTGTGGAACGTAGATCGTCCTTGACTTACCACAGTCTGTTTAGTGACTGTTCAAATTTACAACGGCGCTGAAGAAAGGGACTTATGGGCATTTTTTTCACACTTGCGACCGTTGCATCACAGTCACATGATCAAAATTCAGACGCTTGGCCACTGACTCATATTTATGACGGTTTCAGCATTCCAGGGAGTCAAGTGATTCCCCTTTGGCGACCTTCTGACAAGCCAAGTGAGTGGGGAAACCAGATGCCTGGATTCCAGCAATCACCCTAATTAAATCATGATTCTCGAGCCAAACTTCAAAAAGCTTCAAAGGATTCATTAGAGGCTGTATGAAGCCAACCCTGGCCTACGTCATTTACAGTCCCCTGTGACCCTGTTTCCCCCCTCTCTTCTTAGTGGTGTCATAAATCAGATTCTCCAACTGAGCACCTTCATGGGCTGGGTGTCATCCATCACGTTCTCCAATTAAATATAGTTGTGGGCAAAAGCTCTAGTAGTTTATTTACAATCTTTTAAAGATAAAGAGTTGGAATGTAGTTTCGCTTCCAAACTGCTGCACACACTTCCACATTTCCTTCCTCCCCCCCTCCCTTTTTTTATGGCAACTACTAAAACAGGCATAGGAATGTTTTATGAGTTGACCCCAGATTTGCTTAAGAACCGTGTTGCTGACTTAACAACTGCAGTGATTCACTTAACAACGGTGGCAAAGAAGGGGCAAATCTCACCTAAAAATTGTCTCGCTTATGGAAATGTCAGGCTCCCTTGTGGCTACCTCAAGATGGACAAACAGACAGGTGGGTGGATAGTATATTTACCCCTTGGGTGGAATACAATGAATCGGCAGCTAACTTTTCCAATTGGTGCAAGAATATTTGCAAAGTCAGGGAAGGAGTAGGTGGCGTTTGGAAGGGAAGAGGAGACCCAAGGCAGAGCAAAGGTAGAATGCAGAAAGAAAAGTAGAATTTACTTTTCAGTGTGTACGAGATGTGTAAGATTTCATGAACCAAGTCAAGCTGTTTTGGTGATTTGAGGAGTGGGCAAGGATCCCATTGCAGTCGGCGGTTGGCAATTCACATTATAAAAGCTCTCGGTTTAAGAAAGAATAGACTACGTTTTCTGAAGGCCAGACAAGGAACAATGGATGGAAACTGAACAAGGAGAGATTCAACCTGGAAATAAGGAGGAATTTCCTATCCGTGACGGAACAGACATTGCCTTTCATCACTAGAAGCTTTCAAAAGAGACTGGACTACTTGGGCCTGGGGTTGGACTAGATGACCTACAAGGTCCCTTCCAACTCTGTTAATCTGTTAAATGTTTCACCGGATTTCAATTTTTCTAATCCAGGGTTTCTCAATCTTGAAGAGGGATGGACTTCAACTCCCAGAATCCCCCGGCTGCTTTTCTGGTGGGGATTTTAAAAGGCGGGCGAGAGAAACTGAACCGAGGGAGAAATGGAGATATTGGAATCAAAGCCATAACCAGAAACCGAGTTTTAACCAACGCAAAAGCAACCCTCGATGCTACGGTTGTGGGTGTTTGTGCCAAATCTCAACAGGCAATCTCAACAACCCAAGAGCGGCAGGGTGGGAAAGAGAGAAAGCGAAGAAAGGTTATTTTATTTAAATTTCCTGTGATTTCAAACCCCCCCTCCTTTCCCTCCCCCCATTTTTTTTTTTTTTTTAAAAAACCCTCTTGTGTTTACGGATCTGTGCGCTTGCTTGCAAGGTACAGAAAGATGAATGGTTAATTTCCCTATGGATTTTGTTCCTGCCTGCCACAAAACTTGTGAACAAAATGATCGGCCATGCATTGAACTGGCTTACACAATTCCCCATATGGAAATAGAGATAATCCAGAATACTGCTTTGTACCGGCTGGGAGAAGGGAGAAGCTCGCAAGCAGGAGGGGGTCCTTCTCTCTGTGTGTGTGTTTGTGTGTGTGTGTTGGGGAGGGAAAGAGGGAAGGAGGGCACTGCAGAGCCCCCTTTGAACCAAACAAACGGAGGCCAGCCTGGGCGTCTGGAAAAATGGTTGGAATTTCCTTCCTTTTATTTCTCCTTGATGGTGCCTCTTCACCCTTCTCTTTCTCTCTTTCTCTCCTTCTCCCCCTCCATATTTCCCCCTGCATAGGTGGGTCCACCCCCCACCCCCCTCTCCTGGGTCCTTTTTCAGAGGTGTGCAATTGTGGGATGAGGACTTGAAGGGAAGAGCCGGGACAAAAAAAGGAAGCTGGGATTATAGCCACGGTCAGAGGTCAGCGTGGATTAAATCAAGGCAGCCCTGCTTTTTTCTCTCTTTTAGGAAGTTCGTCTTAATTGATGGGGCCTCTCCTTCTCTCCTTCTTTCTCTCTTCTCTCTCTCTCTTTTTTTTTCTCCCCCTAGTCCCTTTTTCTCTTCCCTTTCATGTTTTTGTCTCTTCCACAGAAGGGTTTGAGCCTTCACTAAGTACAAACATGAGATATCTTCATTTTTATTTTAATGTATGCTGGTTAGTGTACATTTAAAGTGACAAAGTCTTTATTCTATTCTATTCTATTTCTATATTCTATTCTATTCATTTTCTATTTTCTATTCTATTCATTTTCTTCTATTCTATTCATTTTCTCCTATTCTACTCTATTCATTTTCTACTATTCATTTTCTATTCTATTCATTTTCTTCTATTCATTTTTTATTTTCTATTCTATTCATATACTCCTATTCTATTCATTTTCTCATATTATATTCATTTTCTCCTATTCTATTCATTTTCTCATATTATATTCTATTCATTTTCTATTTTCTATTCTATTCATTTTCTTCTATTCTATTCATTTTCTCCTATTCAACTCTATTCATTTTCTACTATTCATTTTCTATTCTATTCATTTTCTTCTATTCATTTTTTATTTTCTATTCTATTCATATACTCCTATTCTATTTATTTTCTCATATTATATTCATTTTCTCATATTATATTCATTTTCTCATATTATATTCATTTTCTCATATTATATTCTATTCATTTTCTATTTTCTATTCTATTCATATTCTCCTATTCTATTCATTTTCTCCTATTATATTATATTCATTTTCTATATTCTATTCTATTCATTTTCTATTTTCTATTCTATTCATTTTCTTCTCTTCTCTTCTTTTCTATAGAAAAGAGAAGAGAAGAGTTGGAAGGGACCTTGGAGGTCTTCTAGTCCAACCCCCTGCTTAGGCAGGAAACCCTACCCCACTTCAGACAAATGGTTATCCAATCTCTTCTTAAAAACTTCCAGTGTTGGAGCATTCACAACTTCTGGAGGCAAGTTGTTCCACTGATTAATTGTTTTCGCTGTCAGGAAATTTCTCCTTAGTTCTAAGTCGCTTCTCTCCTTGATTAGTTTCCATCAGTTGCTTCTTATCCTGCCTTCAGGGCTTTGGAGAATAGATTGACTTCTTCTTCTTTGGGGCAGCCCCCGAGATATTGGAAGACTGCTATTATGTTACCGCTAGTCCTCCTTTTCATCAAACTAGACATACCCAGTTCCAGCAACCCTTCTTCATGTGTTTTAACCTCCAGTCCCCACATCATCTTCGTTGCTCTTCTCTGCCCTCTTTCTAGAGTCTCAACATCTTTTTTTATTTGAACAGGGATGGACTAGAAGACCTCTAAGGTCCCTTCCAGCTTCACAATTCTGCGAAAGGGGTTCTTTATGCCAATTATTTCTCCTCTATGGGGCCGTGAAGGGCCCTGTTTGTTTTGCTGCCTTGTCCTTTTAAACCAAAAGACCTGCAGAAGGTTAGATAAGGAAGCAGAAAATAACCTCCTGGTTTTTAAACTCCTCCCTCCCT
Organism: Bungarus multicinctus; assembly: GCA_023653725.1. NCBI lineage: Eukaryota > Metazoa > Chordata > Lepidosauria > Squamata > Elapidae > Bungarus > Bungarus multicinctus. The sequence continues at coordinate 181,876,666 of CM042836.1, forward strand.
CAGTTTCTCCCCCCCCCCACCTATTTAATCTTCCCGTCTTCCTATTATTATCATCTTCTGCCTTTTGGAATTATCTTCACAGATACCACATTAATTTAGTCAGGGCAGGTAAGGTCACTTTCTCAGCTACGGTTCTTCTTCGTTTTTATGTATATTTTCCAAGGGAGATAAACAACTGAAACCAACGGTGAGATTAAAAGGGGCTGAGAGGAAGCTATTTTACCCTAGGAAGCTTTGGAGAAAAACCTGGCAGGACAAGGTGGAACCAGAGGTGGGATTCAGCCGGTTTGGACCAGTTCTGGAGAATCAGTAGCGGAACTTTTGAGTGGTTCAGATAACCGGCCAATACCGCCTCTGACTGGCCCCGCCCCCATCTATTCTCCGCCTCCCGTTGAGTCCCAACTGATTGGCTGGCTCTCCTTTGGTTGCCCTGCACAGGAGAACGGAGCTGGAAAGCAGGTGAGTGGGGTTAGTGGGGAGAGAATGGGGATTTTGCAGTAGCCTTTCCCTGCCACGCCCACCAAGACACCAAGCCACACCCACAGAACACCACACCCATCAAGCCACACCCACAGCTGATCGACTGGGTCTTCTTTGGTTGCCCTGCACAGGAGAACAGAGCTGGAAAGCAGGTTAGTGGGGTTAATAGAGAGGGAATGGGGATTTTGCAGTAGCCTTCCCTTGCCACGCCCACCAAGACACCAAGCCACACCCACAGAACACCACACCCATCAAGCCACACCCACAGCTGATCGACTGGGTCTTCTTTGGTTGCCCTGCACAGGAGAACAGAGCTGGAAAGCAGGTTAGTGGGGTTAATAGAGAGGGAATGAGGATTTTGCAGTAGCCTTCCCTTGCCACACCCACCAAGACACCAAGCCATACCCATAGAACACCACACCCATCAAGCCACACCCACAGCTAATCGACTGGGTCTACTTTGGTTGCCCTGCACAGGTGAATAGAGCTGGAAAGCAGGTAAGTGGGTTGGGGAGGGAATGAGGATTTTGCAGTATCCTTCCCTTGCCACGCCCACCAAGACACCAAGCCACACCCACAGAACACCACACCCATCAAGCCACACCCACAGCTAATCGACTAGGTCTTCTTTGGTTGCCCTGCACAGGAGAACAGAGCTGGAAAGCAGGTTAGTGGGGTTAATAGAAAGGGAATGGGGATTTTGCACTGTCCTTCCCCTGCCACGCCCACCAAGCCACGCCACGCCCACAGAACCAGTAGTAAAAAAAATTTGAATCCCACCGCTGGGTGGAATCCGTGAAAGTTAGGGTGGAAGAGCTCCTGCCTGTGGACCTGCTGAATTAAACCAGAAAAAGAAAAAAGAAATTGCATTATTATCATCTTGTCGTAACCTTGTTCCTTATCACGCCCAAAATTCAGGTGAAGGAAAGATGGAAGTCGAGACTGGGATGAAGAACTGGCTGGAATAAGGGTGGCAGGAGAAGTCTGCGTTCCTCCAGGAGGCATGGAACTACAAATCCCAGCGTCCTTTGTTGATAGCAGACTGGTTCGGATGGCGGGTTGTCCTTGACTGACAGCCACAAATGAGCCCAATATTTCTGTGATGGTGTTGTTGTTTTTTAATCAGGGTTATGGGGAGGCTGCAAAGGTCGTAGGTGTGAGAAAAACGGTCATAAGTCACTTTTTCCGGCACTGTTGTCCCTTTGGTCACTAAATGAACTCTCGCACGTTTGAGGGCTACCTGTACTTTACCTGCTGCTTTATCTCGGTTACATATTTATTACGTTTTACTTATTTTTTCTTTAATCTTCCCCTTTATCCTTAAGCCTGACCTTGCTTAAGAGACCTGCGTTGTAATTGTTAGGTGATCTGTGATGGAAGGGAAATTACCATCGATCAACTTTACATGGTCAAAGGGTTTTGTGTGCTGTTTTCTCTCTTTCTTTCTCAATTTCTCTCTCTCTCTCTCTGTCTCCTTTTCTCTCTCCCCGTTCCTCCCTTTCTCTCTCTTAGCCAAATATCTGTTAAATACTAGAGAGCTTTGCTTGGGTCTCTCTCTCCCTCCCTCTTTCTTTATCGCTCTCCCTCCCTCTCTCTCCTTCTCTCTCTCTCTCTCTCTCTCCCTTCCTCCCTTCCACTCTTTCTCTCTCTCTTAGCCAAACATCTGTGGAATACTAGAAAGCTTTGCTTGGGTCTCTTTCTCTCTCTCCCTCCCTCCCTTTTTCTTTTCTCTCTCTTTCTTTCCCCCTCTCTCCTTCTGTCTCTCTCTCTCTCTCTCTCCCTCCTTTTCTCCCTTTTTCTGTCTTTTAGCGAGACATCTGTGGAATATTAGAAACCTTTCTAGTTTTGCTTGGGTCTCTCTCCCTCCCTCTTTCTTTCTTTCTTTCTTTCTTTCTTTCTTTCTTTCTTTCTTTCTTTCTTTCTTTCTTTCTTTCTTTCTTTCTTTCTTTCTCTCTCTCTGTCTGTCTCATCTCTCTCTGTCTCTCTCTCTTGTGTCTCCTTCTCTCTCTCTCTCTGTCTGTCTGTCTGTCTCCTTTTCTCTGTCTCTCTTTCTGTCTCCTTCTCTCTCTCTCTCTGTCTCCTTCTCTCTCTCTCTCTCTGTCTCCTTCTCTCTCTCTCTCTTAAAATAAACCCCCCACCTCTTTTCTCCCACTACACCCATTTCCTTCCCAGACTTATCTTCCATTGTGGAAGAAGAGATAAAAATAATTCTTATGGCTGCTTCTCCAGTGAAGTCCCCCCTCGGCCCCTCCTTCCATCCCCTGCTCCATCCAGATAAAGGGTGAGGCCCAGGCGCTGCCATTTTCTTCAAGCACAATCAATATTCGGCAAAGTTTATCTCTTGAACATTGCACAGCGGGCTAATTCCAGCCATGTCAATTATTTTGATGAATGCTCATAAAGACTTAGGGTGCAGGAACAAGATAAAAGAATTACCACCATTAAAGTGGGGGGGGGGGGGGAAATGGACCGCCTAACTCAGGCAAGCCCCTTTTCCTTGGTCATACCCAACATATCTTCTCAAACCATGAGAAGAAACACCAAGCGACTGGCAGCTGCCATGCTGGAGGAGCTGAGGAAGGACTGGCTTTCTGGGCCTTCGTTGGACATCCACCTGCCAGAATTGCACTTTAAAATGGGGCCCAAATTCTGAAACTTCTCTAGAGACCCAGGGGCAGTGAAATATGCAAAGAACTTGGCTGGGCCCTGAATGTTGGGATGGGGTAAAGAAGTTGCTGAAGAAGAATCATCTAGATTGCATCAGGAAACTTTGGCTGGACAAGGCTTTCTGGACTGGATTTTATTGTTTCTTGCTTTTACTTTTATTTATTTATTTTTAGATGATGCAGGAAGGACATTCAACCTAATCCTGAGCATGACTTTGGGCCATTCACTAGGAGACTGTGAGTTCTAGTTCTGCTTTATGTATGAAAGCCAGCTGGGTATCTTTGGGCCAATCACCAGGAGATGGTGAGTTCTAGTCCTGCCTTAGGCATGAAACTCGGCTGGGAAGCTATGGGCCAATTACCAGAAGACTGTGAGTTCTAGTCCTGCCTTGGGTCAACCACCAGGAGATGGTGAGTTCTAGTCCTCCCTTAGGCATGAAACTCGGTTGGGAAGCTATGGGCCAATTATCAGAAGACTTGTGAGTTCTAGTCCTGCCTTGGGTCAACCACCAGGAGATGGTGAGTTCTAGTCCTGCCTTAGGCTTGAAAGTTGGCTGGGAAGCTATGGGCCAATTACCAGAAGATTTGTGAGTTCTAGTCCTGCCTTGGGCCAACCACCAGGAGATGGTGAGTTCTAGTCCTGCCTTAGGCTTGAAACTCGGCTGGGAAGCTATGGGCCAATTATCAGAAGACTTGTGAGTTCTAGTCCTGCCTTGGGTCAACCACCAGGAGATGGTGAGTTCTAGTCCTGCCCTAGGCATAAAACTCGGCTGGGTAACTTTGGCCTAGTCTCTCTCTCTCAGCCCAATACCTCATAGGGTTGTGGTTGTGGGAGGGGAGAAAAAAGAAGAAGAAAGCGTGTTGGATACGTTCGTTGCCTGAAGTTATTTGTAAAAACAAAATGGAAGCCAGACACAAATTGATAAACATAAACAAATACAGTGACGGTAAGCCAATAATAATAACAATAACAACAGCAAAGAACAACAGCAACAACAATAATAAATGCATCTCATCCTGCAATGTTAGACTGGGGTCTCTCCCTATACCCCACCCCTTTCTCCTTTGGCTGAAGGGGAAAGCTGAGGTGTGTGTATGTGTGTGTGTTTGTGTGGAAAATCTCTTTGTTGTTGACCGGCTGGCAGGACCCGAGAAATCTGCCATATCCAAGGATGGAGGGAGAAACGACAGCCGTTTGTTCTGGATCCCGACTTTATCTCAACCTACCCCCCTCAACGCGGGCAGCCCCCTTCCTCTCTTCCTCCTTCTGTATACATGAAGAGGGCTTTCTTCTCTCTTTGTTTGGCAACTCCAGAGTGGTGTCCTTACAATGGCAGAGGTGAAGGGGGTTAATTCATGGCACAGGGGTAGGATGTGAGGATGGCGGGCTCCAGACAATGAGCAGCCTTCTCCCTTTGTCGGCGAAGCCATTGTGTCGCGTGTGAAAAATGAAATCTGTTCCATGGTGCTTCCAGATGCGATCGGAGAGTCCTATTTAGAAGTCATCCAAAAAATAAAAGAAGAAGAAAAAAAATAAGGTGGGGGAAAGGAAGACCTGCACGCATGTAAGAGAAGGAGAGGCATGGCGGGGAGAAAGGGAAGGGACGCCAATTACTCCTCACGGCTAATAGAGAACTTTGATATTTCATTAACCCGCTCTCGGCTGACGTTCAGACCTGAGAACTTAAGACTTCTTAGGATAACTTTATTGCCACTCGAAATGCACACTCGTTGCAGTGGCGGGATTCAATTTTTTTTTACTACCGGTTCTGTGGGTGTGGCTTGGTGGGCATGGCAGGGGAAGGATATACTGCAAAATCCCCCTTCCCTCCCTACCCCGCTAACCTGCTTTCCAGCTCTGTTCTCCTGGGCAGGGCAACCAAAGAAGTACCAGCCGATCAGCTGTGGGTGTGGCTTGATGGGCGTGGTGTTCTGTGGGTGTGGCTTGGTGGGTGTGGCAGGGGAAGGATATACCGCAAAATCCCCCTTCCCTCCCCACCCCACTAATCTGCTTTCCAGCTCCGTTCTCCTGTGCAGGGCAACCAAAGAAGACCCAGCCGATCAGCTATGGGCATGGCTTGATGGGCATGGTGTTCTGTGGGTGTGGCTTGGTGGGTGTGGCAGGGGAAGGATATACTGCAAAATCCCCCTTCCCTCCCCACCCCACTAACCTGCTTTCCAGCTCCGTTCTCCTGTGCAGGGCAACCAAAGGAGACCCAGCCGATCAGCTATGGGCGTGGCTTGATGGGCATGGTGTTCTGTGGGTGTGGCTTGGTGGGTGTGGCAGGGGAAGGGTACCGCAAAATCTCCATTCCCTCCCTACCCCACTAACCTGCTTTCCAGCTCCATTCTCCTGTGCAGGGCAACCAAAGAAGACCCAGACGGTCAGCTGGGATTCAATGGGAGGCAGAGAAGAGATGGGGTTGGCAGGGCCAGTCAGAGGTGGGATTGGCCGGTTCTCCGAACTACTCCAAATTTCCACTACCAGTTCTTTAGCACTGGTCCGAATCGGCTGAATCCCACCTCTGACTCGTCAGCATACGATTGAATGGAATGTCATTGCATGCAATGCTCAAAGGGCCACCTGCTCCAATAGGCCCTACACGAACATGACAAGAATATAAATAAGTCAAAATAATAATAATAATAATAATAATAATAATAATAATAATAATAATAATAATAATAATAATAATACACATATCCACATATCTTATAGGGCAATGGTGGCTAACCTTTTTGGGGCTCACGTGCCAGCACCCAGAAGGCAATGGGTGCAGGCCCTCCTACACCCACTGCACATGCATGCACGGCCCCCATGTGCCATACATCTCTGCACATGCATGCATGATCACCCCACATGTGCATCTCCTGTGCAACCCCGCCCCCACGCATGAACACCAGATAACCAACAACACAAGAGCACACAATAGATACAAACTCAAGATAAACCGCACCAAACTCGACTGCAGGAAATACGACTTCAGCAACAGAGTGGTCAATGTCTGGAATACTCTACCTGACTCTGTGGTTTCTTCCTCAAACCCCAAAAACTTTAACCTTAGACTGTCCACTATTGACCTCACCCCTTTCCTAAGAGGTCTGTAGGGGGCCTGCATAAGCGCACCAATGTGCCTACCATCCCTGTCCTATTGTTTCTTTTATTTTTCTTATTCATATCCATTTCATATATTCATAACTATGTATATACTTAAAGCTATTATCGTGTAAGCAATTGACAAATAGACATATAAAACAAATAAATATAGATAGATGATAGATAGATAGATAGATAGATAGATAGATAGATAGATAGATAGATAGATAGATAGGTAGGTAGGTAGGTAGGTAGGTAGGTAGGTAGGTAGGTAGGTAGGTAGATAGATAGATATTGCATTCCATAGATAGTAGATAGATATTGCATTCCATAGATAGATAGATAGATAGATAGATAGATAGATAGATAGATAGATAGATAGATAGATAGATGATAGATAGATAGATAGATAGATAGATAGATAGATGATAGATAGATAGATAGATAGATAGATAGATGATAGATAAATGATAGATAGATAGATAGATAGATAGATAGATAGATAGATAGATAGATAGATAGATAGATAGATAGATAGATAGATAGATAGATAGATAGATAGATAGATAGATAGATAGATAGATAGATGATAGATAATGATAGATAGATAGATAGATAGATAGATAGATAGATAGATAGATAGATAGATAGATAGATAGATAGATAGATAAAGGAGAGATAGATGAGAGATAATAGACAAAATATATAGAAATGGTAGGTAGGTAGGTAGGTAGATCATAGGTAGATAGATAGATAGATAGATAGATAGATAGATAGATAGATAGATAGATAGATAGATAGATAGAATAAAGAAAGAGAGGTAGAATAGAGAGAAAGAGAGAGATAGGGTAGATAGATAGATAGATAGATAGATAGATAGATAGATAGATAGATAGATAGATAGATAGATAGATGATAGATGTCAATGTCTGGAATACTCTGCCTGACTCTGTGGTTCCCCAAACCCCCAAAACTTTAACCTTAGACTGTCTACTATTAACCTCACCCCCTTCCTAAGAGGTCTGTAGGGGGAGTGCATAAGTGCACCAACATGCCTACTGTCCCTGTCCTATTGTTTCTTTTTATTTTTCTTATTCGTATCCATTTCATGTATTCACAACCATGTTTATACTTATACCTGTAGTTGCTTGACAAAATAAAATAAAAAATAATCAGCTGTTGGGCGGGCAGCAGGCATGCATGCGCAGTGGGGCTTTCTGGGCGACCTCCTGCATACCGGCAGAAGTGACTCTGGCCAGATGCCCTTCCTGTCACCAAGGCAGAGTTTTCCCCAGCAGATATATTCTCACTGTGCCCAGAGAGAGAAATATCACAGGCAGGTCAAGAAGCAATGGATGGAAATCATCAGAAGAAGATCCAGCCTAGAAATAAGAAGTAAGGGATGGAAGCTTATCGAAGAGAGATCCAATCTGAAACTAAGGAGAAGTTTCCTGATGCGAGAACAACTAATCGGTGGAACAGTTTTGCCTCCAGAAATCGTGGGCGCTCCATCACTGGAGGTTTTCAAGAAGAGACTGGACAGTCTTTTGTCTGGAATGGTGTAGGATCTCCTGCTTAGAAAGGGCATAGAATAGAGTAGAGTAGAGTAGAGTAGAGTAGAGTAGAGTAGAGTAGAGTAGAGTAGTATACAATACAATACAATACAATACAATACAATACAATACAATACAATACAATACAATACGGAATGGAATAGAGTAAATTAGAAATAGAAATAGAACAGAGCTAGAAGGGATCTTGGAGGTCATCTAATCCAGCCCCCTGCTCAAGCAGGAGAATTTCATCCGAAGTGTAAGAGAACAGTCATAAATCTGGAGATAATCTTTTAGAATTCAGTGCACCAGGGGGAAAAAGGTGGATAAAATGAAATAGCGGAGATTGCCGGAGGACCACTTTTTCCTAATTTAGCCTTGCATGAAACGAAAACGGCACCTGGGCCACTGTCAGACACTCTGGTGAGTGAGGGAGCAACGTTGTGAGTTTGTGTTTTAAAGGGGATGGGGGGAGTGATATTTGGATTCGCCTCCCTTCCATCCTTCCATCCTCTTTTTTTTTTTATTCTTTTTTTTTATTCTAGACGAAAATAACATGTGATGGAGATGGCAGGCAGCAGTAGGGACCACTGATGTTCCCTCACCTTTTAAAAATATGATTTTGCTGTGAAACTGACAAATTTTCACCTAAGGGAAATGTGTGAAAATTTGCAAATTCTCTCTCCCTCCCTCCCTCCCTCCCTCCCTCTTTCTCTCTCTCTCTCTCTCTCCCCATCTCTCTCTCTCTCTCTCTCTTTCTCTCTCTCTCTCTCTCTCTCTATATATATATATATATATATCCCTCCCATCTCTCTTTCTCCCCTATCTCTCTATCTCCCTATATATATCTATATATATCTATCTGCCCCACATCTTTCTCTCTCTGTGCGTCTGCCTCTCTCTCTCCCTGGGCGTAGAGCGAAGCCATGTCATGTTAATGCTTTTATTTCATTAAAAAAAATTAATAATAAAACACCTTGCCTGCTTTTGAACACGTTTTTTTTGTGGCTCTGCCGTCGGAATAAATTATTGGAAATCATCCTGCCAAAGTTCCTTCTCCTCCAGACAGAGGCGTAGATCTCTTATTTGCATCTAGATCAAAAAAATAAAAATAAAAATCGGATGCAATATTTTTTCTCCCAATCGCCAGAACCAGCTTTGTTTTTTTTTTTAAACACACACACACATGCACACAAGCCAGGACAGGACAAACACCGGATTTATTTCCCTTTGATTTCAGATAATTAAATTGAAATGAACTCAGGGCTTTTTGCAGGATCCTCCCGGTGTTTTAACATTAAATATTAAAATTCCGCTCAGGTAGAACTCATAACTCAGCAACGGCAGAGACAACATTAGAGGTTCTTGGAGACAACCTCTAATGGTTTTGAAGGGATTCTGGACCAGGGTTTAGAATAGAATAGAATAGAATAGAATAGAATAGAATAGAATAGAATAGAACAGAGAATAGAATGGAATGGAATGGAATGGATAGAATAGAATAGAATAGAATAGAATAGAATAGAATAGAATAGAATAGAATAGAATAGAATAGAATAGAACAGAGAATAGAATGGAATGGAATGGAATGGATAGAATAGAATAGAATAGAATAGAATAGAACAGAGAATAGAATGGAATGGAATGGAATGGATAGAATAGAATAGAATAGAATAGAATAGAATAGAATAGAATAGAATACTTTATTGGCCAATTGTGATTGGACACACAAAGAATTTGTCTTGGTGCAAATGTTCTCAGTGTACATAAAATAAAAGATACATTTGTCAAGAATCATCAAGTACAACACTTAATAATAGTCATAGGATACAATAAGAATGGAATGGAATAGAATAGAATAGAACATAGAATAGAATACAGAATATAGAATAGAACAGAGAATAGAATAAAACAGAGAATAGAATAGAATACAGAACATAGAACAGAATAGTAAAAAATATGGAATAGAATAGAAAAAAGAACAGAGAATAGAATAGAATAGAATAGAATAGAATAGAATAGAATAGAATAGAATAGAATAGAATAGAATAGAATAGTTGGAAGGGACCTTGGAGGTCTTCTAGTTCAACCCCTGCTTAGGCAGGAAACCCTACATCACTTCAGACAAATGGTTATCCAGTGTCATCTTAAAAACTTCCAGTGTTGGACCATTCACAACTTCTGGTGGCAAGTTATTCCATTGATTAATTGTTCTGACTGTCAGGAAATTCCTCCTTAGTTCTAAGTTGCTTCTCTCCTTAGGATCAAAAAAGAGTCAAGATGGCTGCTGTGGTCATGTGATCAAAGTCCCACCCCCTTGAGTAGATTCATCAGGATGACCTGCGTGGCGAAGGGGCGTGGCTTCCATCTCATGGTCACCCTGGCATTGACATTTACTAAATTTGTCCCAATTTGCAGATCCAGGGGGAAGTTTTATCGTTCGAACCCCAGGCATGTCACTGGAAGGCAACATCACGAAACCATGTCTCACTTATTTTGGCCATCTCATGGGAGAGGAAATTCACCGGAGAAAGCAATTGTGTTTGGATGAGTTAAAGGTCAATGGAAACCAGGCCGCCAAAGAGCAGGATGGCCAGGCACCATCAAAGCTGACACCAGCCAGAGAGCGAAACAAGTCAAAGAAGCAGCGCGAGATTGGAAGAGGTGGGGAGAGACCTGCATATAGAATCACCGAGGGTCAGACATGAACGAATGGATGACATCTTCTTTGTAACAGCTCCTTTACAAAAATGGACAGATTCTCTCTGCAAGATCGTTTGGAGCTGGGAGATCCTTCTAACGCAAAGATCACTTGTGTCAACTCTGAAGCAGAGCGGACCGAAGCCATTTTTGACTGCTTTAGTGTTGCCATGCTGGAGCGGAGGGACAAAGAGTGGGGGATTTGAGATAGAGGGGATTCTGTAGCCAAAACAAAATATTTCCTCTTGGGAACCAAGGACATTCTCACACCTGGTCAGAGGAAGGCAGAGTGATGTCACCAGCAACCAGACCGCGTCGTGATTGGACCGTGTGACTGGTTGCTCTGAGAAAGTAGAAAATCTTTGACTTTTAATTAGGTGAAAACCGCGGGAGTCTTCAGAGTCGGTTTTCACCAGATCTGTGCCAACGTGATATTTCCGATAAAGCTATTCTTTGAGGAATCTGCTGGCCTTGGAGTTTTGCTTGATATGGATTTATTACTTGGAACCCTGACAGCTTAGAGGTGGGAGATACTTCCAATGTAATCTACCGGATCCCCTGTCTGGATTCCCCCTGTAGGACAGAAGCTAACCACTAAATTGCAAGAACGCCATCGGACGAGGGAGACTTGAACTCATTGGTAGCCTCACATTGCAATGAACAAAGATATACATTCAATTTTGCTGCTATTCAGATTGTTGGTTGAGAAGGTACAAAAACAGCCAGGGAAATGATTGAAGCGTGGGCAATGGTCCTCTTGTCAATCAACAGGAATGCTGATTTACTATGTACTTAGGAGGAGAGGACTTGGCAACACAAGGAAATAACAGCCAATGACTTAATAGCTGGCCATCGACAACTAAAAAGCCACACATGACCAAGCACACACCACAGAGAATAGCTCAAAGCACGCACTTTGCTAGAGAGCAGTTCCCTGAAGATGGGCTCCAGCAGGAGTCCAAACGCTCGGATGACTAAAGACTCTGATCCCGATGATTGGATCCTGCAACATTATCCTGGGACAGGTAGATTTGCCTTCATTCGCGAGATCCTCTTTGAACCATCAAATCCATATGATCCCATTCAGCCCAGCTCAACTCAGGTACCCAAGCTGTTTCACAAATAGTTTGATCTGGTGCTGAAAGAATTTAACAGTTTATGTGCCCGAGGATCAAAATTAATCTAGATCGGTTTGGGACCGCCTCACGTCATTGGTCAATTCAAACGGATCCTTTCTTTCCGTTTGAAAGCCTGGTTCCATCTGGAGATACAATCAACCCACCTGTCAACTCATAAAATATTTCTATGGTCTTTTTAGAGTTGCCAACAGAAAGGGAAGGGAGAAAGGGGTTTGAAAGAGCAGTGCAGCAGCTTGGAAATCGAAAGTGCATTCCATACATAGTTTTTCAAAGATAGTAACTAAGTGACTGAAGTTTCTGCCGTGCAAAGATCTAACTGGAGAACATGATGGATGACTCTTGGCTATGGATGTGTCCCATTGGAGAATATGAATTATGATACACCCAGAAGGTGGGAGGAAAACCAGAGTCAAGGGCGACAATGAATGATGTGTCTCAGAGTCAGCTACACCCAAGCAGTGCTGGCATATTAACTCTCAATAAATCCTTCTAAAGTTTTGGAAGTTTGGCTCGAGACTCATGATTTAATTGGCATAATCCTGCCACAATCCTGACACCACCTTCTACTCATAGCTACAAATTTGGTATCAGCATGACTCTGGAATTTTGATACAGGTGGTAGGCAAAACAGAGCAAAGTTGTTGAGATGTTGCATTAAAACTGGAGAGAGAGAGAGTCAAGATTCAAAAATCTCTTCTGCAAAGTTCCTGAGAGTCAGGTTGGTGTAGTGGTTAAAGGCCCCAGGTTAGAAACCAGGTGACTGGGAGCTCTAGTCTTGATTCCGTCACAAAGCCAGCCAGGTAACCTTGAGCCAGTCGCTTCCTCTCAGCCCTAAAAAGGAGACGAGGACAAACCGTTGCTGGAAATCTTGCCAAGAACATTTTAAGGATTTACCCGGGCAGTTGGCAGCGTTAAAAGCAACTCCACGGCGCATAAATAAATAACGCTTGTGACTAAAAGTGTAAATAAAAATGACTTTTATTTAAGTCCCTTTTTTTTTTCCAGTGGCTGTGTTACTTTGAACAGTAACTAAACAAATTGCTGTAAGTCAAGGACTGCCTGTAAAATACTGAAAGCAGAATTGCAGGAGAAGACAGAGACAAATTACTTTTGAGGGGTCCACCTTGGTTGCAAAGGAACACCGCTCACCATATTGCCTTCCCAGTGTGGTGGATCACAACTCCCATCACTCCCTGCCCTCCCCCAACTCCTCAAAGCCAGACATGGCAGCCTTGTATTGTGTTTCCCTGCTTCTCTCTCCTCTTTTTCTCTTTCTCTCTTTTTTCTCCCTCTCTCTTTTCTCTCTCTCCTCTCTCTTTCTTTCTTTTTTCTCTCTCTCTCCTCTCTCTTTCTCTTTTCCTTTTTTGCTCTCTTTCCTCTCTTTCTCTCTCCTCTCTTTCTTTCTTCTCTCTCTCCTCTCTCTTTCTCTTTCTGTCTTCTCTCCTCTCTCTTTTTCATTTTCTTTTTTGCTCTCTCTTTCCTCTCTCTTTTCTCTCTCTCTCCTCTCTCTTTCTGTCTTTTCTCTCCTCTCTTTCTCTTCTCTCTCTCTCTCTCTCTTTCCTCTCTTTTTCTCTCTTTTCTCTCTCTCTTTCTTTCTCACCTTTCCTCTCTCTTTCTCCTGTCTTTCTCTCTCTCTCTTTTCTCTCCTCTCTCTTTCTCTCTCTCTCTCTTTATATATATTTTATATTCCCCTCCCTCCGCTATTTGAGGCTGGTCCGGCTGGAAAATTGGTCTTTACAAAGGCTCCCTCAACAGTAATTATTTAAAGGGGAAGCCAGGAGGGGAAGATCCATTTAGAAACCACTTCATTGTGGGATTAGCTAATTAATTAACGGTTTCACTGACAACTCCGGGCGAAGAGTGTGTTAAATGGCCAGGCAGCGGGGGCCCTGATTTATCGGTGCTTCTGGTCACACGGGCACACATGTTCACTCCCATTCGCTGGTCTTCGCCTCCGTCTGCCCTTACTTCCCTTCACCCTGCCTTCAAAGACACACACACACACACACACAGAGAGAGAAACACAAACACACACACTCACACAGAGGTACACATAAAAAATGGCTCTAGGGCTGTTTCCAGGCATCCCTCAGCTCCGAAAGAGCACGATAGAGAGAGAGAGGAAGGAAGGAAAGAAAGAGGAAGGAAGGAAGGAAGAAAGAAAGAAAAAAAGAAAGAAAGAAGAAAGAAGAAAGAAAGAAAGAAAGAAAGAAAGAAAGAAAGAAAGAAAGAAAGAAAGAAAGAAAGAAAGAAAGAAAGAAAGAAAGAAAGAAAGACAAGGACCATTGACTTATGAGATTGACCGGGTGAAGGTCCAGGATGGAATGGATGAAGTTACACTGTTTTTTGGAAGGATGCCCTATCCATCTACCTCTCTCCAGCTGAACCTGGAAAACTCTCCTACCATTTTCTGGGGTGCAGAACTGGGGCAGGAGATGAGTTCTCTTAAACGTTGCCCACCCTGAGGCAATGAGCCTTCGACAGAGCACTGATGTTATTACCTAGCTTGATCATGAAACGTCCACAAGAAAACAAGCAAGCTCAGAGGGCACTAAGGACCCAGTAGTTCAGTTCTCCTCCTCCTCCTCCTCCTCCTCCTCCTCCTCCTCCTCCTCCTCCTCCTCCTCCTCCTCCTCCTCCTCCTCCTCCTCCTCCTCCCTCCTCTCTCCATTCCCTTCCAGCACTGATGATGTTACCAAGTTTGGGTCATGAAACGCCTGCAAGAAAACCACCAAGCTGAGACCCCCTCATGTCAACCCTGAGCTACAAATATTCTCCTTTATGTTATAAAATAATAATTCAATCAAAGAGGAACACAGATAGAACCGCAAGCAATAGATCTTACTTTAAGATCAGAGGTTTATTTCCTGAGCAATATGGAACATGAAAAGCCATCATAACATCACTTATATCAATAGCCCGTTGCAATGAGGTCGAAAGACAGTAGCTAACTCCAAAAAGGATCATTTCTATCAGTGGCCCTGATTTGAGATTGGGGACTGGAGGCTAAAACATACGAAGAACGGTTACAGGAACTGGGCTTGGCTAGTCTAGTGAAGAGAAGGACCAGGGGAGACAGGATACCAGTCTTCCAATATTTGAGGGGCTGCCACAGAGAGGAGGAAGGGGTCAAGCTATTTTCCAAAGCACCTGTAGGCCAGACAAGGAATAATGGATGGAAATGGAACAAGGAAAGAGATTCAACCTGGAAATAAGGAGAAACTTTCTGACAGTGAGAATAATCAAACCATGGAACAGAAGTTGCCCTCGGAAGTTGTGGGAGCGCCACCACTTGAGACTTTCAAGAAGAGATTGGACTACCATTTGTCAGAAACAGTGTACGGTCTCTCGCTTGGGTGGGGGGTTGGACTAGATGACCTACAAGGTCCCTTCCAACTCTGATTATCTGTTAAAGAGATTTACCCCCTTCTTTTATACCCTTCTTCTTCTGAAGCCCACTCCGTGGTATGTAATCTTATCGGATGTACCTCCTTGTCCTCTCATAATGACCCTCAATTAACACCAGGGGTGGGATTCAAATTTTTTAACAACCAGTTCTGTGGGTGTGGCTAGGTGGGCGTGGCCATGTGACTGGGCGGGCATGGCTCCTTTTATTTTGCAGCAACCCCCCCCATTTTTTTTGCCTCCTGAATCGCAGGCAAGCCTCCTGGGGGCGTGTTTTTGCACCCAGCTTGGGAGGGGGGAGGGTTCTGGGCAAAGCAGTAAGACAGCAAGGGAGATCCCAGCACAGCTGATCATCGGAACAGCTGATCATTGGGAGTGGGGGAAAAAAGAAATACCTTAAGGAGTGGCTGGCAGGGAAAAACACAGTCAGCTATGTCGGGCATGCGTGTGATGTTGCACATGCACGATCAGGACTGACTGGGGAGGGAGGAGAGGGGCAGGTGGAGAGGGGAGGGGAGGGCCCAGCCAGGGGCACGATTTGCTGGTTCTCCGAACTGCGCAGAATCATAACAACCAGTTCTACAGAACCAGTAGGAACCGGAAGAATCCCACCTCTGATTAACACCCACTTGTAAGTATATGCCAACTCGCTTACCAATGTGCTACTCTCAGCTCCCCTTTTTCCCAAGATCCCAGACATTCGTGATCCAAAATAGCTCTAATTTTTATTGTCCAGCAATTCTATGCTTTTTTGCAGAAGTAGCAGATAGCAAATCTATGGCTGGGCCTGCAAAATCAGCTCAGCAGATTGCAAATATTTCACCACGCTTTGCAAAACCAGCTCAGCCGGCCCTCTAATTATATTGTTAATTTGAGGCCTTCAATTAGGCAGAGGCCTACACCAGCTTTAAGGCCTAATGGTCCTTTTCTCACATTTATTAGTACTACCTGTATATAGGTTTCCAACCTCTGGCTGTCCCCACTTTATATCAATAACAGCAACAGCAACAACAGCAGCAACAACAAACAACCACAACAAAAGGAAGAAGAAGAAGAAGAAGAAGAAGAAGAAGAAGAAGAAGAAGAAGAAGAAGAAGAAGAAGAAGAAGAAGAAGAAGAAGAAGAAGAAGAAGAAGAAGAAGAAGAAGAAGAAGAAGAAGAAGAAGAAGAAGAAGAAGAAGAAGAAGAAGAAGAAGAGAAGAAGAAGAAGAGAAGAAGAAGAAGAAGAAGAAGAAGAAGAAGAAGAAGAAGAAGAAGAAGAAGAAGAAGAAGAAGAAGAAGAAGAAGAAGAAGAAGAAAGAAAAGAAGCCCCCTTCCCTCAAATGAGTTTCCTTCTCCATTTCCCAAGAATCAAATGGAAAGGTTTGAAGTCCTGGAAGCTACAAATCAACAAACGGAACATCAAACGAGAAACCAACTTCCACACACATCACAGGAATTTCTTTTTTGGTCCAATTTCCTTTTCGATCCAATTTCTAAACGTATTCCCAAGATTACAGATGATACCCACAGTTCTTCTAAGCTAGGACTCCAGAGGGGCCCATTTGTATCTCCTATCAGATCTCTCCAGCTGCCGAGGGAGATTAAGGAACATCTAAGGCAGGCAGGCCCATCCGGAGCCAGGCAGCCTGTAAGTCGACTAATATGAATAAGGAATAGAATAAGGTGTGCATCTTTGACTCAAAATCCGTGTCTCCTTTCAGCTTCCCCTGATAAGTTCTAGCTTGTCTGTTTGGGTTGGTTTGGTTGAATTCTAGATGGTCTGGTTATATTTTTCATTATTATTATTATTATTGATCCTTATACAGTCAGGCAGATGTTCAGACTGGATTTGGCATTTTTGTTTACCTGTCCAGTCCTCACCAAAGGTCTGGGGTAGGCAGATCTGGATGGTTGATAGTGTTACAGCTATTGTGTCGCAGGAATTATTATTATTATTATAAACTTTTATTCATTAAACATGAAACTCAGTCAACGGAACATTTAAAAATATATCACAAATATCATTGACTGGTGCTGATGGTTGATATGAATTTTATTATTATTATTGTTGTTATTGTTATTATTAATCGCACAGTCAACCAGATATTCAGGCTGGGTTTGGCATTTTTGCCTACCTATCGAGTCCTCACCAAGGACCTGGGATACACAAATCTGGATGTTTGATAGTGTTACCGATATCGCCACAGGATGGAAGCTGTTCCAGGTAAAGGTGCCTTCTGCAATTGACCAATGGCAAATTTGTCAATGCCACCGATGCTGTTCAAGTCTTTTGGGATTGCACCTGTTACTATTGGTACTACCCTTGCTTGACTTTGCCATCGTCCTTCTATTTCTATTATTATTATACACAAAAATGACAGTATATACAGCAAATGAGATGACCATGCTGGGTTTCGTATCACAAATCACTAGTCGAACTCTTCCCAAGTGTTTAGAACTGCGTGATGTATCGGCGGATTATGCGAGCAGATCCCAGTAAGGTAAGGCCAGTAAGGCCTTCTGCAGCTGACCAGCAGGTGGGTTCCTTCAGGAACCAGGTTGTGTGAAGGCACCATCGATGTCAAAGAGGCAAGCATATTGCATATTCTTTCTTGAACGCTCCTGAGCCTGGGCTCTGGAGACCAAAAGTGGAGGAGGAAATTTGCTGCCTCCGTCTGAATTCTATGGAGGAAAGTAGTTGAATTAACACTGTTTGCTCAGCAAATACTGGCAGGTGGAAAGAGACAAGGATGGCTGTCATCACAGGCCTTTATTTGTTATCAAACATCTCTCTGTAGCTGCTTTCTTCTTCTTCTTCTTCTTCTTCTTCTTCTTCTTCTTCTTCTTCTTCTTCTTCTTCTTCTTCTTCTTCTTCTTCTTCCTCTTCCTCTTCTTCTTCCTCCTCCTCCTCTTCTTCTTCTTCCTCTCCTCCTCCCCTCCTCGAAACATTTCTTCTCCTCCTCCTCCTCTTCTTCTTCCTCTTCTTCCTTCTCCTCTTTCTTCCTCCCGTCCTCCCCTCCTCGAAACATTTCTCCTCCTCCTCCTCCTCCTCCTCTTCCTCCTCCTCCTCCTCCTCCTCCTCCTCCTCCTCCTCCTCCTCTTCTTCTTCCATCCCACAATTCCTTTGCATTCCAGCCTGTGTCCTCCAAACCCAGCAAAAGGAAGTTGTTTGCAAAAACCCCAACAATAAAAAACATTAAAAATTTTTTTTCCCTAGTTTGTGACTGACCAAAAGAAGAAGGAAAAAAACAGGAGAGGGGAACAAGGAGAAAAGCAGAGTGTGGGAAGGAGGATGAGACAGAGACCTGGCGAGCTCTGAGTGGCTTAAAGTAAACAGTATTTATTTAATATTTTATGGAGTCGTAAAAGGTTCCAGGCTCATTAAAGATCTCAAACGGGGCAACGGGAAAGTGGAAGAGATTGAAGGCAGACTTAATTAGCAGGAAAGGTGATAGGGACGGGAGGGAGGTGGAGGAGACACCCCTAGTAAATGATGACATTGTATTTCCTTTTGTATTAGGAATGGATGCTGCTTCTCAGTCAGTCCTGAGCTGATCTAGAGCCAGAATAACTAAGGAACATGCCCAAGATCCAGACAGCACTACCAAAATTCATATCTATATAACTCTATCTGTACTAGCTGGATACCAGTGCTTCGCTACGAAACTATGTGGTTGGGCTTAGTTATTAAGTCTGCCTCTGCCTACCAGCATCCATCGGTATTCATCCGGCTAGTGTCCTGTCAGTGTGTCTGTCCCCTGCCCAAGCAGGAGACCCAACACCGTTTCTGACCGATGGCAGTCCAGTCTCTTCTTGGAAGCCTCTAGGGATGAAGCTCCCACAACTTCCGAGGGCAACTTCTGTTCCATGGGTTGATTGTTCTCACTGTCAGAATTTTTTTTCTTTATTTCCAATCTGAATCTCTCCTTGTTCAGTTTCCATCCATTATTCCTTGTCTGGCCTTGGAAAATAGCTTGACCCCTTCCTCCTCTCTGTGGCAGCCCCTCAAATATTCCTCCCTCCCTCCCTCCTTCCTCTCTCCTTTATTTCTCCTTCCTTCTCTTCCTTCCTTCCTTCTTCTAGCTCCCTTCCCCTTCCTTCTCTCTTTCTCTCCAACCCCACTCCACCCCCCGATTGCCTTTGCTGGTGTTTTAAAGGAAAACTTAAGAGTCTGAGAAAGTGTGTGTGCGCGCGTGTGTGTGAGAGAGAGAGAGAGAGAGAAAGAGCGAGATAGAGACAAATAGAAAGAGATCTAGAACGAAAAAAGAGAGAGAGAAAAAGAGATAGAGAGAAAGAGAGAGAGAGAGAGAAAGCAGGAAGAGAGAGAAAGGAGAGAGAGAGAAAGAGAGAGAGAGAGAGAGCTAGAGAAGAGAGAGAGAGAAAAGAGAGAAGAGAAAGAGAAGGAGAGAGAGAGAGAGGAAGAAAGAGAGAGAGAGAAAGAGAGAGAGAGAGAAAGAGAGAGAGAGAGGAGAGAGAGAGAGAAGAGAGAGAGAAAGAGAGAGAGAAAGAGAGAGAGAGAGAGAGAGAAGAAGAGAGAGAGAGGGAAAAAGAAAGAGGAGGTGGGACAAAGATGAAAGAAGAGGAGAGAGAGATGAGAAAAAAGAGAGAGAAAGAGAAAAAAGGAAAGGAGAGAGGGAAGCGAGAGAGTGAGAGGAGGATAATAAGCGAGGGGGGAGAGGAGAGGGGAAATGGAGAGAGAGTGAGGGGGAGGGAGTGAGGAGAGCGAGAGAAAGAGGAGAGGGGGGCATAAGAAGAAGGAAAGGAAGAGAAAGAGGGAGAAGAGAAAGAGAGAGGGAGAGGAATGGGGAGACGAGGAGGAGGAGAGAGAAGACGGTATAGAGAGAGCGGGGGAAGGGAGGGAGGATGAAGAGGGAGGAAAGAGAAGATGGAGGGGAGGAAGGGAAAGAGGAGAGAGGAAAGAGAGAGAGGAAAGAGAGAGGAGGAAAAGGTTATAAAAGAGGATGGAGAGGAAAGACGGAGAGATGAGAAAGAGAGACAGAGAGAAAGGAGAGAGGGAGAGAGAGTAAAAACAAAGACGAGAGAAAGAGGAAAGAGAGAGAGGAGGAGAAAGAGAGAGGGAGGGAGCGAGAGAGGAGAGAGGAAAGAGAGAGAGAGAGAGAAAGAGAGACAGAGAGAAAGAGAGAGAGAGAGAAAAAGAGAGAGAAAGAGAAAGAGAGAGAGAGAGAGAGAGAGAAAGAGAGAGAGAAAGAGAGAGAGAAAGAGGAGAGAGAGAGAAAGAGGAGGGAGGGAGAGAGAGAGGGAGGGCGGAGAGTCCGTGTGCGGAGGGGTTGTGAGGAAGGGGGAGGAGATGGAAGAAGAGAAGAGAGAAAAAGAGAAAGAGGGAGAGGAGAGAAAGAGAGAGGGAGGGAGAGAGAGAGAGAGAGAGAGAAAGAGAGAGAAAGAGAGAGAGAAAGAGAGAGAGAGAGAGAGAGAAGGATGGGTGAGGTGATCTGCGGGTGGGGTTGGGTTGGCTTGGGAGGGAGGGAGGGAGGGAGAGAGGGGGCACCCCCAGAAACAGGAGGCAGATGGAATCTCGGTATCTAAAAAGGAATCAAAGCGCTTTTACTAGAGTGAAGAAATCACCCAAAGAATGGGAGCCAACAAAAGCCGGACCAGCTCGGGACAAGTTGTCCTGAATAGGCCTAGATCCCCTTAAATGGGGAAGCCGCACCCCTCCCCTCCTTCTGCCTCCCCCTCCCGCTTAAGCCTTCCTTGCTCCCTTCTTCTGAGACAAATGCAAGAGCAAGAAAACCCTGGTTGGGGGAAGGCGGGAGAGGAGTTAATCCTCCACCAGTTTGGCCCCCCGAAAGAAAGGTGCGGTGTGAAGCCGTTGCCCTATTCAGCTGCACTAAGCAGGATTTACAAGGCAAGAGAAAGGAGGGAAAGAAAAGGCCGCAGAGAATGGGAGAATTATTTCTGTCTCTTAATACTTGTTAAGCACTCCTCTTTGGCTGGGCGAGACAAGACACGGCTTGCACACTCAAAAGCCCAAGGGATAATCCAACCCCACAAACCGCGTCGCCGGGGCTCCTTGCCAAGCGGCTCACAAAGAGGAGGGCAATTAACCTTCGGGGTCCCCGGCGACAGTGATCTAATCAGCGGTGGGTGCAGAAGCCGGGAGG